>ML778886.1:1084273-1197577 GCA_009831015.1 Picea engelmannii
CATGGCAGAGATAGAGGACTTGCCGCCCTCCTTGCAGACTCATATTGTGGGGGTACCTCGGACATGGGTCCGATTGTTTAGGCATTTGGGTCAGGCTGTATTTGAGTATAACAGGGCCCATAGGCCCTGAACAGACTTGTAGAATTTTATGTGCCATGAGCACCGATATGTATATATATTTTTTGAGGGCATAAGCCCCAGTGACTCGTTATGGTTCCCACTTTTTGAGGCGCTTGCGCCCATCCATGTACTCTGAGGATTTTGTGATGTTTATATATGGTTTTTATTTCTTTTTTGTGTCTTATGGATTATGTGTGCAAAAAATGTATTTACATGTGTATGATCATGATCTTTTTATGTGTGAGCAAGATGCCAATCTAAAATGTGATTAGCTAGAGTATCTGTGATTTGATTTAGACTCCTAGGAACATGAAAATATGTAATATAATCAAAGTTGCGTTCCAAGAGATGTACCCTAAGGAATCATCGGTGTAAAGTTGGGTCATGCACCCGGTATATTCTGTTTAGCTGCGACACAACCAGTTGAGCGTCTAGATAGACCCGGAGACAAGAGATACCCAATGACAAAGCGTCATGAACCAACTCAATAACTGTGCTATACTCAGCAACATTGTTTGTGGTGTCACCTAAGCATATCCCTCCGGACGATAACAACTGACCCTGTGCTGTAAAGATTACCCAAGCTGCGGAGGCAAGCCTCCACATGTGTCGACTAGCACCGTCCGCATACCCAATGAACACCTCGGACTCACTTGACATTTTCCATATTGACGAAATATAACATCAATGACACGTCCATAACACTTTTAAAAGAAACGTAAAAAAGTAATAGTACAAAGACTATACATATGTTACAAAAAGTTACCCACAGTGACCCTATGAGTAGTACTTCTTGAGGTAGAGCCCATTTCTAGGCTCCGCCAAAGCATTCCCTTCAAACTCGACTAGATGATAAGCACCCTTTTTTAACACCTCCTTAATAATGAAGGGTCTGAACCACATAGGTTTAAACTTTCCTGCCCCCAGGGGGTCCTTATCTTGGTCATAAACTAGGACAAGGTCACCCTCAGAGAAAACCCGAGGACGAACGGACCTATCATATTGACACTTAACCTTATGTTTATGAGCCTCGTTGGCCAGTGCCGCATCATGACGTTGTTCATCAAGCTGCTCTAGGTATACTAACCATTCTTCCAGCGGAGAAGTGTTTGGCAATAACTGTACTGCCAATTTCAGAGATGGAATTTGACATTCGATGGGCAAGACTGCCTCCAGCCCGTAAATGAGTTGGAAAGGTGAGAAACCGGTTGCAGTCTTAACTGATGTTCGGTAAGCCCATAGTGTCGAGTATAACATCAAATGCCAGTTGGATTTGGCCAAGTTGATGGTTTGTTGTAGCATTGTCTTAAGAGTTTTGTTAACAACTTCCACCTGCCCATTGGCTTGGGGGTAGTAAGGTGATGAATGTTCTTGCCATAACCTAAGATTTGATGTTAACTCGAACATCATTTGGTTCTGAAAGTGACTGCCATGGTCAGTGACAATCTCTCTCGGGACGTTGAACCGTGCTATAATTTGGTTAAATAAGAAGAGAGCTGCAGTCTATCCATCATCTTTGAACGTCGACATAACTTCGACCCACTTAGTGAAGTAGTCGACAGCCCCAATGATATAGCGGTGCCCCTTGGCTGATGGGGGGGTGCAAGTAGTGTAATCAATCCCCCACTTAGTGAAGGGACCGATGGTGATAACAGGAAACATGGGAGCTGGATGTGCCCTCATCTTCCGTGAGAAGATTTGGCACGGATGGCACTTCTTGACTGACTCGATACAATCTTTGATAAGTGTGGGCCAAAAGTAACCTGCTCGTAAAATCTTTTGGGTTGTTGCCAACCCAGATAAATGACCGCCACAAGCTCCTGTATGACAATCATTGAGCACTATGATGGCCTCCTCATGTGTGACGCATCGACGCAAGATGCAGTCCACACCTCTCCGATACAACGTATCATTGAGTATGATATAGTTCTTGGCTTGATGGCGTATCCGCCGACGATCATCACGAGAAGCAGAGGTGGGGCACTTCAAAGTCTGGATATAGATCAGTATATATCTGTATCAAGGGTCTGATGATTCAATTAAAAACATATCCCCTCGGATAGGCGATTCCTCAGGCACAACGTCACCTGACTCAACCGGAAGTTCCGAGATAAGTTCTGCGAAGACCAACGACTTTTTGGACTTGGCTGAAACGAAGTCTAAGTCGAAATATTGGAGGATTACCATCCATCTACTGATTTTTCCGCTGATAACTCGTCGTGTCAACATGTACTGGAATGGATTCACGAAGGCAACGATAGTGGTCTTGCGAAACAAAACATAGTGACGGAACCGTTGAACAGCATGAACTGCTGCCAACGCAAGTTTTTCGAGATGGGTATAATTAAGTTCCGGTCCTACGAGGCCTCGACTCAGGTAATAGATCACATATTCGTAAAAAAAATCATCTTCCTGAACTAAAACCATGCCTATGGTTGACTCTGCGGTAGCCAAATATAATAAGAAGTCTTTGTTATAATTTGGTGGCCATAGTAGAGGTGCGGTAGTAAGGGCGTGTTTCAATGCGTCGAAAGAGCGTTGAGCTGCTTCGTCCCAGAAAAAGGGAACATCTTTCTTCAGTGAACGCATGAAGCCCTTGGTGATTTCGGCATAGTTGGCGATGAAGCATCGCAAGATGTTCGCCTTGCCTTGAAGACTCTGCAGTTGTAAGATTGTGCGTGGGGGGGCAACTAGATTATCGCCTCCACCTTGAGAGGATCGACCATGATCCCTATGGTTGACACTATGAGACCTAACAAACGTCCTGACATGATGCAAAAGCTACACTTGTTGGGATTCAAGAGAATCCTGAAGTAGCGACAGCGTTCAAAGATGAGTCTGAGGTGTGTAGGATGATCCTTTCGCTTGCGAGAGCGTGATGCTAAATCATCTAGATAAGCCTCAACTATATGTTTGAGGTCGTGAAATGCAAAAGACATGGCTCACTGGAAAGTGGCTCCAGCATTCTTGAGACCAAAAGGCATCTTGCGATAGGCGAATGCACCCCACGGACAAATGAATTTCGTCTTGTGTTGGTCCTCAGGTTTGATTTGGATTTGGTTATATCCTGAAAAACCATCCATGAATGAAAAGGCTTCACAACATGCGCATTCATCAATGATCTGATCGATGAATGGAGTTGGATAATTATCTTTTGGACATGCCTTATTCAAATCATGGAAATCGGTACACACATGAATCGTTCCTTGTTTTTTATCGACCGGCACGGGATTTGACACCCATTGAGTCAAATGAATAGGGTATATGAACCCAGCCTTGAGCAATTTCTCAACCTCCATCTTAATGGCTGCTGCGTTCCTAGGATTAACTGGATGAATTTTTTTTCAAACAGGCTTAGCGTCAGGATACGTTGTGATATCATGTTCAACTATTTTCGGATCGATGCCTAGAATTTTCTCATAAGACCAGGCAAAAACGTCGTGGAATTATTTAAAAATATCCATGTAAATCTGAATCTCTTCGGGGCAGCAATCTGCTCCGATGAAGACATTCTCCATGATGCCAGGGTTCCAGGAGATGTTGATAGGTATTGTGGCAGCGATGGTCGCCATATTTCCCTCAGCATAAACTTCCTGTGTAGCTAAGAGGTTGATGGGACATGGCTGATCTCCCGTCATGGTGATAGTGAATTCTCCTGCCTCGATTCGGTGTAACTCTGGGAGGAAATATGATCTGTGATGAAGATCTTCCCAAGGTCTGTCCGGACTAGTCATTGCTTCGATTACAGCTTCGTCAGAAGGCAAGACTAAGTCTAACGAATCGGTGGTAGGCAGAGAACCCTGAGCCCAGATAGGCTCCGGAAGTGGATCCAACTCTTGTGCGGGAGTCGGATCGGGAGTAGCTGAAGTTTGCTGGACCAAAGAGTACGCTACTTCAGCAGCCGACAAGGGCATGGACATGTCGGAGTGCCCTGTCTCATCCATCGTGGCCGATGGGGAAGGAAGAATCCACGGATCCTCAAAGTAAGTCGTGTGGAACGACGTTACATGAAAAATATCAGCCTTGTGGTGAGTTGATATAAACTTGACATCACCTTGAGGAGGTGGGTAATCGAAAGTACCCATCAAAGATGGGCACAAACCAACTCCGACTTTAACGACACCGGCTTGAGGATTATCGATCATGGGAACCGTGGATACCCCCAAAGCAGGGTCATGCCTAGAGAAGGATAATTGATCAATGGTCACGATCCGGCCTTCATGTGGAAACAATAAGACTCGGAATATTGTAGCAACCACCACTTGCATAGCATAAGTCCAACTACGACTTAACAAGAGATTGTAGTCGAGGGGATCATCGACTACCTCTACTTCCACGCACACGGTCTTCCCTCCTAACTGCATAGGGAAAGAAGGAATGATGCCATGTGGTCGGAATGAACAACCGTCGAACGCAGTGAGGAGAGTAGGTGAAGGAGACAACTCGGGTTGACCAATGGCTTTCCAACATGCTAACAACATAACGCAAGTCCAAGCGCCCTCATCAACCACCGTGCGGAAGATATTCCATGTAAAAATTTTCGTGGGATGAGACACTACTATCTGAAACACGACGTGGTAAGGCAGACGAGGTTTCAAGTCAGTCGTATCTAACATGATGGTACCCGGGTTACAAGTCTCAGTAGAGCCTAAAGCAGTTGACAAGGATTTTCTCTGAGCAGGGAAACTTTGGAGGACTTCCAAAGCGGACATAGCAAAAGGGGTTTGGGATAAATCTTCCACCACATAGTAGTTCTGGGTGGCCCTTGCGTTTGGATTGTGAGAAACTCGCTTAAATGCACCTTTTGGAATGCACGTCATTGTTTCACCCAACGTCTTCTCGATCTATAGAGGAAGAGATGGGATCTCGGCTTCTTTGCCCTTCTCAGAGGCGCTTGGTTTACTATAGTCGTGTGCTCTAGTCGTGATTAAAGCATCACCCCTAACCATGTATACGTTCACAGAAGAGGAATTATTTGGAGGAGGGTAGGGTTCTTGGCTTCCCCCTTCAGCACTTGTAGAGGCTTGAGTTAAATTTTGCCCATGCTGAAAGGGATTAGTCAACACAGCTTGCTATTGTTGTGTGACAAACTTCTGGGCCTCTGCAAGTCGAGGAAATAGATGGGTTGGGTGGTCTTCCACGCATAAGTTGCATGGATACCTTGCCTTCCTTTTTTCCGTGGTGCCCTCGCCAGCATTATCAGTGGGTTTCTTATCCCCCTTACCCTTCTTGCATTTTTTTTCTTCCCTTCAGGCTGTTGGGTGGCCTTTGGGTTAGTCGTCTGCACAGAGTGTACTTCCGACGTTTGGGTAGGAGGAGAAGCCAAAGAAGTAGTCTGGCTGGCCGCTGAGTGTTGTATAGATAACTGTTGCAATTGTTTTGTCAATTGCTCAGTGGGCTTAGTTTGTGCCGAACCAACGATACCATCGGCGTGTGGTCCGGCTCTCTATCTGGTTTTATCCAGTATTGACCGTGGTGCATCCGGCAGGATGTTGTATAGTAAACCAGACTGAGAATAGATAAGCTCAAACTGTTGAGCCCTCATGATGGCATCTTCCTCGGAGAAAACCCCTGAAGTCACGACGTCTTTGGATAACTGTGGAACTAAATACTTAAGGAACCACTCAAGCAGGAATGTTGGTGGGATGGGTACCTTGATAAGACTCTTTCGGTGTCGCCACTCTCGAATATGATCCAAGATATGGTCCGCTATCGTCTGCTCGAAATTGTCTAGCAACTCTGTGCCGGCATCGTATCTCACAGGTAACTGGAAATGGTTAAGGAAGGCCATCACCAGTTCGCCAAAAGAAGAATATCGTGAGCGGTCAAGCTCGATGTACCATTTCACGACACTCCCAATAAGAGTGCATTGAAACAATCACAACTGGACGGAGTCATCTTTCAGTGAGTTAGATGAGCACCAGAGATGGAAAGTAGTCACGTGATCACCTGGATCTTCGTTAGGCTTGGCCTTGAACTTTGGAATGTCCGAAGGAAACTTCGTTAGCATAGGAGGCCAATGTGGATTGTGACAGATAGGATCATTTAACAACCGTGTCAAATATGGCAAGTGTAATGTCGCCAAGAATGGTAGTTTAGGTTGTTGTTGATAGCCTGGAAAAAGGGGTCCTGGAGTTTGACTGACACCAGGTTGCCAAGAAAATTTTGGCTGTTGGCCTAGATTCTGGTAAAAACCATGGCCCTGACCAGTGTAAGGATTTTTCATCTGCGGAGACATCGTTGGTTGATTCCCCATAAAGGACATAGGATGTTGGGAATTCATCGTGTTTGACAGACTTTGGGAAGGATTACCCCATGCCGGTCCTGTTGGGAGAGGCATAGCAGTCTGTCTGGGGTTCCATTGACTGTGGAAAGAATTACCCCAGAATGACATTTCAGCGGAAGAATGGATCCTTGTGAGTTCCAAGGTCCTGGTATATGTGCCCCCGGTGCAGGAATAGTACCCTGTGCCGGAGTAGACTGTCCAAATATGGGAGTGCCCCCAGATGGGAAAGAAGTGGGTGTGAACGTGTTGTTACCAAACGTCCCATTCCAAACAAACGCTGACGAATCTACCAGCTGAGTTTGTGCAGGTGGTCCTTGACTCCCGGCTCCAAGTGAACTCGTGTGTGCAGGCCGCCCGGCGGCCTACTGATGCAGACCACCGAGCGACGGGGACGAAGGAGGAATATGACCTCCCGCATGAGGAAAAGCATTGAAAGGGACAGGAATTCCCCCAAGTTGACCTTGCAGAGGAGCATTAGAGCTCCCTGCCCCCAGACCCAAATTCTATAAAGTGGAGTGAGTGAGTGCAGGACTTGTTCCTGAACTAGGCATACCGTATGAAAACGGAGCGCCTGTCACACTAGGTGTGAAGGGATTTGTGGCCGCCACGATAGATGGGGTCGGTCCACTTTGCGACGAAGTTGCGGCCGGGGCCATGGTGGTCTGGACCGACGGAGACAAGTTAGGAGATGCTTCTCCTGTGGTAGCAACGGTGGTGGGAATGGAAGAATTTCTAGAGGAAGTAACAGTGTTTGGTTCCATAACTGTGTGAGGCACTGACAGGCGTTCGTAAAATTGAATTGGCACAATAACGTCCGGCCAAGTATCAGTGGTTGGGGTTTCAACCACACCAATATTGGCAGTTGATTCCTCTAGGATTTGTTCGGGCTCAAAAGCCTTGGTTGCTTCGAAAGACCCTTGTTGGTCTAGCTTCTGCCTCAATGGTGGCGGGGGTGGCTCCAGTATAACCGGCGGCAGGCCCAGAAGCCTTCGTGACCGGCGAAGATCTGAATCCTCCACTGTGTGAAAATATCCACGACACGCTAAGGTATTCTACACATGCAAACAACAACAAACACTAAAAGAAATCCCCTAAAATATAAATCAAGCAAACACTAAACTAGTTGGAAGAACAGTTACAACAACCAACACTAGAGCAACTTACCGGTGCAAGTGAAACTCGAATACGGAAGCACCCTCTGAGTATACTCTGCAAAGCGTGGCCTGATGTCTATCCTAGGTACCGCGGTATACCCCCGCAGTCACCTATGTATGTCCCTAGAAAATATTGGCAACTAGTTTGCCAGCACGCGAACAATCACCAGGCGGGTACAGTCGATAGTCGGGTAGACCACAATGAGCAGGGTATCAAACCTAAAACCTGTCAAGGGTATCGAGAGAAAATGGTCTGGAAGACAACTGAGGACCTCGAATGGATTCGAGACCCACGAAGCCTCATGGAAAATGCAAACGACGGAATCCCTTAACAAATCCTTGATATGTGTTCTCCACTACGCTCGGTCCAGCTTTGGAGGGGTTATCTCCGCTACCTTTCCTTACGCGACCTCGTCTTTAGCCCCTATGTTAGAGGGGGTTCCCGGATAACTTTCACGCAACTGGACTTCTACACTCCCTATTGACAAACTCCAATGTTTGGTTTGAGTGGCCTTGGAGAATTTACTCTCCAACCTATTCCAAGGCCCTAGTCCTGAGCTAGTGTATGCACCCTACAAACAAAAAGTCTAATTGATTTTAATTAGCATTGCTTTTAATGRGATTTTTTACGTCACAAGGTATGAAAGTGAAACCGATGATGTGTAAAGACTCAAAGCAAAATGAACAAGAAATGCTTGGAAACAAATTACAAACAATGCAAAAACCAACAACTTTTCAACAAGAAAGACTTCTTTTCTTTTTGAATTTTCTAATATTTCATGAAGAAAAACATCAAATAATTTCGCTCAATCTGTGAGCTACTTATACTCTAAATGCAGTGCAAAAACTTATGAAAAAAGACTTCTTCGTAGCTACTGATGCAACAACACAATCTTCAAACAAAGAAGCAAATGAAAAAGATAATTTTTTTTTTATTTAACTGCAAAATGAAGAAACAAAGGGAAAATGCCGACAAGCACAAAACCAAGAAAACAAAATAAAATTATGTCTTAAAGCGCAAATCACAAAGAATTAGATCAAAGACGCGAAAAAGCAATCAAGAAAGCACTGACTCTAACACTTGTCTAAAAACCATAAAACAAATTTTTTCTTTTGTCTTTTCTATCAAAACATCAACTAATAAAGACATCGGCTAAGGATAAGAGGAACTAACCTGCTGACTGTGCAGCCCTAGACTCAAACCCCTGAGAGGAACACTTCTCACCACAGGAGGGGATGACTACCCCACCCAGGCTGAAAAGCAACCAATCAAGCCCGCGACTGTCACTGAAACAACATGCGTGCAAACGCGTGCTGAGCTATAACAGCACGCGGGTACCCGCGGGCTAAACTTGAACAGGCCGCGGGTCTGTATAAAAGCTAAGACAAACAAAACACAGGCAGCCCAGACCTGAAAAAGGCCTCTGGTACAAACAACCAGGGTCTCTTAAAGGTCTGGATGCTTCTTCTTAACATAAAAGAAAAGTAATTGCAAAAAGAAAACAAATGCAATAAAGCAAACTGAGACAAGACAGTGAACCAACAAGACCCAGACAGGATCTAGAAAGCCCCCTGAGAATGAAAATTCTGACAGGGAAGAGGAGACTGCCTCTTAAGCTTCCTGAGCCCTACACGCTACTGAAACCACTACAACAAGCGTTCAAACGCGGGCTGTAGAAGGTTAGGGCACAGATTACACGCATGCAGGCCTTCTGCAGGCCGCGTGTACCTCTGTGTGTCTCGATAATAAATGTCAAGAACAGTCAAGGAAAAGCTGGTATAAGAACCAGGTTCCCTGCTAGCTATGACCTAACAGAAAATAGACAAACAAAACAAACAGAACATATAATTCCTTGAACTACCCAAAAACCTCAATGAAATCCGGAAACCCTAAGAGTAAAAATCCCCAGCGGAGTCGCCAATTCTGTTGTTGGGAAATATTACCCTACGGACTAACAAGCTAGGGCTTAAAATTTCATGCAGATCATGACCCTTAAGAAATTACTTTTAATCTACCACCCCAAACCTCAAACCCTTTTTTCACACACAAGCATGGAAAAGACCTATTAACCTTTTTCTATCGATGTTTGATGTAGATCCTCCGTTGCGCTTTATTCACTTTCTTTCGCTACTCCTTCCAAAGACAATCCTGCAAGCAAGACAAAACACCACACATGCATGCTATTCTTCTACCTAAGGGTTAGAGATAAAGCACAAATCAAATAAAATATATATCACTCGTGCATTGGCACGGTAAAAGTATTCTTTATTGATCTCAAGATGAATCAACTTACAATAATGATAGAGACCGGCCACCGTTCCTCGATCCTGATCCTGGGCTCCTCCTCTTCTTTGTCCTCCAACTGCTTTGCTTGAATTCTGTTTAGGCTTAAGAAAATGCTAAAGGGTTGGGACAAATGGATTCGGCAATTGGGCAGAGTTTCTTTTCTATATTTTTCCTCTTCCAAATAGTAACCCTACCCCTTCTTTTATAGGCTAGAAGGAGCTAGGGTTTTGGACGAACTCTCAGCCATACATGGCTGGGAGTTCCAGTTAACTGACCCAAAGCTTTTCGTCCCGTCGGCAACTTTCCTGTTTTTGTGCTTTGTTAGGTAAACGCGGGTTGTAGTGGGCCATCCAGCGTTCCAACGCATGTAGTATAAGGCATGCCAGCGTTCCAACACGCCCAGTAATGGGTTAGGGCACGGGTTACTTAATTTAAGAGGTTTTTCAAGAGTTTGTTCAGCATGGCCTTGGAAAGGAAGGGATATGAGTTGGCCTGATGCCAGGTAAGCACGTGTGGTGCAATTTAGGGTTATAACAATATGTATGTGGGCTAACTAGAATGCAACACGCATGTGTACGTGGGCTATCAGTTCAACAGGGCATGTACATTTTCCAAAAAATGTTTTTTTAAGAAGCAGCCTCAACAGTATTTTGGAAAATTATGTAAGTGGAAAGGCCAATGTCTTGTATGCACATGCAAGGCATTTTTTGACTATAAGAGATGCCCCCTAATGTGTGAGGTCAAAAGAACAACTGATGGCCAAAACACATTACAATATATATACTAGTGGGAAGGCATAGATTTGTGTGAGCCCGAGACGAGTGCTCGAGAGCGTGCCATATGAAAAACAATGATAATCTCTCTGAGGTGGGCATACCCATGCTCTGGATGAACTAAGAATGCATCCCAATCAAGTACAATGCATATCCATGTCATATAAATTTCTATATAAAGTGTAGCAGCGAGAAATACACAATGGATATACATCTCAAAACAATTAGATGATATACAAGTACAAAATAATATGCATCTTCAAGAAGCATTGACACCTGTGGCTGGAGATGAGGGCGTTATAGCTCAAGCAATAACTTCAAGATATTCAAAAGATCAGGTAGGAGTATAATAGGAGTTTAAATCTCACTACACTGAGGTCTTCGACATGCCATCGGGAAAAGACTAGAAGATCTCGATCATCAGGCACAAAACTTCATGGATTTTGAATCCGAACTTCATTGGACTCTCGGGATGGCCGAATCATGAAATTCAAGAGACAAACTGCAGAATGGACGAATCAGGCTCGATAAAACTTTCATTGGACAAAAGCATGACAAAATGATGAGACTCAGGCAACGTAATATTGACATAAGTTTGTGATACATGAGGCACCACAAACTCTCCATATGTTTGGAAGAGTAACCAAACAGAGGAGGACACAACTCTATTTAGCAATTGCCAAAAAAAAAGAGAATGTATATCCCATCCCCTCTTTTTGGAATATTTGATTTTCTTGTCTTTTTCAAAATTTTAACGATCTTGAAAAAGAATTAAAGAATGCTATGTTACAAAGGAGGAACGAGTGTCACAAACAAGAAAACTAGTTCCAAGCACATGGAACATATTGGTGCTTAGTGCAAGGAGACATGTACAAGATAAGGACACTCAAGAAAATGCCTCCATGGGTCAATGTGTCATATCGCAAGGGAAAAAAGTGCTACAAGGCTTGCATTTAAGGAATTCTTTGAAGGTTCAATTAACAACAACATGAAGCCAACATTAGGCCAAAGACGAAAGGACAAGGCATGCGATGCGATTAAATATGACACAAAAAGACTTCTACCATGTGAAGTTTTACGAGCCCAAAGAAGGTAAGCTCGGTGGTTTTTCACATTTAGAGAGTATTAAAAACACTAAAACATGACACCAGAATGTTCCTTTTTCGTAGTTAGTCGAGTTGGTTCAAAAAAGGGTTAAAATTACATCGAAAGGATGTCTCTTCAAAACCATTTTAATGAGTGTGATTGAGAGGAGATCACTCAACTATCTTTTCAATTTTAAGGAGTATGAAAAGATATTAACTATGGACTCACAACCTTTTTCTAAGTTTAGTCTCAGCCCAAAAAAGTATAAAATATAACTTAAGAGAACTCTCCCAACGAGACAAGTCTCCCGAGGAGTACCTTTTTCTTGGATAATCTATTGGCCGAAAAAAGGGTTAAACGTATGCCAAATAGATGTTCTTTCTGGACCAATTAACGAGTGTGAAAGGAATAAGGTCACTCGACGATCTTTTCATATTTAGGGAGTCTGAAAAGAGCTTAACTATGTACTCTGAGGGGGTTCCTTTTTCATAAGTAATCTCCAAGGCCCAAAAAAGAGATAAACCAAAACCAAGGAGAATGTCCCTTTTTCGAAAATTTAGTCCCTCAGGCTCGATAAAGGGTTACAATTACGCTGGAGAATACTCTCCTAGCGAACTGAAGCTCCTAGGGCATACATTTATTCATAAATTAACCATCCAGACTGAAAAAAGGGGTAAACTACCACCGAATAGATGTTCCTTAAAATTTGAACTTGGCGAACATGAAGGGAAACAAGATCGCTCAACAATATTTTCAATTTTAGAGAGTCTAAAAAGAGCTTAAAGAGGACTCCAGGGGGGCTTCTTTTCTCAAGTAATCTAGATGAGATCGAAAAGAATAAATAAGCTCTCGTTGGATGTTTCTTTCAAAATTTAAAGGATCCCGAAAGACAAAAAACTACGCTCATGGGGAGTCCCTCGGGTAAGAGCCAGAAACGTCGAAGAATAATGAGGCTTCAAAATGCAAATCATGGCAGGACTAAAAGGACTCCCAAGCCTATGGAGAAAATTCACAACATGGACACCAAAATGTAACAGAGGATCTACCTAGGGAATCCATGTAGAGGAAGGCTCTACCACCTAATTACAACACTTTTAAAGCATTAGAGAAGGTTCTGTGTCGCACTTCGGTGGGATCGATCCTATGGAAAGGTGGAAAATTCAACAATATGCAGAACATAAGGTGGTGAAAACCTAACTTATATGAAAATGTCAAAATACGGCTTTCACCATGGGATGATATAAGTGTAACCCATCTCAAGAAAACACCGAACCGAATGAAAAATTTCATTAGAACGACCTAAAGATATCTCAAAAGGGACCTCAAGTAGCTACCAAGCCAAGAAAAGGTAAAAAAGAGACCAAATTAGGGAAAAAGGGCCAGAAAAGTCTATAAATAGAGGTGTACAAATCATTTTAACCATTGCAATTTGGAAAATAACCAAAAGTTAAAACAAACCCCTTCCTAAAAACGTGAATTCAAGGAGATACGATGGATGAAATATCCTCTCACTTGATCCAAGTAAGTACAACAAACCTTTCCTTTCATTTTTAATCATCCTTTAATGTTTAATTTAATGTTTAGAGGGTGTGAGCCCTTGTAAAAGGGTTGGGTCTGCATGTATGCGGGATGTCCATTCCCATCCCACATATGTACATGGGAAAAGTAACACTTAGCCCACGTACATACGCAACTGCCTTAAAGACAACCTGCGTACACTTCTTTTAATGTTCAAAAAAGATGAAACAAGTGATAATCCTCTCCAAATTTTGTGCAACAGGATGTATGTCCATTGGTGAGAAAGGGAACACGAGGAATTAGAGGTCTTGGTGGAGGAGGATCATGGGGATATTTCCATGCTGAAATAGTGTGGGATGTGGAAGTTCTTCCAGTGTCCATTCATGAGGGCACAACCTAGATTGTTAAACCATTTGATAGAGTACTGGCATCCAGATGCAGAGGAGTTCATGTTGGAGGGTCATTCATTGACTTCAACGATAGAGTACATATACTTTCTGACCGATCTCTCTGGGATGAGGGAACCGGTCAACTTGAGGACCTTTCCTCCAGGGCCATACAACATGGAGGACTATATTGGTATGTATTATGAGGTAGGCACTTAGAAAGTAGGATCTCAAGTGCCAATACACAAGATTACCAGCCTGAGTCTCCGGATAGTGTTATTCATGATTGGGCGGATCATAGGATCTGCAACACTTCACTAGGACTTCCATGCACATATGCATTGTGCAGTACAGTGCTTGGATGCCACTATTTTTTATTGGAGAACTACCATTCTTACATGCATGAAGAAAAAAATCACTGACTGTTGCAGGAGGACAAACAAGAACTTTGGTTTCATGACTATATTATGCACTTTCTTCTTTGAGAGAGTGCCTAGCCTTAGCCCGAGGGAGACAATACAAGGCCATATTTCCTCCTTTCCGACATTGTGCAGGTGGGAAACTTTATTGCCCAGACAGGGTGTAGGGAGGGTCCAAGAGGCCTTTGATGACAAATTTTTTGATTGGTGGGCTCGTCAGATTCCAATTGTAGAGGACTACCCATATGTAGGGATCGGTTTCCTAAGGGATCTAGATATGCCCATGCCCCTTGACGAGGAGTGTTGAGAGATAGGTAAACACATTTTTTTAATTTTTTTTTTTTTTTAAGTTTTAAATATTATCATTTTTATGTAATATCAAAGTACTGACTCAAAGATGTGTTATATATAGATGTGGAACCAGTGTGACCAGCTGACTTCACCATGACCAGGCGTCGTTCTCGACCAGATGTTGGACTAGTAGGAGCAGGAAGACCCCCAGTCGGAGAGCCTGAGAGAGTACTGCAACGAGTAGAGAGAAACCTGACAGATCTCACTCGTGCAGTACTGATGGCATAGATAGAGGACCTTCCCCCAACCATGGAACCACATGTATTAGGGGTGCCCAAGACTTGGGTCTAGTTGTTCTGGCATCTTGTGAGCGTCGTAGTTCATTACAGTAGGGCCAATATGCCAATACCATAGTTATTTTTGGACCACACATGTGTCGAGGGAACGTTTTGTACTCTGTATTCAGGGCTTGAGCCCAACGATGTATATCAACTATATTTGAGGATTTATGGCCCAATTTGTACTAATGGCACTATTTTTGGGATAGATTATATATACATCTTTTTTCCTTATGGATAAACATCTTGTAAAAATGTATTTTACATGTGTATGTGTGTGTTTTTACTTTTATGTATGAGAAACATGAAAATCTAATACTTTATTAGACAATGTATCAATTAGTTGATTAGATATCCTAGAAACATGAATACAAGTAATATAATTAAAAGAGAGTTATAAGATACGTACCCTAAGGAATCCTTGGTGAAGGGTGGGATCATAGACATGATATATCCCGTTTAATTGAGACACGACAAGTTGAGCATCCAGAGAAACCCGAAGGTGAGAAATATGATGTGACAAGGCATTACGTAGTAACTCTATTACTGCACTGTACTCGAAAAAATTATTGGTTGCTTCGCCTAGGAAAATACCTCCAGAAGACATCAACCGGCCAACCTCCAGAAGACATCAACTGACCAAAAGGTGTAAAAATAACCCAATATACAGAAGTAATCCTCCGAGTGTGTCATCTAGCACCATCTGCAAACCCAACATAGACTTCAGATTCACTTGACATATACCACAGTGAAAAGAAAACACAATAACTACACATCCATAAAACAAAAAAATAAGATTGTATAAAATACTATACATATATACAAGAAGTCGCACTCAGGTGACTGACCTAAGTGTAATACTTCTATAGGTAGAGACCATTTCTAGGCTCCGATAAATAAGTACCCTCAAAATCAACTGGATGATAAGAAATCTTTTCTAAGACTTCTTTCCCAATGAAAGGTCTGAACCACATGGGTTTGAACTTGCCTGCCCCTAAGGGATATTTGTCTTGGTCATAGAATAGTACAAGATTTCCTTCAGAGAAAATCTGAGGGTGGATAGATGAATCATACTGACACTTGATGCATTTTTTGTGAGCCTCGTTGGCTAAGGTTCTATCGACGCTTCTTATCAAGCTACTCGAGATATAAAAGACATTCTTCAAGTAGTGTAGTGTCGGTAAGTAGTTGCACTGCCAAATTCAGAGAAGGGATTTGACATTCAATTGGAAAGACTGCCTCTAGCCTATAGATGAGTTGTGATCTATATGGATATTGATGGCCACCCACCTTTTCCAATTGGCTCAAAATAGTTTTCTGGCAATTTTGGTAATTTACTATTTTTAGCAGTTTTCACTTTCGAAGCCATTTTGAGGCCCTAAACGATGTTTTTTTGGGAAAATAGGTTTTAAATATGAAAGTTCCTTTAATATTGTGCCTAAAATTAATCTCCTCGATGATACCTTTCCAATGGGCTATCATACGCATAAAATGGAGATCGTATGCAAAAGTTACGACCCCGAGAAGTTGATGTACTAACTTACCCAAACGAGGCCCACATGACTTTTGGCACTTCATCTCCTAGGGCTAGGTTTTTGGATGTCTAGGGTTTTTGACATTCCTGATTATTGTAAAAAGGCCTTCAGAGCCTCATTGTAATCATATTCTTGTGAATGAGCACAACTGTCACATCTCTTCTCAGAGATAAGACACCACCATTCCAACAAGCTTGTTTTCGCTGCATTTTACAATTTTTAGCTTATTTCGTTATTGAATAGAAAACTAGTTTGACTGTATCTCTGTTATTTTGTGTTAAGCACTTGTTAATAATCTGTATTCATTTCATTCTTCTCATAAAATCTGGATCATTGGTATCAGAGCGGTTTGCTCCTTGTTGTCTTAATGCATGTCCCCAACGAGGTTGGAGTACAAAGAGTTGGGTCTTGAGCTTGTTTTTGTTGAGGACAAAAGATTTCGCACACCCAAGAGACCTCTCATGGTAGGAGAAAAAAATATTATGGGACAAGATATCCTTTCAAACTATTGATTGAGGAATCCCTCACTCAACAGAGGAACAAGATGATGGATAGTCTCGTGCAAATCCTTCGGTGGCTACCAACAGACGACACATCTTCTTTGAACGGAGGCGCCGCCCCCTTCAAGGTACAAATAAACTTCTATATTCCTATATTTGAAGGTCACATAGATGCATATGTTGTAGACAAGTGGTTGAATCTACTAGAAGGGTATTTTTCTATCCATAAATTTTCAAATAGAGAAAATATTACTTTTGCGCTCCTCAAAGCCGTTCCCTATGTCAAATATTGGTGGGAAAATTTATCTGAGCAAAAGGAAATAGAGAAACCCTCATTATTTTTAGTCATGGACACCTAGGAATCCTTCAAGGATGATATTAAGGAACAATACTACCCTGTCGGAAGTTATGATGACCTGTATACCAAATGGACCACATTGCAGCAAGAAAGAGACCAAGCAGTGCCAAATTTCAAAAATATATTCCATACTTTGCGCACCAAGATGGGTATCAAATATTCAGAGAGACATTTGGTGCTCAAGTATCATGGTTCTCTGCATAGATACATCCATACCTAAATGGAATTTTTGGACATCTCATCCTTGGGCGCGGCCTACCAATATGTCGTCAAAATCGAGTAGAAGCTCAAACAAAAGATGTGACAGTTTGGGCCTGGGAACCCCTCACAATAAAAGCCAGGAAAGGGTGGCCCCAAACCACAAAAAAAAGGACAGAGAAAATATGGACAGTATCAGGACAACCAATCCAAGACGCTAGCAAAGAAGGACACCAGAAAGACAAAGAAAGATTTCGAGAAGTGGTGCAACTTCCATAAGGCCCTTGGCATAAAACTACTGACTACCACTCAAAGCAGTCGCTGATGGCTGAAGTGAAAGATTCTGAATCAAATGCAGATTATGACTCTAAGCCAGAACTAGAAAGGGGAAGACAAATCATTGACATGGAACCTAGTGCCACCGTTGTTACCACCAAGCTCTAGCCTAGTGAACCAGACGAGCCAAAAGAAGGAGAGCACCTCTTCCATTCACAGATGTGGGTAAAAGGCACCCCGCTGCACTTCATCATTGATAGCAGTAGCCAGAACAACCTCATCTCAGCAGAGGTCATCAAGTGGCTGGCTTTGCCAACAATGTCGCACCCACAACCCTACACCATTGGATGGATCCACCAAGGAAGTGATATTCGCGTTAGCCAACAGTGTCAACTGTCGTATGAAATCAAGCACTTCAGAGACGAGGTATTGTGTGATGTTTCTCCTCTCGAATTTTTTGATGTTCTTTTGAGCCAACCTTGTTTATGGAAATTTCATGTTGTATATGAGTCTAGGCCTTGTAGTGTTATTATTAATTTGAACAGGAAATTGTATAGGATACTCGAGGCAGCCCCACCTAGTGCTATTTCCTTGATCTCTGCTAAGTAATGTAGGAAGGTCATCTCTCATATGGGAAAGTTTGTATTCTTCATGATTCGCTCTCAGAATAAGAGAAATATCACAGCCACATCCAGGGTCTCTGCAGCCGACCTCTCCACATAGCAGAAGCAAGTAGATAAGGTCATGGAAGAATACTCAAATATCTTCTCCTCGCCTACATGGGTACCTCTGCACTGTTAGGTCAAGAACCCCATCGATTTGACCCCCGACACATCGCTACCCAATGGGCCAGTCTATCACCACTCTTTGTTAGAGAATGATGATATCAAGTGACAAATCCAAGAACTGCTCCACAAGGGGCACATCCATCCCAAATCATCACCTAATGGGAGCCCAATCATGTTGGTACAGAAGAAAGATGGAACCTGGCGAATCTGTATTAATTACCGAGATCTGAATAAAATCATAGTCAAAAACCAGTACCCGATTCCTCGAATCGATGAACTCCTTGATCAACTCACGGGGGCCAAATACTTTAGTAATATTGATCTGAAGTCTGGATGACATTCTAATTTACAACAAGACTTGGGCTGAACACTTGCAGCATATTCAACAGGGTCTGCACACCCTGTGATAGCACAAGCTATACAACAACTTAGAAAAATTCTCCTTCGGCATGGACATGGTCCATTACCTAGGATAAATCATTGATCATCATAGCGTACATGTGGATCCAGCCAAGATCCAAGTCATCCATGACTGGCCAACCCCAACCACACTCACTGAGCTTCAGAGCTTCTTGGGCCTTACCAATTTCTATCGCAGGTTCGTGTTGGAATTCTCCTATATTGCATGGGCTCTCAGCCAAATAAACATGGGTGGTGGTAAGGATAAATTTGCATGGGTCTGGTCCCAACAACAAGTGTTCGATGATTTCAAGCAGTGCTCAGCCCCAGTACTTTCACTACCATACCTGCAACATCCCTTTGAGATCGAGACAGATGCTTTAGGCTATGTTGTGGGCACTGTTCTCACTCAACACAGCCACCCCATGGCCTATCATAGTGATACATTGTCAGATACTATCTGTAAGTACCCTACTTACAAAAAATAAATGTACTCCATTGTGCAAGCTTGCCGCCAGTGGAGATATTACATTCTTGGGAAGGAGACAGTCATCCACACTGATCATAAGCCACTGCAGTTCATGCAGACACAAGGAAAATTGCAGGATGACCACCATCAAAAGTGGTCCACATACTTGTAGTAATTCCACCTCAACATCAATTATAAAACAGGAAGCACCAATCGCATTGTTGATTGCCTCAACAGATCGCCAGTCACGACACTCACCACAGTGCTAGACTCTTGCGGCCATGAGACCTCTAGATGGCCCCAACTCTATGAGACAGACCCTAACTTCGCCACCACCTACCAAATGTTGGGTGCAAATGCAGTTGTCAATAATTTCCATCTTCAGGATGGGTTGTTGTGTCGTCTAGGACATATCTTTGTTCCATCAAGTGATCAAGTGAAGATGATATGGGAATCCTACTATAGTCGGGTGGTAGGACACTTCGGTTTTGAATAGACAATGGCGATGCTACAAAAACATTTCTACTGGCCGAAACTTTGATAGGAGGTCAACAAGTATATCAGGTCCTGCACTGCCTGGACTATTTCCAAACCGACCACTAAGAAATAGGGCTTGCACACCCCTCTTCCTACTCCTGACATACCATGGGAATCCATATCAATGGACTACATGTAGGGCCTCCCATCCACCAAGCGGGGTAATGACTGTGTTTTTGTGGTTGTTGATCGATTTTCTAAGATGGCGATTCTGGTTGCCTGCAAGAAGAGAATTATAGCAGAGGCCACTTCCAAGATCCTATTTGAATGAGTCTGGGTACATTTTGGAATCCCACAAACCATTGTCTCAGATCAGGATAGTCGATTTCTCAGTACATTCTAGTCGATCCTCTAGTCACTGTTGGACACCAAGCTCACCAAATCCACATCCTTCCACCCCCATATATATGGCCAAACTAGGGTTGTAAATCGAATGATTATGAATATCCTTCGCATGTATAATTCAAAGAACCCTCGCACATGGGATGAGAGCCTTCCCTATGTCCAACATAGGTACAACTGAGCCCTGCATAGCTCAACCGGCCATATCCCCTTTTAGGTGGGGTTGGGATTCCAACCATTGGGTCTCATAGATGTTGCACTTCCCCTTGTGGTCACCTTGACCGACTCATCTCCTGCTCCAACTAAAGCTGACAAAGCCACCCGGTTCATTGAGAGAATCCAACACATCTGCCAATAGGTTCAGGATATCCTACAGAAGTCCAATGACAAGTACAAACAATGCCATGATCAACATCGAGTGCCACATAAGTTTCAGGTGGGCGACAAAGTTTGGTTGCACTTGCAGAAAGAATTCCTTACAGGACCCCATAGGAAGCTTCTCCCACTCCATTATGGGCCATACACTATCACCAAGGCCATGGGGAATAAGGATTTTTAGCTCAACATTTCTCCTTTCCTTGGCTTGCACCCAGTGTTCAACATGGATCTCCTTCGCCCTTATTTCCCACCATTATTGGACACCTCAGAAGTAGCAGAACATATGACACCAACATAGCTCAAACTTGATTGCATACAACAAGCATCCAATGATTAGAGTGTGGAAACATAGATTAAGGGCACTCGACAACAAAGGATCCAGCTTTATCGAGTCGTTAAAGCATGACAACTCCTGCACCAAGGCAAGTGGCTCACCCAAAGCCAAATTCAACAGAAATTTCCTCATCTGATGGGGGAACTGAATGAAATGGATACCATTGCTTCCTAATTAGGGAGGATTTATCCATATGGATATCGGTGGCCACCCACCTTTTCCAACTGGTTCAAAACAGTTTTCTGGCAATTTTGGTAATTTACTATTTTTAGCAGTTTTCACTTCCGGAGCTGTTTTGAGGCCCTAAACGATGTTTTTTGGGAAAAAGGTTTGCAATATGTAAAATCCTTCAATATTGTGCCCAAAATGGATCTCCTTTATGATACCTTTCCAATGGGCTATCATACGCCTAAAACAAAGACCATATGCAAAAGTTACGACCCCGGGAAGTTGATGTACTAACTTACCCAAACATGGCCCACATGACTTTTGGCGCTTCATCTCCTAGGGTTAGGTTTTCGAATGTATAAGGTTTTTGACATTCCTGCTTATTGTTAAAAGGCATTCAGAGCCTCATTGTAATCATCTTCTTTCAAATGAGTGCATCCATCACATCTCTTCTCAGAGATAAGCCGCCACCATTCCAGCAAGCTTGTTTTTGCTGCATTTTACAGTTTTTCAGCTTATTTCGTTATTGAATAGAAAACCAATTGTATTGTATCTATGTTATTTTTTGTTAAGAACCTGTTAATAATCTGTATTCATTTCGTTCTTCTCATAAAATACATATCAAGTTGAAAAGGTGAAAAACTGTTAGCAGTCTTGACTGAAGTTCGATAATCCTAAAGTGTTGAGTACAACATCAAATGCCAATTTGACTTGGTTGAATTAATTGTTCGCTACAGAATAGTATTGAGATAAGTATTAACAGCCTCTACCTGACCATTCTCCTATGGGTAGTGAGGTGATGAATGTTCTTGTTTAAACCCTAGTTTTGATGTTAATTCAGACATCATTTTGTTCTGGAAGTGACTTCCATGATCAATGACAATATCCTTCAGAATATCGAACCTGACTAGAATCTGCTTGAAAATGAAAAGGGCAGATGTCTCCCCATCATTGCTAAATTTTTGCATAGATTCGACCCACTTATTAATTTAGTCTACTGCTATGATGATATAGTGATTCTCCCTAGCTGAAACTGGTTGACATGTAGTGAAATCAATCCCCCACTTGGTGAAGGGATCGTCGACAATAACTGGGAACATAGGAGTTGGGTGTGCCTGCATCTTCCAAGAAAATATCTGAAACGGGTGACACTTCTTGACCATATCTACACAATCCTTGATTAATGAAGGCCAAAATTATCCAACACGAAGAATCTTTTGGGTTGTTTCCAACCCAGATCGATAACCGCCACATGCTCATGGGTGACAATCGTTCAAAACAAGCTCTGCTTCTTTGTGAGTAAGACATCATTGAAGAATGCAATCCACTCCTCAACAATATAAAGTGTCATCGAGGATGAGATAGTTCAGCATTTGGTGGCATATTCATCGACGCTCATCACGAGAAGAAGAAGAAGGGTACTTCAAAGTCTGAATATACACAAGTATATCTCCATACCAAGGGTCTGATGATGCGATAAGAAAAAGATCTTCATTGATCGGTGACTCTTCGGGAGAAATATTGCCACTCTTGACTGGAAGCTTTAAGATTAGTTCAAAAAATACCAAGGAATTTATAGATTTCACCGAAACAAAATCCAATTCAAACTCTTGCAGGATGACTATCCATCAACTGATTTTCCTGCCGATGATCCATCATGTTAACACATTTTGAAAAGGGTTGAAGATGGCTACGATGATGGTATTGCAAAGTAAAATATAGTGACAAAACCATTGGACAACGTGAACAACTTCCAAATCGAGTTTCTTAACATTTGTTTAGTTTATTTCCATTCCAACCAGGTCTCGACTAAGATAGTAGATAACATGCTCTTCAAACACGTCATCCTCTTGGACCAAGACCATGTTGATAGTAGACTCTGCGGCATCCAAATACAACAAGAAATCCTTGCTATAATCCATATGTCTTAGCAAAGGGGCAGACACCAGAGCGTGTTCCAATACTTCAAAAGAGTGTTGAGCTGCTTCATCCCAACAGAATGGGACCCTTTTTTCAAGAGATACATGAACCCTTTAGTAATCTCGACATAGTTAGCAACAAAACGCCGAAGAAAATTGGCTTTCTCCTGTAGACTCTGAAGCTGGGGGTTTGTGCATGGGGGAGGCAATTGAACTATTTCCTCAAACTTTAGAGGATCAACCATGATTCCTCTAGTTGACACGATAAAACCTAACAAGTGTCCCGATGTCACACAAAAACTACACTTGTTGGGATTCATGCGAATCTGATAGTAGTGACACCTCTCAAATATTAGTTGTAAATGGGTGGCGTGATTGGATCTTTTACGAGAACGTGATTCCAGATCATCGAGATATGCCTCGACTATGTGTTTGAGGTCGTGGAAAGAAAATAACATGGCCCGCTGAAAAATGGCTCCAACATTCTTAAGGCCAAAAAGGCATTTTTCTATATGTGAATGTACCCCAAGGAAAAATAAAATCCATTTTATGTTGGTCCTCAGGCTTGATCTAAATTTGATTGTACCCAGAAAAACCATCCATGAAATAAAATACCTCACAACCTGCACATTCATAAAAATTCTGGTCAATAAATGGGGTTGGAAATTTGTCTTTCAGGCAAGCTTTGTTCAGGTCACGAAATTCCATACATACGTAGATTGTACCTTGCTTCTTGTTGATAGGGGCATGGTTCAATACCCATTCCATCAATTTCATGGGGTAGATGAAACAAGATTTGATGATTTTCTCCTCATCAAATCTGGTTCAACAATACATGGATCAATTCCTAGCATCTCCTCATAAGACCATGAAAAAACGTCGTGAAATTCTTTAAACAATTCATTGTAGATTTGAATCTCTTCGGGAGAACAATCTGATCCAATGAAGACATTTTCCATGATGCTAGGGGTTTTGGAGATGTCGATAGGAATTGTTTCAACTATACTTTCCATGCTTCCCTCGACATATATTCCATGCATAGCCAAAGGGTTAATAGGACAAGGGGAATTTCCATTCATGGTCATAACTGACTCTCCTACCTCTATTCTCTTGAGCTCGGGTACGAAATAATATCGGTCGTGAATATCATCCCAAGGTCTATCTGGCCCAGTCATTGCCTCCAGAATCGCCTCGTTAGAGGGAAAGAATAATTAAAAAGGGTCATAGCGGTGAGAGAGTCTTGAGTCCAAATAAGCTCTAGAACAGGGTCTAGCTCCTGTGGGGGAGACAGATCAGTGTTGGCTGAGGCTTGCTGGACAATACTATACGCAACCTCAACAGTGGATAAAGGCATGGCCATGCCAAGGTTCCCTACCCCTTCTATCGAAGTTGAAGGGGAAGGTAAATTCCATGGTTCATTAAAGTAACTTGTTCTAAAAGACGCGACTTGAAAGATTGCAACCTTCAGCTGGTCAGGGACAACTGAAAAAAACCTAACATCATTGGCAGGCGACGAATAATCAAAAGTCCCCATTAAATATGGAAACAATCTATCACCTAAGTTGACAATATCTGGCTACGGGTTATCAATCATCGAGACTGTGGGTTCCCCTGATGAAGGGTCATGATGGGAGAAGGATAACTGATCAACAGTTATGACCTGGCCTTCATGAGGAAAACATAAAACTCGAAACATGATGGATGAAACCACTTTTATTGGTGTAGGTCCAACTCCGCCCTAACAAAATATTATAGTCGAGAGGCACATCGACTACTTCTACTTCGACACACATAGTTTTCCCTCCAACTGCATGGGGACAGAGGGAATTATTCCATGTGGTTTGAAATATCAACCGTCAAACGCAGTTAGAAACATGGGTGAAGGAGACAAATCAGGTTGGACGATGGCCTTCCAACATGCCAACGACATCACACAAGTTGAGGCACCCTCATCCACCACTTTATGGAAAGGGTTTTGTGTCAACATGTAGTTAGCAACGTGGGTGACAGAGACAACTCGGGTTGGATGATGGCATTCCAACATGCCAAGGACATCACGCAAGTTGAGGCACCCTCATCCACCATTGTATGGAAATGGTTCTGTGTCAAAAATTTCGTGGCGTACACCACTACTATCTGAAAAGAGACATGGTGAGGAAGATGATGTTTATGGTCAGTAGGGTAAAAAAAATCATTCCTAAGTTAGTGGTCTTATCCTCTCCCAAGGTCGACAACAACGCTTTCCTCTTTGAGGGGAAACTCTGGAGGACCTCCAGAGTAGACAATGCCCAAGGAGATTGTGCCAGATCCTCCTTGATGGAGTAATTCTGAGTATCCCTTGAGTTTGGGTTGTGAAAATCCTTTTTGAACGCACCTTTAGGGATGCGAGTCATCGTTTCTCCCACTGTCTTCTCAATTTGAAGAGGATTCAGTGGGTTGGAGACATATTTTACCTTCTCAACATATTCTATCATTCCATAGTTATGAGCCCTGATCTGTAGATTATCTTTGAGTTTCATCATATAAATGTTTGCGACCCCATTTTTATTATTAGGCATGAGGGTTCTCTGATTTCCCCCAGGTGCGCTCATGGATGAGGAAGCTTGAGCCTTGTTTTTCCCTTGTAGAAAAGAGTTAGTTAATACGATGAACTATTGTTGTGACAATAGCTTCTGGGATTCCTCAAGCCGAGGGCATTGATGAGTCAAGTGGCCGTTCGTACAAAGATTACACAAAAACTTCACCTTTCTCTTTTCGTTTTTTTCCCTCACCAACATTATTTGCAGACTTCTTATCCCCATTACCCTTATTGTTTTTAGGTTTCCTCTTTCCCTCGGTTTATTGGTTACCCTTGGGATTTTTTTATTGCACACTGTGTACATCCGAAGTTTGGGTTACGGGGGCAGTTGAACTAGGAGTTTGGATGGACACATTCTGTTGAATTGATAACTGTTGTAATTGATTAGACAAATGATATATGGACTTTCTCTGTGTCGAGCCTACTATGCCGTCATTGTGAGTCCAAAAATTCCTTTTGGTCTTGTCAAATGTCGACCATGGTGCATCAGGTAGGATCTCGTATAACATACCGAACTGAGAGTAAATAAACTCCAGTTGCTGGGCTCTCATGACATCCTCTTCTTCGGAAAAAACTTCGGACGTCGTGACATCTTTGGATACACAAGGTTCCAAGGACTTTAGGAACCACTCAAGAAAAAATGTGGGAGGGACCTTAACTTTGATAAAATGCTTTTGACGCCACCATTCTCGGATGTGATATAAGATGTGGTCAGCTTTTGTTTTCTCTAAGTTGTCCAACAAATTGGTGTCAAAATCATATCTTACTGGTAGCTTGAAATGGTTCAAGAAAACCATGGCCAAGTCATTAAATTAATCCTACTTCGAGCTATCGAGCTCGATATACCATTTCACTGCACCCCCAATAAGAGTGTGTTGAAGCAAACACAACTGAACGAAATCATCCTTTAATGAGTTGATGAGCACCATAAGTGAAAATTTGTGACATGTTCATATGGATATTCGCCAGTCTTTCCTTCGAAATTAGGAATGTCTGAGGGAAAATTAGTCGGAATGGGGGGACAACGAGGATCATGACAGATCAGGTCGTTCAAAAGTCTCGATGAGTATGGAAAATGCAAAGTTTCCAGAAAAGGTAGTCTTGGTTGTGGCGTATTTACATGAAAAGAGGGGCCTGTATTTTGGTTGGAGCCAGGTTTCTAGGAAAATTTTGGCTTCTCGCCAGGGTTTTGGTAGAGACCATGGTGGTCTTATCCAGTAAAATGGACTTGCATTTGATTTTCATCATCGGTTGATTCCCAAAGTTGGATGATATGCCTTGTGAATGGATTGCTCTCTGTACAGTGTTCCAAGGACCTTAGTTGGGGTTGCCCCAATCCAACCCTCCTGGAATAGGTACTGAACCTTTCCTGGGGTTCAGAGAGTGTGGGAGGGGTTTTCCCCAATCAAAATCCCTTGCAAAGAAAAGGAGCCTTTCCAAGGATTTCCAAGACCTTATGAGGAATAAACTCTTGTCATCTCTCTCTACAAAGGAATGAAACCTTGTGTAGGGTTTTTTGACAAAAAATGGGGTTTCCCCCGGTCAAGAGAACAAATGATTAGAAATCATTATTTCCAAATGCACTTAACAAATAAAATGGCATGGATCCCACCAAAGTCATGTAGGATTGAGGTCCAAGACTCCCTCCACTGATCGAACTAGAGTTGGTATTAAGATCGATCAATTGTTGGAAAGTGCCTCTGAGTGAATGGGATGAAGGAGGGATGTGACCCCCACCATAAGGGATAGAATTGAATGGGGTAGTGGAGCCCACGATGAGTCCTTGCAAGGGATCATTAGAGCTCCCTACCCCGAGACCAACTGTCTATAGAGTAGAGTATGTTAGAACTGAACTGAAGTAAAAAATCAACATCCCATATGAAAAGTGTCTAAGGTATGTTAAAGTGGTTAGATTATGTTAGACGCATTCTGGATGGAGGAAAAAATGGTTAAATTCATCGAAGGGATTGTGCCATTGCCCAAAGTAGTGGGCGTCTAGAAAATCATAGTCCTAACAGGCAGAGGTGGGGGAGGAGGTACAACTCTCCCTCCTGCGATAGCTGAGATGGGAGTATGAGGAATCCATGACGAAGTAGCACTAGTTTCTTCCATCGCTTCTCACCGAACAAACTGTCGTTCATGTGAAGTCACCTCGGGAGGGTCTATCTAAATGAGAAGTGATGCTGATAAGTCAGTGATTGGAGAATTTTCTCTCCTAAAACCTTTAGTCTTGAGGCCAGAAATAATGGATTCCTCTGGTGCAGGAAATCCTTCTCTCGGATCTGTCTTGTGTACAGTTTCCTATGTCCTAGTAGATTTGAATGAGCCTTATTGATCTATCCTACGCCTCAATGGTGGAGAAGGTGGCTCCAAAGTAATCGCTGGCAGGCCCTAAAGCCTACGTGAATGACGGAGTTGTTGATATTCCACCTTGTGAAATGATCAACCAAAAATGTAAGGTTTAGGTAGCATGAAAAATTTCCTAACGGAAAATCAAGAAAACAACTGACTAGTAGGATGAATAGTTACACCAATCGACACTAGATAAACTTATCATTGAAAGTGTAACTCGAACATGGAACCAACCTCCGGGTATACTCTGAAAAGCGCGATCCAATGTCTACCCTAGGTACCATGGTATTCCCTTGAAGTCACCTATGTAAGTCCCTAAAAACAAGAAACTAGGTTTCCATCTCGCAGTCAGTCACCAGGTGGGTACATTCATCAGTCAGGATGATCGTAATCAGTAGGAGAACAAAGTTTGAAGCCTTTCAAGGGTACCGAAGGTAAATGGTTCAGAAGACAACTGAAGATCTCAAATATATTCAAGGTCCATGAGGCCACGTAGTCAAATGTGATTAGTGAAGTTCCCAAGAATGACCCTCAATATATAATCCCCACTACGCTCGGTCTTGCTTTGGAGGCATTATCTCCTCTACCTTTCCTTACGCGACCTCATGTTTATCCCCTGTGTTAGAGGGGGATCCTGGATGAATCTTACATTACTGGACTCTGACACTACCTATCACAAACTCCTATGTTTGTTTATACGGACTTGGAGAGTTTCCTCTCCACACCTAATTCAAGGCCCTAGAGCCTAGACTAGTCGATGAACCCTACAAACAAAAATTCTAATTGATTTTAAGTGTTAAGCGTTGATTTTTATTTGGATTACTTACCCAAAAGGGTATGGACGTGCAAATTATGGTGTTTGGAAGACATAAAAGAGAATAAATACTTTAGAGAATTTGTGAAAAAGAAAACCAGATTCTTCAAATTGAAAGAAAAGGATTTCAAATCTTTGTAAATGAAAACTTCTCAAAACAATATTTCAAGATCCTATAATGCAAACACATTCCTAGAATTAGCTTTTCTTTTTACAATGCAAAATACTAAACTTTCAGGGAAATAGAAAGAAAGTGTTACATGTGAATCCCCCTACGGACAAGTGGATTCCATCTTGGTCTCTAGACTCCTAAGGCAAAGACAAAAAAGTGCTTAACATGGACACTAACATCCATTTAGATCTAATCAAGCTAACATACGAAGGAGAAGAAGAAAGATATGTACCTTATTGACGATGTTTGTCCCTACAAAGTCCAGGCTGAGCTTTGATCCTGAGCTCCCTGATAGGTCCTATAGAACAAACAAAGATACAATGGACTTCCTACTCTACTGAGATTAGCTCAAATATAGATCCATCTATTGCAGACACACTCATATGGAACAAGCATAAGTTTGAAAGAAACAGACCAAGCATTGATTATTAATGAGAACAAGTAAAGTACTTACAATCCTTTGATGAAGGTGCAGCAGCTTCTTCTAGTTCTCCTTGTCCAACCCCTTTTCTCAAGTAATCTCCATTGTTTTCTGTATGTTTCCCATGAGATCATAGGTTTCATACCTCCAATCTTTTTCATGTGCCTTTCACCATGAGAAGGCCTCCTTATATAACCTTGGAAAGGCCCAACCACTTGAGAGATTTTTGGGATAAGTTGAGTATTCCTCTCCTTCAGTTGAGGATATTCCCTAAGATCATGCCTTGACCCAAGATTCGAACCCAACTATGTTCAGATATTGAGGGAATTATCCCCTGATTTCCTCCAACAAACCAAAAATTCGCTCAGAAAGGGTAGCGCTCCCCCAAAAGGGTGCACAGGGCACTCAAATACTCCCCCAAAAGGGTGCACAGGGCACTCAAATACTCCTCTCCAAAATCCATTTTTGAGTGGTTCTTTCAGTGGAAAAAGGCTTGTACCCCTTGTCAACTGATTTCTCTTCTTCAAAACTAGTCTTTGAGGTGTCTTAAGTGTACTTATGATGTCGTTAGAGGCACGACATATGAAAGATAGTAGTATGATGTCTGTGAAACTTGCAACACTTTTGGTCAAGATACGACACTTGCAGACAAGATGCAACACTTACAACACTTGTAATGACGACACTTGCGACACTATTGAAGTGAGTAATTTTGATGTGTAACAGATTTCCCCCCAAAGTATGAAGTTAGAAGATGATGATGATTGAAGTACTTTGTAGACCTTTTCGAGCAAGGTTATGGATGCAGACAGGCCAGAAAAATATTCACACAACCATCAAACAAATATTATGACATGTTTCAAACCCAAGGTAGGCATACCTATGCTTGAGTGATAAAGACTTTTTAGGTATGGCCGCCATAAAATACACCGTGGATCCATAATTATATTGAAAAAAGGTATAGCCACTGAATATACAATGTGGATCTATACTCCTATGACCTGAAATGATCGTAGCCATGAAGAATACACAGTGGATCTACGAGACGACAAGACATAGCCACGACCAATACAAAGTGGATCTATGTGACAATATATGTGTCATGGTTCAAAAGAACTCATTCGCAACCTGGGCAAAGTATGCAAAAAAGTGATGACACTCAACCTAGGGTCTTCTTACCGATATCGATGTAGTACGAATCTAACCATGTGAATAGATGTCCTGATGTCAAACATGGAAGAAACCAATTGATTACCAGTCAATGAGGTGAACTGTTAACAAGAGCGAGGGAGATCACCATTGATGTCAATGATTCCCAAGGTACTCTAGTAAATTCCAATGAATGTGAATGGATGAGTTGAAGTCGAACATCTGTGGAATCATCTGATTAGAGGTCAATGATGTAAACCCACTGTTGGATGCAAGGATTCCTGCCATTGAGGCATGCAGGTCCCAAGGTACTAACTGGTTTCTAAGTCTATCTCCTTGATAATGTGTTAAAGTCGACAGGAATAGACTCGTCGAAGGAGGTCCTTGATGTATCCCCCATAAATGACACGAAACTGAAACAGATATGTAATTGGTATATCAAATGAACATGGACTGACATGAGTATTGAAACAGGATATTTGTGATTGCTGACTCTCGAGGTAGATACTTCCCTTGAACACTAAGGCACAACAACAGAAACATGACATGGACCAAAACACGATAATGCAGTGGATACGATGACTTTCGTCAGGTGACCCAAAGGAGTAAAAGAAACTCAGAGGATTGGCTCAGTTCAGAGGTTCAACGGATTAGAATGCATGCAAATACAAGGTGTCGTGTTCAAGGGAAACCATAAGAGTTACTGGTAGTGGTCTCAAAAACTGCTTGGCTTGTTTCTTTCAATTTTTCCCCCATCCATATAGACGAGTACCTCTTTTTAATTTAACGAGCTCGAGGAGGGTAACACATGATCGATATGACTCACCTTCGGTACGTCCCTCTTCCTTTATTTAACAAACTAGAAGAAGTAAGGGTTCGGTCCCATATGGGCCCTTCAATGTATGATTGTTTAATGAGTCCAGAGAAGGTAAACTCAGTGGTTTTTCATATTTAGAGAGTCTGAAAATGACTTAAAGACGACTCCAATGTTGTCCTTTTTCATAATGTTAGTCTCGCAAGGCCGAAAAAGAGATAAAGTATCACTCTAAAGATGCCCTTTAAAACCTTTTAACGAGTGGGAAAGGAAGCAAGATCACTCGGCAATATTTTCATGTTTAGAGAGTCTGAAAAGAGATTAAAGATGACTCCAAGGGGTTCCTTTTTCGTATATCCATGCGAGTCCGAAAAAGTCATAAACGTCTACTCGATTACATTCTCATGTTTTTTCGAGCACAAGAAAGAACAAAAACTAACCTCGGTATGCCCCCATCTTGAAATCTAGTGGCTTAACTCCAGAATGATCATCAAAGGCTAGAGACATGCCCTCCAAGCTTCAATTCATTCACCGACTTTGAGGTTGTCACCAATTTCTCTACTAGACGGAAAAAAAGGGGTGGATGAAATGAAGGTTTAAAAGAGGTGACTGTTTCATTTTTTAACGACCTTGACACAGGAAAATAACTATGCTCAGGGATCCGGGTTCAATCCCTAGATTTCTGTTTCATTTTTTAACGAGCTTTCTACAGAGAGGAAAACTATGCTCAAAGATTTTGTTTCATTTTTTAACGATCTTGCTACAAATAAGAGAAATTGTGCTCGTAACCTCTGTTTCATTTTTTTAAGATTTCCATGGAGAAGAGAAACTGTGCTCGTGACCTCTGTTTGATCAAGGCTTCCAAGAGAATAACACTCTAGAAGGACACCATGTCAAGGGAAAAAACTCAGTCATGGCTTCTAAGAGATCTTCACTGGATGGAAGAAAATCACTCTGGAAGGAATACATGTTGAGGGTCTCGTTAGGGGTAAGGAGATCAAGCTCCACTAGCCCGACCGAAGAGATCACCAGGTCAACTACCGGATCCAAATCACCAGAAGTTAAAGTCATGGGAGACAACACCACATAATTGACATGTGACAGGGGCAATACTATCTTCATATAAGAACCATTTAGGATGGTAATCTAGTAAGGACCGATGAACGAAAGTTGATCAATAGTCACCATTCTTCCATCGTGTGGGAAAAATATCACCCGAAAAAGAGTGGACACAATAGCTTTCATGGAAAAGACATAATCCTTCCCAAGGAGTAAAGCGAAATCCAAGGGGTCTCGGACTACCATGACATCAATAAAGACAGTTTTCCCTCCCAAAGTTATGGGAAACTAAGAAAGGGTCCCTAAAGGTTGACTAGTTCTTATGTTAAAAGCTAACAAATTTTGTGTAACCGGTGCAAACTGAGGACAACCCAAAGCATGCCAAGCAACAAAGGAAAAAATACTAAAAGATGCACCTTCATCTATCAACGTTTGATGAACGTCCCAACCACAAACCTGTACTGTAATCTGGAAAGGAATGTGAGAGGGAAGATGAGGTCCAATTAGCGCACCCCAATCAAAAAGGATGGCCTCATTTCTTGGAGGAGGTTTCATGGGAGAAGAAGGAATGCCCCCCAGCACAGTAGATTCTGTATCAACGAGAAAAACGTGGGCAGTATTGGGTTTACTCTCTAGAGGGAGAGTAGGATCAACCGATGATGGGATCAGATCGACCATGCCGGAACTCTTCAAAGGAAGAGTGGGATTGACCGATGAAATAGCTGAAGCAACCACTTTGGCACTCTTTGGATGAAGGGTGGGACCAACTGAGGAAGGGATTGGATCAATCACTTTGGCACTCTTCAAGGGAGGAGTGGGATCAACCGATAGCGGAACTAGATTGACCACATTGACACTCTTCATATGAAGGGTCAGGCTGACCAATGACGGGATTGGATCAGTCACTTGGGTTTCACTCTGTAGATGAAGAGTGGGGTTGACCAATGACAGAACTGGATCAACTACTTTAGTTAGCAGTTCAACCAAGGATGAAACTAGATGGACCACCTGATCAATCGAATTGACCATGGATGGAACCGGATTGACCATTCCATCAGCTAATGATGGGTTGGGAGAAAGATTACAATAACCTTTTGGAAGTTGAATTTTTTCCAAAAGAGAAGAAGCCTCGTCCATACGAGGACAAAGGTGAGAATAATGATCACCTTTGCATAACATGCAAGGGAATTTGGAAATTGTCTTCTTCTTACCAACCTTAACATCACTAGTTGACGGGGTATCACCGACATGACCAGCAAAGGCCGATGACGTGGATGACCACATTTCTAATACCTTGGGAATACCAGGGTAATCCCTCCGAAAGTGGTTACCCTTACAATAATTGCAAGGGAATTTTGGTTTCAGATTCTTCATTTTTATCTTGTTGACCTCATCAACACTCCCAGTACTATTAATAGTAGCCGGTTGTTGGGATTCAACATCTGATGTTGTTGGATCATTGGTATTTTTCGGTTTCTTCTTCTTCTGATCAACCTGGCTACTTGCTTTAGATATTTCACTAGGCGAAAAAGGAGAAAGGGAAGGAGACTTAATGAGTGAAGAAAGAGAAAAGTCAACATGAGGTTGATGTGTTGGTGATGTACTGACATATAAAGTATTAGGTGCAGTTGAAACATTGGGAGGATTCAAGATCACGGGAGTGGGGAAGAACCAAACCAGTAATCTGATGGTGAGTCTCGGAAGACTCAGTGTGGCAATGTATGGAGGACCAAAGTTTCCAAACGAAGGAAAGGTATAAGGTTCTCCAGGAGAAGGGGTTCCTCCATTGGTACTCTTAGGATTTGATGCCATTAATACGTACTCATCCTAAGGTCCACTAAGTAACACAACCAACACACACTATGAATCTGAGAAGAAAACAATCAAACAAAACCTTCCCACAATGAAACCACTAGTTGGTGTTGAAATCCAACGTCACGAGATCAAAATAGGAAGAGGCAGGGATAGAGCGAGTGGATCAGTTACATTGTCGACCTGCTTAATGGACTTACACCTTAGTGCAAGCTTCCACATAGTAATTGTGGATTTACCCTCCAAGGAGCCCGAGTGAGTTTGACCAACGTCTGTTCCAGGTACAATGAAAATTCCCTTCACCGTCACCTTGTTTGAGACCCTAAAGATTATGGCTACTCAGGTCACCAATTCGCAGTCAGCCCCCAGGTGGGTACAATCGATAGTCTAGTCAAACGTATGGGCAGGATAACAAGTCCAAAATCAACTCAAGAGGCTCCCACACATAAATGTGGGTATACCCTCAAGTGACCCCCAATATACGATCTAACTACTACGAATGGTTGAACCATGGAGGGATAATATTCGTAACTCTCCTGAATGCAACCTCATGCATAAACCTTGTGTGAGAGGGGGATCCCAGAAAGCCTATATGATAATTGTATTTTCTCTCCCTATCACAATATGCTAAGTTTGTTTGATAGCTTTGGAAAGTTATCTTTTCAAAGTATTCCAAAGCCCTACACCTTAAACTAATGTAGGTTTTCTAGCAAAGATGTAAAAAGTCTGATAAATTTTTGTTAAGCATTGATTTTAGTGGTTGTTGTTTACTCAGAGGTGTATGAGAGTGAAAACTGATGATATTATTACTCAGTTCCCAAAACATGCATAAGAAATGATAAGCAATATTTTCTTTCAATGAATGTCTAATTAAGGGAAGGAGAAGGATTTTCCTTTCACTGTCAAACACTAAGATGCAATGAACTCATGCAATAGTCCTCAATAATAAATCCAATGCAATGCTAAAATGATTATATGTGACTGATAACCAGTAGATGTAAAGCTTCCTATGCTAATCGGACTTCAAGAGTTCTGAGATTTAAGCAATCTGGAAGAAAACTTCACATAAACCAAAAAACACCCTTGTTGTGATCAAACAAGAAACAAAAAACCAAAAATTCAGAAGGAAGGGAAAAATATCTTGGACAAGATGACTCGAAGATCAGAAATAAAATTACAAAAGACCTTTGAAACTACTTACAAAGTTTTCACTCATTCAGATAAACGAGAAGAAAATGATAAATTGAATCCAAATTATGAAGGACAAAGAGTTATTGAAAAGTAATGACAAATGTCAAAAAATCCAAACAAAAAGAGATCAATCCTTAGAATGCATAGTATTGAAGGCCAAGATGAATATAAACTGAGATGATAAAACCCTGGGCAAGTGCTAAAAGCAAAAATTGAACTCAGAAATTGAAAAACCATAAGATTTTCCATAGAAAAGGGGGTAGCGCTCTGGTGTAAGGGGTACCAGAGCGCTCCAACACTCTGTGTAAGACCAACAAGGAGTGTTAATGCTATTATAGTAAGGGAAGGGGAGCACTATGCCTCAAAATCTCAAACAAATGCCCAAAAACTCAAAAAATCAAGGAAATTCAGTCAATCAACATGATTTTGATGAAATCAAGAGCCAAGCAATCAGATATAAGAATCAAAGATAGTATGGAGAAGGTAAAATGAGTGGGAAAAGGGCCAAAACAATATCTGGGAATGGAAACAAAAATCAAAGCTCCTCCCCAGTGGAGTCACCAATTTCTGTTATAGGTGAATCCCCCTTCGGACACGTGGATTCCCTCTTGGTCTTTACTCTCCTAAGGCCAAGACATAAAAGTTCTTAACATGGAAACTGACATCCTTTTAGATATAATCAATCTAACATACGAAGGAGGAGAAGAAATATATGTACCTTATTGACGACATTTGTCCCTACAAATTCCAGGCTGAGCTTTGATCCTAAGTTCCCTGATAGGTCCTGTAGAACAAACAAAGATACAATGGACTTCCTACTCTACTGAGATTAGCTCAAATATAGATCCATCTATTGCAGACAAAATCATATGGAACAAGCATAAGTTTGAAAGAAACATGCCAAGAATTGATTATTAATGAGAACAAGTAAAAGTACTTACAATCCTTTGATGAAGGTGCAATAGCTTATTCCAGTTCTCCTTCTCCAACCCCTTTTCTCAAGTAATCTCCATTGTTTTCTGTATGTTTCCTATGAGATCATAGGTTTCATACCTCCAATCTTTTTCATGTGCCTTTCACCATGAGAAGGCCTCCTTATATAACCTTGGAGAGGCCCAACCACTTGAGAGATCATTGGGTTAAGTTGATAATTCCTCTCCTTCAGTTGAGGATATTCCCTAAGATTCGAACCCAACTACCTTCATATATTGAGGGGATTGTCCCTTGATTTCCTCCAAAAAACCAAAAATTCTCTCAGAAAGGGTAGTTTCTCCCCCAAAAGGGTGCACAAGGCGCTCAAACACTCCCCCAAAGAGGCCCAGGGAGCACTAGCACTCCCTGATAGTGGGTAGGGAAGGGATCCTCTCCAAAATCCATTTTTGAGTGGTTCTTTCAGTGGCAAAAGGCTTGTACTCCTTTTCATATGATTTCTCTTCTTCAAAACTAGTATTTGAGGTGTCTTAAGTGTCCTTATGATGTCGTTAGAGGCATGACATAGGCAAGATAATAGTATGATGTCTATGACACTTGCAACACTTGTGGTCAAGAAGCGACACTTACAAACAAGATGCGACACTTACAACACTTGTAATGACGACACTTGCAACACTATTGAAGTGAGTAATTTTGATGTGTAACAGATTGCCCCCCAAAGTATGAAGTTAGAAGATGATGATGATTGAAGTACTTTGTAGACTTTTTCGAGCAAGGGTATGGACGTAGAGAGGCCGAAAAAATATGCACACAACCATCAAACAAATATTATGACATGTTTCAAACCCAAGGCAGACATACCTATGCTTGAGTGATAAAGACGTTTTAGGTATGGCCGCCATAAAATACACTACAGATCCATAATTATATTGATAAAATGGTATAGCCACTGAGGATACAATGTGGATCTATACTCCTATGACCTGAACTGATCGTTGCCACGAAGAATACACAGTGGATCTATGAGATGAAAAGACATAGCCATGACAATTACAAAGTGGATCTATGTAACAGTATATGTGTCATGGTTCAAAAGAACTCTTTCGCAACCTGGGCAAAGTATGCACAAAAGTGATGACACTCAACCCAGGGTCTTCTTACCAATCCTGATGCAGTACGAATCTAACCATGTGAATAGATGTCCTGATGTCGAACATGGATGAAACCACTTGATTACCGGTCAATGAGGTGAACCATTAACAAGCGCAAGGGAGATCACCATTGATGTCGATGACTCCCAAGGTACTCTAGTACATTCCAACGAATGTGAATGGATGAGATGAAGTTGAACATCCGTGGAATCATCCAATCAGAGGTCATTGATGTAAACCCACCGTCAGACACGAGGAGGCCTGCCATTGAGGCATGCAGGTCCCAAGGTACTGATTGGTTTCTAAGTCTAGCTCCTGGATAATGTGTTGAAGTCAACAAGAATATAATCGTCAAAGGAGGGCCTTGATGTATCCCTCATAAATGACACAAAAATGACAAAGAGATGTAATTGGTAGATCAAATGAACATAGACTGACATGAGTATTGAAATGGGATATTTGTGATGGATGACTCTCGAGGTAGATACTTCCCTTGAACACTGAGGCACAACAAAAGAAACATGACATGGACCAAAACATGATAATGCAGTGGATACAGTGACTTTTGTCGGGTGACCCAAAGGAGTAAAAGAAACTTAGAGGATTGGCTCAGTGCATAGGTTCAATAGATTAGAATGCATGCAAATACAAGGTGCCATGTTCAAGGGCGACCATAAGAGTTACTTGTAGTGTTCTCAAAAACTACTTGGCTTGTTTCTTTCAATTTTTCCCCCATCCAGATAGATGAGTACCTCCTTTTAATTTAATGAGCTCGAGGAGGGTAACATATGCTCAATATGACTCACCTTCGGTAAGTCCCTCTTCCTTTATTTAATGAACTGGAAGAAGTAAGGGTTCGGTCCCATATGGTCCCTTCAATGTATGATCATTTAATGAGTCTAGAGAAGGTAAAATCAGTGGTTTTTCATATTTAGAGAGTCTGAAAATGACTTAAAGATGATTCCAATGTTGTCCTTTTTCTCAATGTTAGTCTTGCGAGGCCAAAAAAGAGATAAATTATCACTTGAAAGACGCCCTTTCAAACCTTTTAATGAGTGGTAAAGGAAGCAATATCAATTGGAAATATTTCCATGTTTAGAGAGTCTGAAAAGAGCTTAAAGAGGACTCCAAGGGGTTCCTTTTTTGTATATCCATACGGGTCCGAAAAAGTGATAAAAGTCTACTTAGTTACATTCTCATGTTTTTTTGAGCATGAGAAAGAACAAAAACTAAGCTCGGTATGCCCCCAGCTTGAAAGCTAGTGTCTTAACTCCAGAATGATCATCAAATGTTGGAGACATGCCCTCCATGCTTCAGTTCATTCACCGACTTTGAGGTTGACACAAATTTCTCTACTAGATAGAGAAAAAGGGGTGGATGAAATGAAGGTTTACAAGAGGTGTATGTTTCATTTTTTAATGAGATTGACATAGGAAAATAACTATGCTCAGGGCTCTGTGTTCAATCCCCAGATTTCTGTTTCATTTTTTAACGAGCTTGCTATAGAGAGGAAAACTATGCTCAAAGCTTATGTTTAATTTTTTAACGAGCTTGCTACAAAGAAGAGAAACTGTGCTCGTAACCTCTGTTTCATTTTTTTAACAAGATTTCCATAGAGAAGAGAAACTGTGCTCGTGACCTCTGTTTGATCAAGGCTTCCAAAAAAATAACTCTCTGGAAGGACACCATGTCAAGGGACAAAACTCAGTCATGGATTCCAAGAGATCTTCACTGGATGGAAGAAAATCACTCTGGAAGGAATACATGTCGAGGGTCTCCTTAGGGGTAAGGAGATCAGGCTCTAATAGCCCGACCAAAGAGATCACCAGGTCAACTACCAGATCCAAATCATCAGAATTTGAAGTCACGGGAGACAACACCACATAATTGACATGTGGCAGGGGTGATACTGTCTTCATATAAGAACCATTTAGGGAGGTAATCCAGTCAGGACCGATGAACGAAAGTTGATCAATAGTAACCATTCTTCCATTGTGTGGCAAATATATCACATGAAAAAGAGTGGACACAATGGCTTTCATGGAATAGACATAATCCTGCCCAAGGCGTAAAGCGAAATCCAAGGGGTATCGGACTACCATGACATCAATAAAGACATTTTTCCCTCCCAAAGTTATGGGAAACTGAGGAAGGGTCCCTAAAGGTTGACAAGTTCTCTTGTTAAAAGCTAACAGATTCTGTGTCACCTGTGCAAGCTGAGGACAACCCAAAGCATGCCAAGCAACAGATGATAAAATACTAATGGGCACACCTTCATCTATCAGTGTTTGAGGAACGTCCTGACCAAAAACCTGTACTATAATTTGGAAAGGAATGTGAGAGGAAAGACAAGGTCCAGTTATCGCACCCAAATAAAAAAGGATGGCCTCATTTCTTGGAGGGGGTTTCGTGGGAGAAGGAGGTATGCCCCCCAACACGATAGATTATGCATCAATGAGAAAAACATGGGCAGTATCGGGTTTACTCTCCAGGGGGAGAGTAGTAACGACCGATGATGGGATCGCATCGACCACGTTGGCACTCTTTAGAGGAAGAGTGGGATTGACCGATGAAGTATCTAGAGCAACCACTTTGGCACTCTTTAGATGAAGGGTGGGACCAACCGAGGAAGGGACTGGATCAGTCACTTTGGCACTCTTCAAGGGAGGAGTGGGATCGACCGATGGTGAACCAGATTGACCACATTGACACTCTTCGGATGAAGGGTGGGGCTGACCAATGACATTATTGGATCAGTCACTTGGGTTTCACTCTGTATATGAAGAGTGGGTCTGACCGATCATGGAACTGAATCAGCTACTTTAGTTAGCGGTTCAGACGAGGATGAAACTAGATTGACCACCTGATCAACCGGATTTATCGGGGATGGAACTGGATTGAACATTCCATCAACTAACGATGGGTTGGGAGAAATCTTACAATAACCTTTTGGAAGTTGAATTTTTTCCAAAAGAAAAGAAGCCTCATCCATACAAGGAAAAAGGTGAGAATAATGATCACCTTTGCATAACATGCAAGGGAATTTGGAAGTTGTCTTCTTCTTACCAACCTTAATGTCACTAGTTGATGGGGTATCACCACCATGACCAGCAGAGGTCAATGATGTGGAGGACCACATTTCTAAGACCTTGGGAATACCATGGAAATCCCTTAGAAAGTGGTCACCCTTACAAAGACTGGAAGGGAATTTGGGTTTGAGATTCTTCATTTTAATCTTTTTGACCTCATCAACACTCCCAACACTATTAACAGTAGTTGGTTGCTGAGATTCAACATCTGATGTTGTTGGAGCCTTGGTCCTTTTTGGGTTCTTCTTCTTCTTCTCTTTCCATTTCTTCTTCTTCTGATCAACCTGACTACTTTCTTTAGAGCTTTCACTAGGTGAAGAAGGAGAAAGGGAAGGAGACTTAATGGGTGAAGAAGGAAAAAAGTTGACATGAGGTTGATGTGTGGGTGATGTACTGACATCTAAAGTACTAGGTGCATTTGAAACATTGGGAGGATTCAAGATCACCGGAGTGGGGAACAACCAAACTGGTAATAAGATGGTGAGTCCCGGAAGACTTAGTGTGGCAATGTATAGAGGACCAAAGTTTCCAAAATAAGGAAAGGTATATGGTTCGCCAGGAGAAAGGGTTCCTCCATTGGTACTCTCAGGATTTGATTCCAGTAATATGGACTTGACCTAAGGTCCACTAAGTAACACAACCAACACACGTTATGAATCTGAGAAGCAAACAATCAAACAAAACCTTCCCATAATTAAACCAGTAGTTGGTGATGAAATACAATGTCACAAGATCAAGATAGGAAGAGGCAGGGATAGAGCAGGTGGATCAGTTATGTTGGCGACCTGCTTAACAGAATTACGCCTTGGTGCAAGATTCCACGCAGTAACTATGGATTTACCCTCCAAGGAGCCTGAGTGAGTTTGACCAATGTCTGTTCCAGGTACAGTGAGACTTCCCTTCACCATCACCTTGAGTGAGACCCTAAATATCATGGCTACTAAGTTCACCAATTCGTAGTCATCCCCCAGGCGGGTACAGTCAACAGTCCAGTCAAAACGTATGGGCAGGATAACAAGTCAAAAATCAACTCAAGAGGCTCCCACACATAAATGTGGGTATACCCTCAAGTGACCCCCAATATACGATCCGACTACTACGAATGATTGAACCACGGAGGGATAATCTCTGTAACTCTCCCGAACGCGACCTCGTGTGTAACCCCTGTGTGAGAGGGGATCCCAAAATCCTATATGACAATTGGATTTTCTCTCCCTATCACAAGATGTTAGGTTTGTTTGATAGCTTTGGAAAGTTATCCTTTCAACCTATTCCAAAGACCTACACCTTAAACTAATGTAGGTTTTCTAACAAGGACATAAAAATTCTGATAAATTTTAGTTAAGCATTTATTTTAGTGGCTGTTGTTTACTGAAGATACAATGTGCATATATACTCCTATGACTTGAACTGATCTTAGCCATGAAGAATACATAGTGGATCTATGAGACGACAAGACATAGCCATGACCAATACAAAGTGGATCTATGTAGCAATATATGTGTCATGGTTCAAAAGAACTCCTTTGCAACCTAGGCAAATTATACACAAAAGTGATGACACTCAACCCAGGGTCTTCTTATTGATCCCGATGGAGTACGAATCTAACCATGTGAATAGATGTCCTGGTGTCAAACATGGTAGAAACCACTTGATTACCGGTCAATGAGGTGAACTGTTAACAAGCACGAGGGAGATGACCATTGATGTCAATGATTCCCAAGGTACTCTAGTACATTCCAATGAATGTGAATGGATGAGCTGAAGTTTAACATCCATGGAATCATCTGATCAGAGGTCAATGATGTAAACCCACTGTCAGACGCAAGGAGGCCTGCCATTGATGCATCTAGGTCCCAAGGTACTAACTGGTTTCTAAGTCTAGATCCTGGATAATGTGTTGAAGTCTATAGGAATAGACTTGTCGAAGGAGGGCCTTGATGTATACCCCATCAACAACACGAAATTGACACAAAGATGTAATTGGTAGATCAAATGAACATGGATTGACACGAGTATTGAAATAGGATATTTGTGATGGCTGACTCTTATGGTCGCCCTTGAACACGACACCTTGTATTTGTAGGCATTTTAATCCGATGTACCTCTACACTGAGCCAGTCCTTTGAGTTTCTTTTACTCCTTTGGGTCACCTGACAAAAGTCATCGTATCCACTACATTATCGTGTTTTGGTCGATGTCATGTTTCTGCTTTTGTGCCTCAGTTTTCAAGGGAAGTATCTACCTCGAGAGTCATCCATCACAAATATCTTGTTTCATTACTCATGTTAGTCCATGTTCATTTGATATACCAATTACATCTCTGTGTCAATTTCGTGTCTTTGATGGGGGATACATCAAGGCCCTCCTTCAACGAGTCTATTCCTGTCGACTTCAACGCGTTATCCAAGAGCTAGACTTAGAAACCAGTTAGTACCTTGGGACCTATATGCCTCAATGGAAAGCCTCCTCACGTCCGAAAATGGGTTTACATCATTGGCCTCTGATCGGATGATTCCACAGATTTTCGACTTCATCTCATCCATTCACATTCATTGGAATGTACTAGAGTACCTTGGGAATCATTGACATCAATGGTGATGTCCCTTGCGCTTGTTAATGGTTCACCTCATTGATCGGTAATCAAGTGGTTTCTACCATGTTTGACATCAGGACATATATTCACATGGTTAGATTCATACTGCATCAGGATCGGTAAGAAGACCCTGGGTTGAGTGTCATCACTTTTGTGCATACTTTTCCCAGGTTTTGAAGGAGTTCTTTTGAACCATGACACATATACTGTTACATAGATCCACTTTGTATTGGTCATGGCTATGTCTTGTCGTCTCATAGATCCACTATGTATTCTTTGTGTCTACGATCAGTTCAGGTCATAGAAGTATAGATCCACATTGTATCTTCAATGGCTATACCATTTTATCAATATAATTATGGATCTGTAGTGTATTTTATGGCAGACATACCTAAAAAGTCTTTATCACTCAAGTGTATGCCTGCCTTCCTTGGGTTTGAAACATTTCATAATATTTTTTTGATGGTTGTCTACGAAACCGAAGATTCTGGGTTCGATCCCCAGTGGAGTCGCCAATTTCTGTTACAGGTAAATCCCCCTGCAGACAAGTGGATTCCCTCTTGGTCTCTAGACTCCTAAAGCCAAGAATTTTTTTTTCTTAACATGGACATTGACATCATTGTAGATCTAATCAATCTAATATACGAAGGAGAAGAAGAAAGATATGTACCTTATTGATGGTGTTTGTCCCTGCAAAGTCTAGGCTAAGCTTCAATCCTGAGCTCCCTGATAGGTCATGTTGAATAAAAAAATATACAATGGACTTACTACTCTATTGAGATTAGCTCAAATATAGATCCATCTATTGCAGACAAACTCATATGGAACAAGCATAAGTTTGAAAGAAACAGGCCAAGCATTGATTATTAATGAGAACAAGTAAAGGTACTTACAATCCTTTGATGAAGGTGCATCAGCTTCTTCCAGTTCTCCTTGTTCAACCCCTTTGCTCAAGTAATCTCCACTATTTTTTGTATGTTGCCTATGATATCATAGGTTTCATACCTCCAATCGTTTTCATGTGCCTTTCACCATGAGAAGGCCTTCTTATATAACCTTGGAGAGGCCCAACCACTTGAGAGATCTTTGGGATAAGTTGAGTATTCCTCTCCTTCAGTTGAGGATATTCCCTAAGATCATGCCTTGACCCAAGATTCGAACCCAACAACCTTTAGATATTGAGGGGATTGTCCCCTAATTTCCTCCAACAAACCAAAAATTCGCTCAGAAAGGGTAGCGCTCCCCCAAAAGGGTGCATAGGGCACTCAAACACTTCCCCAAAGAGGCCTAGGGAGAGCTAGCACTCCCTGACAATGGGTATGGAAGCACTCCTCTCCAAAATCCATTTTTGAGTGGTTCTTTCAGTGGAAAAAGGCTTGTACTCCTTGTCGACTGATTTCTCTTATTCAAAACTAGTCTTTGAGGTGTCTGAAGTGTTCTTATGATGTCATTAGAGGCACGACATAGGAAAGATAGTAGTATGTTGTTTGTGACAATTGCAACTCTTGTGGTCAAGATGTGACACTTGCAGACAAGATGTGACACTTAAAACACTTGTAATGATGACACTTGCAACACTATTGAAGTGAGTAATTTTGACGTGTAACAGAAAGGAACTTTGAAAAATAACTCTTTTCTTTTGTAAAAATAAAACCTATGCTACAATTGCCAAACTAAATGCATAATTGAATGCAATATTATTATGATTTATATTTTTTTAAATGATTAGAAGAGAAAAATAGAAGTAAAAGATCTTTTTTTTTCAAAGCATAAACCATGTAAAGATAAAATAAAACCCAAGACTCATACAGACCCTAAACCGTTGTCTGAATGTAGGGATTCACTAGAATCCATGGGAGGATCTAACACTTATAGGTCGACTCTAAACCTCTAAAGAAAACAAAATAAGATGAAGAAATAACAGGGGTTCTTTACAAAGAGAAAGTTAAACTGAAACTTTGACCCAACCAAAGACCACTAACAAGACCCTAAAGAGTTCCAAAAGGCTTGAGAAGAACAAAGCTTCTTGTTAGGAAATAAAACGTTTTTTTTTTTTTAAACCTTCCAAAAGACAGAGATGTGGGAAGTTCTCAAGAATCATTCATATGTATGCAAGATGTATATTATGAAGACTGTGTATGTATGTGGGATAAAAAAAGTATTGGGCACACACACCTATGAACATGTTCAAAAAGAAAAAAAGGCTTGGAAAAAATACTCGGCAGGGAAGGCTGGTAGGCACCTAGAAGGTGAACAGAGACCCTAAACTGACTCAACAAACTTGGAAACCTAAAAAGAAACTGAAAAATATGAATCAAACCAAATTATCCCACTAAGACCCTAAAGAGATTCCCCAGTGGAGTCGCCAATTTTGCTATGGGGAAAAACCCCCCTATACTGGGTCTAGGTACAAGCAGAGAAATGACTTCCCTAAAAAAACTTTTCTACCCTTGAACTACCCAAAAACTATCTAAACTAAATGACAAGAGACAAGGAATAAGGTAAATGGTTGCACCTTTAGTCCTTACAGCCAATGTAGACCTCTTTCGTCCTTGCAGCTTCCTAGATTGCGAGTCTCCTCCCAAAGATGACCTGCAAAAGCTTAGGAAAATGATGCTACAATACATTCACTCTCTACTTATCACTTCCAATGTTCATATATAGACATAAATGCATACAGACATAATGTTTTGGGACAAGAATGAACTCTTTTATTAAGTTTCAAGACAAAAATGATTACAACCTTTGTCGACAATTAATCCACGAACCAGGTATGAGATCCTCTATCATGGCTCCAAGTGCATCAATACCATGCTTGCTTCTCATGAACAACTTATCACTTTGGAAAGGAGAAAGGGTTGTATAAGGAGAAAGGGCTGAAGGGGAAGGATGAGGCCAAAACTCAGAATAACATGCGAAACTTGGGCTATGAAGGGGAAGGATGAGGCCAAAACTCAGAATAACATGCGAAACTTGGGCTATGAAGGGGAAGGGATTTTGGTAGAGTTTTCTTATTCTCTTGATTGTCTCTTCAAATGACACCCCAAGACCTCTTTTTATATGAGAAAAATATGGTTATTCTGTTTGGGGACGGGATACAAGGGGTAAAATCATTGGGAAACCCTCGATAGCCCGTAAACTTCGTCAAATTCCTTGCAATTTTGTATTTTTTGAAATTTTTGTAGGTAAACACAGGCTAACTAGTATGCAACTCACGTATGTACCTGAGCTAACTAGCATGCAACACACATTTGTATGTGGTATATCAGTTCAGCAGGGCGCGTACATTTTCCAAAAGTTGGTTTTTTAAGAAGAAGCCTCAACAGTATTTTGGCAAATTATGTAAGAGGAAAGGCCAATTTATTTTATGCACATGTAAGGAATTTTTGGACTATAACAGTTGATGGAAAGTGCGTATTAAAGAAGAATATGAACGTTGTTGGATCATGTTGTCATTGATGCCAATGGTTTGATTATTTTGATGTCAAAGGATTGATGTCAAGTGATTGAGTGATTAATTGATGTCAATGGATTTATTGATTGATCAGCTTGATTGATTGATGATTGATGAACAATGTATATGTATTATCCTTGATGAGAATGATAGATGTCAAGTGGAAACCAATCGATGAAGATGGATCAAGATGCATAGGTGAAGATGGATCAATGAGTTGTCATTGATACATGATGAAGATGGACTCTTTATATTATGCATAGTTTGATGAATCATTATTGTCTTTTCATTATTAATAAGAAGTACAAATGGATGAACTCCAAAGTTGTCCCCTTATGGTGAAATCCCTCATGGGAAGACACTTTGTGGTTGAGTTGTGGTCAAGATAACCTATGCTTGTATGTGGAATAATGAGATGAAGATCAATGAAGTTATTGGTGAAACCATCCTAGCTGGTTAATACTTGTCATGCCATTTCCGGTGGTATGTGTAATGTCACATAAATCCTCACGGTTTGAGAGTTATGGCCTTATGAAGTTGGAGGACCCTCACATGTTGGTTTGAAGCCCCAAGTGGTCAAAGAAGTCAAAGTGCCCTAAAAGAAGAAAAAAATATTTAAATGATAAAGTAAATTGACAAAGTCAAGGTGGATTATTTAAATAATAAATTAAGGTGATAAAATCAAGAAGGAATATTTAAATGATAAAGTATTGGAGAACTTTCTATTTATGGAAAGTCGTTAACCCTAAAATAAGGAAAATAGGTTAAGTGACCTAGAAATGGGTTAAGTGACCTAAAAATGGGTTAAGTGACCTAGAGGATGAAAGTATAAATAAGATAGAAATGATTTCTTGTAGATCATCCTTTTGGTGGATCAATGGAGAGCTTCTTGTGAGATTATCTTTTGGATTATTGATGGAGAGCTTCTTGTGAAAGCTTCTTGTGAGAGCATCTTTGATGTGGATCTCTTGAGCATGATTGAAGATCTATTATGAGAAAGAGAGCATGAGAAGGATCTCATGGATGCATCAAAGTTTCAGAAATATCGAAGATCTTGACGGAAAAAGTCTCGGAGCTTTAGAAACCCTAGTTTTTGAGGTATACATAGGTTGTAATGGGCTAGAGCACGTACAGACGCAGGCTGTATGAGGACAGGGCACATACAATGTATAAAATCATGGAGAATTTTGTTTGAGCTGATGACAAGTTGTTGAAGACATAACCAGGTTCTAGATCTACATTCTATGGGCTCAGATATGTCACTGAGACACTGGTGTGGTTTCATTATTGTCTCGATGGATACTATTGCTTGTTGTGTTGTGAATGCTTAGGTAATTCTTGGTATGGTTTCTATGAAGTGGTTTATGTTGGTTAATGGAGTGAGAAACACTCTTATGATTCAATACAGTTATGATGGCTATATTATGTGATTTCTTATGCATGATTGAGTAGCATTCATATTGATTGGTTGTGGAGCATGAGTAAGCTATTGGAGAGATTGGATGTGTTGTGACTGGCTGGTAGTCAGTTTGGATAGTGAGAGAGAGAAGAGAATGATAAATTGGTTGTAGAGGATCTGAGTTGATCTTGAAGGATAAACCCTAATTGCTTAGAAGGTATACACAGGTTGTTGTATACACTGGTCATGTACATACGTGGGCTGTAGTGATCTAGTACGCGTACACACGTGGGCTGCACTACTGACAGGTCGCGTACCTATTGTAGATTGATATCTATTGAGGATTGTTGCCTCATCTCAGTTGGTGCTGAGTGTGTAAGCTGAGTCTTGCATTGTAGAGTTGGTGCTCTTATAGAGTTGTACTCTATTCGGTTGTTTCTGAAAACCCCCAAGGATTGTAGTCTGTAATAAAAAGAAAATTGTACATACATCTTTTGTTCTTTGTGTTCCTTGTGGTGATGACTTGTTGATGATATATTGCTGATATATGTTGCTGATATGTGTTCACATATAAGTGGTTATAAATGACAACAATGAGTAATGAGTAAAATGTTGAATGCTAACTAATGAGTTTTGTGTAAGAGGGAAGTTTTGGAAAAAAGAGCCCCACACTCATTCACCCCCCCTCTAAGTGTGGTAGGTGTGTCCAAAAATTGGTATCAGAGCAGGCCTTCACTACAATACTTAACAAGCTTGAAGGAGATCCATAGACACACAAATGGATGATGAAGTTCCAATCCTTGATGAGGAAAACTATTCTACTTGGAGAATAGAGATGAGAGTACATTTGAAGGAAATGGGAGAAACTATTTGGAAGGTATCCATTGGTGAATCAATTTCATTGAAGAAAAAGTCAAATCTTGTAGCTCAAAGGGAAGGAAAGAAGAATTATGCATTGGCTCTCAAGACCATTCTTAGTGGACTCTCAAGCCCTATAAAAGAGAGCATGGGACAATGCACTTCCACCAAGGATCTATGGCTAAAGCTAGAGGAGACATATCAAAGCAAGAAGGAGAAAGAATATATTGAATATTACTTCATCAAGATCATTAAAGGTAAATAATATCCAAAAACCCTTGATTGTACTATTTATAAATGTGATCTTGAAAAAATTTCAAGTGAAAATAAAGAATCAAGTGATGATAGCACAAAGGAAGATCTTGAAGACATTTCAAATGAAGGCAAAGAATTATGTGTTGATGTTGGCAAAAAGGAAGATCATGAAAATATTTCAAATGAAGGTAAAGAACCCTCAAAAACCCTTGATTGCAATGATGATGATAAATGTTTCTCTACAAGTGAAGAAGAAGATCTATAAACAGTTTGTGTAAAGTTTGATGGTAATTATCCCATGAAAAGAATAGAAGAAAATCTATTAAAACTTCAAAATTAAGTTGAAGAGGGTTTATATAGATATAGAAGTGATCATTATTATATAGACTATAACTATCTTTCGGATAACACTAAGAAGTTTCTTAGGAGGAGTCTAAGGAAAATCTTGAAATTAAAATAAATGCTCAAGGAACAAGAAGAGAACAATAAGACTCAATTAGAAGAAAAGGAAGAAGAGATCACAAGACTAAAGAATGGAAAAGAAGATATAAATGTAGATGATGAGATTATAATTTATTTTCAAACCATTGTCCATCTCAAGACCCAAATTCAAGAAGCCAAAAGAATAGAGGAACTATTGAAGAATCAAATAAATGAAAAGGAAGAGTCATGTTGTAAGTGTGAAGTTGAAATTGTTGACCTTAGAAAGAAGGTAGAAAAGTCAAACAAATTCTTGAATAGCTCACGAATCTTGGATGAGATCTTGGAAAGTCAAGGATCACCACTTGATAAATCAGGTCTTGGATACAAAGAAGAAGCTACATATGTTTAAGCAAGCACCTCAAAGAAGCATGAGGCAAGTCCATCAAAGAAGGAAGACAATGTTGCAAAACAACCATCTACAAAAGGCAAATAAAATTTCAAAAAGCAAGGAAGACCTCAAGAAGCTACTCTTGGGACACCAAAGCAGAGGTATGAAAGTATTTTTCATGGGTATTGTTATTCATATAATGGATATGGTCACAAATATTTTGAATGTAGAGCTTATGAAAGGAGATACAATGGAATATTTTATAACACCATAAGTTTTTGGATATGTGATCAAGTAGGACACATTGTTGTTCACTGTAACACCATGAGATGCTATAGCTGTAGTGGATTTGGCCAAAAATCCCTGGATTGCTGGAACACAAGAAGAAAGTCCATGATGAGGAATTCACATAGCATGGATAGAAGAAGGAATGAAGTAAGGAAAGGAGACATCTTTGAAAAGATAGATGCTCAGAGCTCAAGTTCTGAAGAGCAGGGACACCTACAGAAGTGAGTGAAGAAGAAAGAGCAGCCAGAACATAATGAAAGATTGAATGGAAGCTCAAGTAAGTAATATACTGAGGCATACGTGGGTGACATTTGTATCAGTCGCATACATACACAGGCTGACCTTGAATAGGTCACGTACATACGTGAGTTGTTGTGCAGCAGACCGCGTATATGTGGTAAAACCTTGGGGAAAAGGCAATGCACATGAATTGCAGCTTGATATGTTGGTATAAATCGATGTTGCAGAGTCTAACATTGTTTATTGTAGGTTCTGACATTGTTTGTTTTAGGTTTTCATGGTTCTATGTTAGATCATGTAAGGTGACGATGTAAAATAAATCTTGGGTGCATGGCACTAACCCATGAGTATGGATTGATGTTGATATGTTGGGGTACATGGCTGGTACATATTTGAGTTTCATTGATATATCTTATGATGTATTATTGGAAGCATATGTTGGATGTCATGGTGCATGCATTTTTCATGTGGTTGGGCTACATATTGAGACATGTAGTTGGTGAGTTGAGTTGATATTCATGTTGTACATCATTGGGGAGTCATAGCTTGTTGATGCATGGTTGATATACTTGCGTGGTGCAAGTGATGATGCATGATGGTACACTCATAGATGCACATGGTTGGCATAATTGGTAAATGCACATGGTTGGCATATTGGTAGATGCACATGTTGGCATATTGGTAGATGCACATGTTGGCATATGGTGGATACATTCCATGGATGATATTTGTTGATGTACATGGTTAATGCACATGGATGCTGTGGATGATGTACTTGGTTGATATCTTGTTCATGATTCTCTATTTTCATTATTGACATATCTTTTGTTTCATGATGTATGGTATGGCACAAGTTTGATGCATGAACAGGTCCAAGGATCGTCATAGAGAGAGTGGTTGATCTATGATCTAGTTGAAAATAGGGGGAGACATACCCATAGGGGGGGTCATTCTTATTATTATTCTAGGAGGAAATTCTTATCAGATGCATACCTATAAAAGAGATCTATACTTGAGGAAAGAGTACAGAGGCATAATTCCAGGGGGAGCAATGGTCATAGAGGGATCATGAGCAATGTATTTTCAGCATTACATCAGATTGATATCCCTTGTTCAAAAGGGGGGAGATTATTCAGCGGAAACAATATAGGGGGAGAATCCCCAAGGATATTTCAAGCAAAGGGAGCATCCCCAAGAGGCGAATGTCCCTTTTCCATTGATTTAAAAGTGGGAGAGATAGTCACATTGATGTGATTGTTGTTTATTGATAGAGAGACATAGTCTAATGAGAAGAGATAATCACATTGTTATGGGAGAGATAGTCACATGGTTGTGATTGATGACTATTGATGTAGAGCATGCCTTGTCTACATGTTGACATCAATGATTGGTGTTGACATCAATGTTGGTATTTCCATCAATGTCAAAGGAGAAGATTGTTGGATCATGTTGTCATTGATGCCAATGGTTTGATTATTTTGATGTCAAAGGATTGATGTCAAGTGATTGAGTGATTAATTGATGTCAAGTGATTGATTGATGTCAATGGATTTATTGATTGATAATCTTGATTGATTGATGATTGATGAACAATGTATATGTATTAACCTTTATGAGAATGATAGATGTCAAATGGAAACCAATCGATGAAGATGGATCAAGATGCATAGATGAAGATGGATCAATGAGTTGTCATTGATACATGATGAAGATGGATTATTTATATTATGCATAGTTTGATGACTCATTATTGTCTTGTCATGATTAATAATAAGTACAAATGGATGAACTCCAAAGTGGTCCCCTTATGGTGAAAGCCTTCACGGGAAGACCCTTTGTGGTTGAGTTGTGGTTGAGAGAACCTATTCTTGTATGTGTAATAATGATATGAAGATCAAGGAATTTATTGGTGAAACCATCCTATATGGTTAGTACTTGTCATGCCATTTCCGGTGGTATGTGGAATGTCACATAACTCCTCACAGTTTGAGAGTTATGTCCTTATGAAGTTGGAGGACCCTCACATGTTGGCTTGAAGCCCCAAATGGTCAAAGAAGTCAAAGTGCCATAAAAGAAGAAAACACTATTTAAATGATAAAGTAAAGGGACAAAGTCAAGGTGGATTATTTAAATAATAAATTAAGGTGATAAAATCAAGAAGGAATATTTAAATGATAAAGTGTTGGAGAACTTTCTATTTATGGAAAGTGGTTAACCCTAAAATAAGGAAAATAGGTTAAGTGACCTAGAAATGGGTTAAGTGACCTAAAAATGGGTTAAGTGACCTAGAGGATGAAAGTATAAATAAGATAGAAATTATCTCTTGTAGATCATCCTTTTTGTGGATCAATGGAGAGCTTCTTGTGAGATTATCTTTTGGAGTATTGATGGAGAGCTTCTTGTGAAAGATTCTTGTGAGAGCATCTTTGATGTGGATCTCTTGAGCATGATTGAAGATCTATTATGAGAAAGAGAGCATGAGAAGGATCTCATGGATGCATCAAAGTTTCAGAAATATCGAAGATCTTGACGGAAAAAGTCTCGGAGGTTTAGAAACCCTAGTTTCTGAGGTATACACGAGTTGTAATGGGATAGAGCACGTACAGACGTAGGCTGTATGAGGACAGGGCACGTACAATGTATAAAATCATGGAGAATTTTGTTTGAGATGATGACAAGTTGTTGAATACAGAACCAGGTTCCAGATCTACATTCTATGGGCTCATATCTGTCACTGAGACACTGGTGTGGTTTCATTATTGTCTCGATGGATACTATTGCTTGTTGTGTTGTGAATGCTTAGGTAATTATTGGTATGGTTTCTATGAAGTGGTTTATGTTGGTTGATGGAGTGAGCAACACTCTTATGATTCAATACAGTTATGATGCCTATATTATGTGATTTCTTATGCATGATTGAGTAGCATTCATATTGATTGGTTGTGGAGAATGAGTAAGCTATTGGAGAGCTTGGATGTGTTGTGACTGGCTGGTGGTTAGTTTGGATAGTGAGAGACAAAATATAATGATAAATTAGTTGCAGAGGATATGATTTGATCTTGAAGGATAAACCCTAATTTCTTAGAATGTATACGTAGGTTGTTGTATACACTGGTCGCATACATACACAGGCTGTAGTGAGCCAGGGCACGTACACACACGGGCTGCACTACTGATAGGTCGTGTACATGTTGCAGATTGATATCTGTTGAGGATTGTTGCCTCATCTCATTTGGTGCTGAGTGTGTAAGCTGAGTCTTGCATTATAGAGATGGTACTCTTGTAGAGTTGTACTCTATTCAATTGTTGCTAAAAACCCCCAAGGATTGTAGTCCGTAATAAAAAGAAAATTGTACATACATCTGGTGTTCTTTGTGTTCCTTGTGGTGATGATTTGTTGATGATATGTTGCTGATATATGTTGCTGATATGTGTTCATATCTAACTGGTTATAAATGAAAACAATGAGTAATGAGTAAAATGTTGAATGCTAACTAATGAGTTTTGTGTAAGAGGGAAGTTTTGGGAAAAATATACCCACACTCATTCACCCCCCCTCTAAGTGTGGTATTTGTGTCCAACAAATGTAGAAGGTCAAGTCAAGAAATTCAAAGCTCAAATGGTAGCGAAAGGATATTCCCAATTCGAAGGAGTCGACTTTGGTGAGAGTTTTCCCCTGTTGAAAAATTAACTTCCATTAGAGTACTAATGTCTCTGGCTACAACATTGGATATCGATATAGAAAAAATGGATGTAAAGACAATGTTCCTATACGAGGACCTGTAAGAGGAAATATACATGAAATATCGTGAAGGATTTTTAGTAAAGGGAGAGAAAGAGCTAGTGTGCAAGTTAAAAAGATCCCTTTATGGTCTAAAGAAATCACCAAGGATGTGGTATCAAAAGTTCGACACATACACCCTTAGTTTGGGATTTGTGAGAAGTAAAGATGATCACTGCATATATTCCAAGGAAGAAGGTGGGAATTTCATATATGTAGCATTGTGTGTCGATGACATGTTTTTGATCAAAAACATCATGGATGCAATAAAGGAAGTGAAGAAGAAGTTATCCTCCATGTTCAACATGAAGGATATTAGTGCAACGAACTTCTGTCTGGGAATGGATATGAAGAGAGATTGAGCATCTAGAAATCTCTGGTTAAATAATAAGAAGTCTATTGAAACAATTTTGAAACATTTCAACATGAAAGATTGCAAACCTGTAAAGGTGCCAATTCTTGTGGGAGCAAGGCTAACTACTGAATAGTTTCCAAAGACACCATAATAAATAAAGGACACGGTAGGTGTTCCCTATGAAAGTTCTATTGGTAGTATAATGTATGCAATGGTCTGCACTCAACCAGACATTTCCCATGCAGTGGGAGTGTTAAGAAGATACATGTCGACACTTGGCAAGGAGCATTGGAAAAATTTCAAAAGAGTATTAAGGCATTTGTGTGGCACACAAGAGTATGCTATATGCTACCAAGGGAAACCTAGAAATGATAGTGAAGTAGAAGTACATGTATTTGTCGATGTCGACTGGACTGGAGATATGGATCAACAAAGGTCGACCAATGGATATGTGTTCAATATGTTCAGTGGAACAATCAACTGGATGAATAAGTGACATGAAGTCATAGCCTTGTCAAAAACAAAATCTAAATACATGGAAACCACTCATGGAAGAAAAGAAGAAGTATGGTTGTAACAACTATGTTCAAGGATCAGGTTTTAGGAGAGAGATGTGAAGATAAATTGTGACAATCAAAGAACAATATTTTTGGAAAATAACCCATCTTATCATTCCAAGACTAAGCATATTGATGTACAACACCATTTTGTGAGAGACAAAGTGGAAATAAACAAGGTGTTGTCAGATAACGTAGACACATTGGAAAACATAAAAGAATCTTTGATCAAGTTTGTGAGTGTTGTGAAGTTCTCTTGGGGTAGAGAGGCAATGGGAATTTCATCCCTGGTTTTGTGAACAAAACTTTAGGAAACTCTCGGTTGAGAAAAGAATACAAAAAGTGGGAGAATGCTAGGTTGTTATATTCTTTGCAATGAAATTTGGGTTGAGGTGGATTGATCGATAGTGAAAGTTGAAGGTCAAGATGGATCGACTAGGAAAAGCCGAATTTAGAGTGATTGAAAACAAGTAGAATAGGTCAACCGACAAGAGGTCGATAGGAGGTCGTGTGGAAACTGAATGAAGACCGATTGGTATCTGACTAGTAATACAACTTGGTAGTCCACTGTAACAGAATCTCAAGATTCACATGATTTGTAGTCAATGTTCTGTGTGGATCTATACCTATTTTTGGGAACCATTACTTAGGGGTTTTCCTATTGTAAAGCCTATAAATAAGGCATGTTGTAATGTTGTAAAAGCTAATCCTTAGATCAATCATTTATAGGTTGTTGGTCATGTATATGTAAGACAAATTGACTATATGGTTGTTCTTGTGTAAAGAAAGAGGGCATGATGTTGATTGTGTCTTAGGTGTGAACCAAGGTTAGTCTTGTACACCTTTTATTCTGAATGAATAAGACAACAAGAGATAAATATGATCAAGGAATTCTGGTTTTCTCATTTGGGTTTCCTTTTCATTGCAAAGAATGCTAGGTTGTTAGGAATGAAATATTTGTGTATTATGTGTTTCCTTTTTCATTTATTTTATAGCTTAAATATTTCTTCCTCTCTTCTATTAGGTTTAGCTTGGAAAGATTAATTTCCTAATAGTTGAGTTCTACAGGTTTATTCTTCCTCCTCTAAGTAGTTTAAGTTTCAAAATATACTCAGATTTGGAAGGATTGAACTACTTCATGAGTTAATTTATTTCTCCTAACACTAGCAGTGTGGTGTCCACCTTCATATATGAGAAGGAAAAGATCCCTTGAATTGTTCATTCCTTAATCCTTTAATTGAGATTTTCTTGGTATTGAACATGCATAGTTATACAAGGGTCGAACCTCCTTTTGGTGTATGGTCGAATTCCTCAACCATTGTTGCAATAAAATTTCTTCTCTCCAATCAACATTAGTTCACATAATTTTAAATCATAAAATAAACTAAAAAATGTCCAATATATCTAACATTCACTGATAGTCTCTTGATATTAAGCTAAGAATATTCATTTAAATAAGCATATGTCAACATCATCTAGTTTGGACATTAAACAAATATTTCTTAGGAAATTCTTAGGTCAATGAAGTAAATATATTAATAATTCATGACAAAAAACATTATCTAGTTTGGACATTAAAAAAAAGAGTTCTTAAGAAAGTCTTAGGTCAATGAGGTAAATTTATTAATAATTAATGACAAAAAGGATGGGAAATATATGATAATATAGGGGCCCATCATAACCCCCCAATTTGAGGGTTTCATGCATTTATGCAACAAACATAAACCTCCAAACTAGTATTATGCTCTACTCACTCCTCAACATTTGATTGCTTCTCCTTCCATATATCTCTAAGGTTGTATGTTGTAATGTGTGAAACAAAATGTATTTTATGGTAACCTACTTCTTGTTCCATTGTGTTCCACCTTCTCTTTTCTCTATCTATGTCTATCTCTCCTATAGATTTTCATGATGGAGTAGGGTGGAGATTTGAATCTTAGGCGAATCCAATTTTGCTCCATGTTCTTTAAAGTATCCACATACAACTATGATCTATATAGGGTAGTATTTAGACCTTTTGGGGAGTGAATCTCTATTTTATTTAGTTCAAGAGTTAATTCCTCCCAATTGCTTTCACATAATTGTAATATTTTATGATTATAGTTCTTCATAGTGGTTTGGTATTGCATTATGGCTTCCTTTTACTTCTCCCTAAAAATTGTAATAAAATATACATATGAAGTAATTTGGGCATGGTTTCTCAATACATTTCTAGGATTTATGATTTCAACCCTTACCCACAAATTAATATTAATATCCTATGCTCTATACCTTTGGGCTTTTATGGCCCTAATCTTCTCATTTTATATCCAAGTACAAAATTCCCTCAATTACATATCTCCCACATAAGGATTGGGAGACCATTTGAAAGGATGAGGCACATCATAATAATTGTGCCAATAGATTTCAAATATCAAGTTTTTCTCCTTCTCATGGAAATTGTGATATATTTTAGTGAAGTGTTTCTAGTTATCCATATGGAATGGAAAATATCCAAAAATCTTGTGCAACTAGAACTTATACCACTATTATCTTAAGTAAAATGTATAAATTCTTGCAGGAGGTCTACATGAGAGCATCATTTTGTGATTTTTGCATCCCTAAAAATGGATCTCTCCAAGATGACAATCTTTTCAAACCTGGTTTCAATATCCTCTCGCTACCTCTTTAGTTCTTCCCTTATGGTTAAATTTTTTTTCTCCAATTGCTTGATGGTATTCGTATATTGTATTTTTAAAGTTTTTGAAAATTTTCTTGTAGATTATAAGTTACCTACTCATTTTGTACTAAGGGGATAATTGTTTCTCTACTAGAATCTCAATAGTTCTCCACTTTATGATCTCTTCCATTACTTCCTTATCTCGATTCAATGAGTCTTATGTACTTGTCTAGAAAAATTTCATACGAGTAGGCTCTTGGGTCTCTTCCATTTAGGACTAGGTATATGATTCCTCACTTCTTTCACTACTTGGGATATTGTTTTGGACCTTAGTTGCCTTATTTTAATCCTTTTAGCTTCTATTGTGCTTTCTTGATCAAGAATACGATAGTTTATGAGGGATGATCCAACCAATTCCAATAATGTAGAAGCAACATGTTGGGGATTTTATATGTCCTTATAGAACATCTAAACAACACTCACATTAATTTTCAAACCATAGGTCATATTTTATTTCAATTCTATGTGCAAAGTCTATGCATGTTATAATTTCCTCTATAATGCTGGTAATTCTAATGATTGTGCAATTTAATGGATGGAAAATCAATCAATCTATTCTCTTTCTGAACAAATTCACACTCTAAATATCTATATAAAATCCTATGAAATATCATGAATATGGGAAATCACACTCGATCCAATCAAGTAATCACTGAAAAGAAGATCTCATCCAATCCATACAACATTGAAAGGGGAATCACAACTCTTATTGGAAAGGATATCAAAATTCAATAAAAGCAATCCAACAACACTCTTGATCAATCATGGGTTCACGATAATTTTAAAGAGAATGCACCTACTATAATATTAAAAAAGATATCATATCTTAAATATAAATCCAATTGATACAAGAACCACAATGAAACTCTTAACCAACAAAAGTAACAATAGTAGCAAAGATTTTCAATAATCAACCAAGCTCTACAAGTAACAGTTCATACAATTGGAATGGTTACAACACTTGAATTTATGAAATATACTATGATAAATCTACTACTAAACAAATGAAACTGCATCACCTGATTAGTGAAGGGGGGCCTTCCTTCACCAATCAGGGATGCTAAAATAACTCACGAATTGATATTCAAATCACATGAACTATCATAATCATATATTGTAGAAAAATTAATGATACAATGAGTTTTCCAAAATTTTGTTGTGCACATTGTTCTTCCTTATCCGACCCCCTTAACCTGAGAGGTTTCTGATTATCTATACATTTCTATACAACAACCTTTTAAAAATATAATATTTGATCTTATCAATACATAGAACAATATATGTTGAATATTCGTGCTATTACAACCGATATACAAAATAGAGCATTCTAGTATATTATCACAACCACGAATAGCTGCAACAACTAATACTCTTTTTTTTTTTGGTGACTCATCCTTTCCATTCTTGTGTTTTTCTACTCCTACGCTTGAGCATCGATCAAATACCAAATGCTCAAGTATCAATGGGATCATGGAAATGTCAACATCATAGTTCCAAGGGTAAAAACATCTAGAAGTAACAACATACCAAAAAGGTACACTATATGAGCTCATGAAGAAGTTACAACATCGAGACCTTGAATGAACACAACATGTTTCCATCCTGCAAGTATACACTTCCCGTCCATCTCATTAATAAACTTGAAATCAAGTAAGAAACCACTTAACAACCTATTTACTACTCAAATAATGCAATTCATAAAAGGTTGTACCTTGGGTCAAAACATAGATTCATAGGAAATATATTATCAAAATAGAGGAAAAGATCGCTCAAAATATCTTGAAAATAGGGTAAACTGATGGAAAAAAGGGATACAAATCATGGGCCCAACATCTGCCCACAACTAGCCTTGTTGCATGTTCTCATGCAACCAACTTCTATCTGAGATCCTGGTTATCCCAAGAACAGGTCTCACACAGTGTGTTAAGTTGGTAAGACTCATGTGTATCTTCTTTAGGGGTCCTAAATCATGCTAATGACTTAATTCTCACATCCCAATGTTTCTATGCTTTTGAAAATTCATACATGGGACAATACTCATCCACAGGATACCAAATAAGAGGGAAATAAAACGTCATGACAATCCATTGAGGTCCTCTCTTTTCAATACATTGAAGGTACTTGTTCAATCGTCCCATGGCCCTTCTGATGTTTGGAAACCCAAAGGGATCCTTGATTCTAATTTCTCTATAGATAACTCCCATATTTTTTGGTAACCCTGCAAGGCTTCAGTTGTTATATCGTTGATACAACCAACACACTGGTTGAGTATCCGTGTCTAAAGATTCACAACCCACCTTGAAAGATCAGGAGACTTGGTAATTACGGCTTGGGCCCTTATACAGTTAGTTGTATTAGCAAGTTCTTCTCTAACCCTTAACTCACATGTGTCTTGGTTCCTTTCTGAAATCTCATGGGCCAATTTCTAGTTAACTTGATGCAATAGATAGGATACAAAAGCTCACAACTATAAGTCTCCTATGTAGGGCATAAAATTGAACTCTCTTTCATATGGAAGAATAATATCATGAAAATAAACTTCACATAAAGAGTATTGTGTGATCTCATCAACTTCATAAAAGGCCCTCCAAAAGGCTTTAACATGTGTGAACATGTAGGGTCTATACTCAATTATGGATGTGAGATGAAAAAGGATAATGGGTAAATAGAGCATACATAGGAGAAGGCATTCTACATTTCAACAAATCTTGAATGAATGAGCCTATATGATGTTTTTCTTCCTTCTTCTTCTTAACATGATCCTGTGCATCCTTGATCTTCCTCTGATCTTCTCCCCATTTCTCTTTTTCTATCCTATAAATGGTTAGTTCATATGGTCTCTTCCTTTCCATGTTTCAAACAATTTGTCAATGTTCCTTGAGGGGGACTGATGGGTATTCTATATGCACTAAACCCCTCAATTAAATTTTCAACCCGAGGTAAGTAAACTTAGAGTTGTAGCACTGTAAGTGCCAAGGAAGAAAATCTAGAGGAAGTATTGTCTATCTAAGGGGATGGACTATCTAAGGATTAGTCTACTTAAGCAATGACTCTTTCACCTTTATCAATTAGCAAGTCCTATAAAAGAACTTGAACTATTTACCCTGAGCATCTTTAAACAATGTATTGATGGATTATTCCTAAAGAAGCAAATAAAAACCTACTTTGAACAAGTTAACCTATTCAATCTAATGAGCAACAACAAATAAATTACTTTGATCTTTTATCTTTAAGAAAATAAGCAATCAAACAACTAACCTATTAAAACTACTCAACAAGTAAACTCATCAAAACTATTCACCAAATAAACTCTATTCTTAAAACAAAACTCATAATCATTTCTATTTTGCAAAGGAGAAATCTTAACCTACTTAATCAAAAAGCATCATGACTGTATTCAGAAATTAATCAAAACTATTCTTAATCTACAATAACATGAAACTCAAAGATGATGATTATGTTTCTGGTTCCTAATAACATCACGATGGCATTTGATGATTAATGATAGTTCAAGAGGAATGAATTCAATGTTTACTTCTACGGAGAAATGAAAAGTGGGAATCAAGCAATATAACAAAATCTTTTCCATCATAGAAGAAACATTAAATATCCCGACAATCCATGTGATCTCTAAATTTCATGCATCAATCATCGATGATAAAAACACTCTTATACTAATTTAAATGCACTCTTATGCTAACTCAAGTATATTCACAAGATTATAAACTTATGACTAAAAATCTTAATTCAAATCAATATTTTAATTAAAATTGCAACTTGAATCTAAAACTAGAATTTCATAATTAAACTGGGCTTAATCCTATCTTTAAAATTCAAATTTCAAACTAACATGCTTGTAAAAACATAATCCAAAATCTACTTCTATCCTAGCACACTAAAACAAGATTGATAAACAAAATAGATCTATGAAAGCATAACTTGAATTTAGAATTAAATCAACTAACAAAACTTGCAATTATTTATCCATTGAAACATGCAAAAGAAACTATGTCTTAAACTAATACCCTATTCTAAATACTACTCTGTTTTAACCTGCAAAAAATAATTTAACACTTTAACACACCATCTAAGTTAGTATCTTGCAAGACAGTTACTAAGAAATAAAATACACAGCATAACAAATAGCTATCTTCTATAAGCAACCTGCAAAAGAGAAATTAGACAATTAAAGTGTAAACAACAAATACAACATTTAAAATTACAAAACACATATAACAGAGAAATGAAGTGAATTATAACTACAGAACTAAAATACACAATCTATCTATCTAAGTATTCACCCAGACCACTGGTGGCCCCCCCCCAGCAAGTCGTGGCTACTCCTCAACAACAAATCACAAGCTCAAATTAACACGGTTATGTCATTAACTTAAAAGCGCAGTATGGACATAAGTTTGCAGAGATGTCTCAATTACACAATAAAAATATTCTTAAAATTTTGTCTTGTGGTATGGCCACTATTGGTGGTATTTATAAAGATTATAGTTCGAGAGGTCGACCACTGGAAGGGTCGACCTCCCCTAAAAATGGAAACTTCCATTAAATGCACTCTAACAGTCTTTGGCTTCTAGAAACTAAACGAGCCACTCAACTATTAGCATAACTACCTAATCTGAGATGTCAGGAGCTCAATAGCTGGAGGCCATGAGGGGGCAGAAAACCTAGGTTGTCGATTGTCTGAGCACAGGCCGCAAATACGCTAACCGCCAACTTGCCTACACTCCAAGTGCTAGATCGCGTGCCAGATGGAGTGCCAAATTGCATATCGGATGTGGTGATGGATGGAGTGTCGAACACGCTACTAGATGGAGGATTGGATTGAAAATTCACCCTGTTACACGAAGATCACACATTAGATCTTTATATTCATCAAATCAAACTGAAATTAACTCAAAACCATTACAAAATATTGATTGCACACACCTGTTGTAAATCCATGATGAATTGATACAAAATCCTTCGAAAACTTCTTCAAAATGATCAATAACATATATAATACCGGTGCAAAAAGGATTCAATCATCACCAAAAAATAATCAAAATACGAGCCCAACATTACCCCCATGCCTAAGGATTTGCAGGTCCCATTGCAAACAAAAATGAATTACCCAATATGACTAGACTTGCTGAGAAGGGGATGGATTAGCTTTAGAATATTCTTTCCCTAAAGACTTTGTCTTGGCCCTCTTGCGATGTTTCAATTGTCCACGGAGGGTACGATTGTCATTGGTCATTTGATCAACCAATAGTTGCAGGGAATTCACTTTTGATTGTAATACTGCATTGTCGTGGTGGAGATGCCTATCCATGGTATTCCTCTCTTCCAACTATTGCAGCAATTGAACATTTTTGTGTTGTAATTTTTCAATGACTGAAGTATGATCAGATATCTCAGAGGAGGTATTGGATACCTTTATGGATGTAGAGAGTCTATCATCTTTGGGATCTGGTGTAGGTATCTGTGAGGTAGGAGTAACAGAGGGTTTATGAGAGGGAGTGGGTTCATATTTTACTTCTCTATCAGGCTCCAACTCTTCCGTAGAAACTTCCCTAAGTCTTTTATGGGGGATTTCAAGATCGGAAGATACTTGGATAGGATCTGAAGTTCTTGGGGGTTTTACATTAGGCTTCCCACTCACATTCTAGGTAATTTTTCAAAAAGATACTCTTTTGAACTGATTGGCTCCTCTTCTATTCGTAGGGACTATAGGGAAATCTTGTTGAATTGCCTCTTGTAAATTCTTGGGTTGAGGATCAATAAATGTTGAGGGCATTGGAGAATTATCAATAGGATTTTAATTTTCTTGCCCGATGAGGCTACAATGGTATGAAAAAGTTTCTTGGTATTTTTTTCAGGAAGAGAGATATCTTGAGTAGGAGGGTTTGGAGTCTTTGGAGAATGAGGTTTGGATGGAGTAACGGTCCCTAAATCAAGTGATTTCGTGTTGGTCTTGATTGTGAGATGGGGGTTTGAAAATTGATAGATTAATTCATCCCATATCGTCCTCTTTTTTGTCAACTCGGCTATGACAAGAAATTTGATGAGGTCATGGTGGAATAGACTGTTATGAGGATTGGCCACATTATTTCATACTTGGGAAGACATCTTCTCAAGAATTTTCAAGAAATAAAAAGGAAAATTCAAGGGCTTGTTAAATTGGAAATGAGCTAACAAACGAAAATTGCAAGCTTTAAAAATAGAGTATCCACCTTCACAAGTGATAATTATGGTAATGAAGATCAGGGGGTTAATCAACTCATGTTTAATCCACTCTTTGGAGTACCCATTATCTCCAGAAACATTCTGAAACTCAGGCTTGAAAAATATGTTGTAGCTTGACTGTGGAAATTGGTGGTGCTTGAACCAAAGATATCCAACCCTTAGAAGCTTCATGGTTGAGGAAATTGACTCCCTAGATACCAAGAAGGCCAAATACCCCACGAGTGCCATCATCCCATTGAATACGAGGGAAAAGTTCAATGAAATGCCATCATCGTGGCCCTATAGACAGGCCAAGAACGGTCCCCACCCTGCGCAAAGTAAGACCTCACTACACTCTGCAAATTCAGGGATGGTCAAGAGGTTGACATAGGAGGAAGGCTCGTATCATTTGGGCATGGTTACAGTGCGAAGGATGAGCAGTGGAGCGGAATTGGACATAGGATCAAATTTGAGTAGAGGATGACTGCAATTGGGTAGAGGATGAGCGCAACACAATGAGCATGCATGAGTGAAATATCAATTTGGAGCTAACCCTCCGATTTTGAATGTGCTCAAGGTGGAAACGGTTGAATTCGTTGGTGAATTCATCACACACGATTTTCCATGTGTGACTATGACTGAACCGATTTTAAATTCGAAGGGTTTCCTTTGGAGGAAAATGTAACGATGAGAGAATTAGATCAATGTCCAAGTATTTGACTTGGACATTTGATGATAAAAATGCATTTAGATATGTATAATTTAATTATCAAAAGCCATTTAATCCATCTCATAATACAAATTGACAGTTAGATCAATTCAAACGATTCATGTTTACCTGCAATCGTGCTCACTTACTATGTGTGTGCACCTCATCCAATCCTTCATATGGCACATCATCCAGTCATCCATAGGGCACCCCATATGGTATTCCAAATGGCACTCCATACGATAGTCCATATGGCACTTCATATGGTACTCCTGTGCAAAATGAAATTTGTTCGTATTGTAATGGATGTTTTGTCCATAATACTTAGCTTAGACACTTCTGATAGTCATGGTGAACAGGAGAAGAGACAGGATAAGAGTGTTCCACTGTTACTTGCTTTGTCACCATGCTTGCACATTATAACAATATGTTCCTCTGTATCAAGGCATGTAACACAAGTTTGTAATGAGCATTCTGTAAAGAAAAACAAGTTAAGTGGTCTGTTAAAGAAATGTACAACATGTTTATTACACATAGTGAATTTAGCATTTCAATAAAAAATAACTATTGATATAATAGCCCATATCATGAAAACAACATACAAAATGTTTTACAAATATTCTACTTCTTCTTCTCATGGATTATAGGTAGGTAGTATTGTCAGTTGTTAGCTCATGAAACCCCTACCCCACTCCTAAGTATTGTGACACCTCACAATAAAAAATATAGGAAACCTGTCAATTCTCCCAATAGTTGAAGATTTACAGCTTGTTAAGTGTAGAGATAAATTTCACATATCAGTCTGATGAGACAGTTAGAATATGGCCCCACCTATAGGATAGAACATCGTACATATAATTAAGAAGAGGTAGGCGAGAGAGTTTTAAGATAGTCTCAAAGTTAGTTCCCAATGGAAGATTTATGGAGTTCATTAACCTCAGCTTAACCATACATACTTCTTGTCAGGTTTGTCTACAAGTAATGTCATAAATCAGGAAAAGTTTTAATATTTAGGAATTTCTTATTTTTTGTCAGATTATCATCCTCGTTAGGTAGAATGCCCCGCTTCTAGCAAGCCTATTCAGTACTTCGACGAGTTTACCTATTCATACCATAGGCCGGTACCTACTGCTAGCAGACTTGTTCATTATCCTGGAGGGTTAGCCTCTTACAACCTCAAATATTTCCCCTCCATATTTTAAGATTTTAATATAAGATTTCTTTGTGCAAGAAGATGGGGGGACAACTCTAGAAAAAAAAATTATTTTTTCCTTTTAAATTGGGATGGTATTTATGTTAGAGGATGACTCTCCTTTATGCATTCCTTAGAGATTTTCCTAATGTAAGGGGTACTTAAGCGGACTTATCCTATCTAAATATATGGTATAATCAAGCATTTTTAGTGTGTAGTGGATGGTACCATTAGAAAAGAACATAAAGGTATCTTTAGGCTCAACTCACTTTCTTCTTTTTTAAGTTATTGTGATGTTTCCATGGCTAACCGCTAATTAGACCTCCTTGTTACTCTTTAATAAAGATACTTTACTCACTTACTCAGGGTTCTTGGGGAAACTATACGAATAACCTCTAAGTTTGATGGTTAAGGTATCACTTCCTTATATTCTCTAGTGGTGAAGGTTTAAGAGAAACTGCCATTAAACACGCCTTGAGAAAAAGAAGATGGAAATATTTGCAAAAATGTGGATAATTATTGCAATTCATTATTCAATTGATGCTTAGAAGACAACAAGGTTTAAATATTGCATTATTTTGAAGGAAAATACTTCCCTTTATGTCTCCTTGAAATTTTATACTCCTGGTGAAATAAATACCTACAAAAATCTCTAGAATTGTCTATCAACATACTTCAAAATTATTTACATATGTACAGTTGAAAATTTAAAAAAACATTCAAGAACAAGGAGGAACTTCCCCATCTACTAAGGCCAATGCCTTATCAGTTGACATGACCAGTAGAAAATATTCTTTGGAAATGGGTCTGTGATAAAGTTTGAGTCGGTGTCCATTTACTATGAAGGAGACTTGTCCATCATCAATTGTTTTAATTTTCACAGCCCCATTGTCATACACGGTGACTACCTCATAAGGACCCAACCACCAAGTGGTAATTTTTCCTTTGAAAGTTTTAAATCGGGATTGAAACAACAAATCCCAATCACTAGGTTGGAAGTGTTTCTTCTTAATAAACTTGTCATGCCACTTGCTCCTCTGGTTTTGGAATAATATTGTTCATTGGATAGAATATTGCCTGAAATCATCCAACTCGTTTAATTGTAGGGCTCGTTGTTTCTGAGCGTCATCTAAGTTTAATCCCAATTCTGCGGCAATACAAAAGATCCTTACTTGGAATTATATTGGTAGAAGTACTATTTTCCCATACACTAGCTCATAAGGGGTATGCCCAGTGGTGTTTCTCCAAGTGGTATGATATGCCCACAAAGCCTCTGGAAGCCTATCATCCCAATCCCGATGATGCAATTGAACAGTCTTGGTTAAGACAGCTTCCAAAACTTTTTTTGTGGACTCTACCTGCCCATTATCTTGTGGGTGATATGGAGAAGACATGCAATGTTTGATCCCATATTTCTTCATTAGTTCTCTTATCATCTTGGAAGTGAATTGAGTGCCTTGATCTGTAACAATTTCACAAGGAACACCAAAGTGGGTAAATATGTCTTCACAAATGAATTCGAAAATGGATTTTTCGGTAGCCCTAAATAAGGATTTTTCCTCTACCCACTTGGTGACATAATCTGTACAGACCAAAATATATTTTTTCTTACGAGACATGGGTGAAATCGGTCCTACAAAGTCAAGGGCCAATTTCTCAAAAGTTCTATCATAACTTGGGCATGCAAGGGAATTTCGTTAGCTGACATGGGTCTTCCTATCCTTTGACATCTATCACAACTCCTCACATATTTGGCAGCATCCTTAAAAATGTTAGGCCAATAGTAACCTGAATGTAACACCTTATATGTTGTATATTTTTCAGAAAAATGGCCACCACATGGTCCATCATGACAACTTCATAGGATTTCTGGTATCTCACCTTCTTGGACACATCTACGAATAATCAAGTCTAGACCAGTACGAAAAAGGCCATGGCCAATCCAAGAGTAATTGGCACTTTGCATAATAATTCTACACTTTTCATGAGGTGACAAATGAGATGGTAACTTCCTAGTAGCCAAATAGTTTTCCATATCTGCAAACCATGGGGTATTTACAGAGAGGTCAAAAAGGTGCTCATCTGGGAAACTATCATCAATGGGAATATCATAATCCTCATGTTTTATGCGTGAAATAAAATCAGCAACGAAATTCTCCTTTCCAGGTTGGTCAAGGACGGTGATATTGAACTCTTGCAATAGTAGGAGCCACCTAGTCACTTGGCCATTAGTAATGGGTTTATTCATGAGAAATCTAATGGAAGAGTGATCTGTATGTACAAATATTTTGTAACCCATGATGTAGTGGTGAAACTTATTGATAGCATGAACTACTGCCAAGAATTCCTTTTCGGTAACTGTACAGTTTAACTCGGTAGGGGACAAGTTCTTTCTCACAAAATAAATGGCATAGGATTGATGGTCTTCTTTCTGTCCTAATACTCCTCCTATTGCAGTGTCAAAGGCATGAGTGGATATGTGAAATGGAAGAGCCCAATTTCCCCCCCTAAGAACTGGTTCCACAGACAACTTAGCTTTAATATTTTCAAAGGCGATTTGACACTGCTCAGTCCAAAGAATATCAACATCCTTTATTAACAATGCAAACATGGGTGCAACAATCTTTGTGAAATTTTAAATAAATTGTCGGTAGTATCCGGCATGTCCAAGAAATCTTCTCACGTCTTTTTGAGTCTTGGGGGGTGGAAGTCTGACGATGACCTCAATCTTAGTAGGATCAACTTTAATCCCTTCAGATGAAACGTGATGTCCCAGAACCACTCCTTCAGTCAACAAAATTTTACATTTTTCATGACTTAAGGATAGGTTCATTTCTTGGCATCTGATAAGGAATTTTTCTAAGTTATATAAAGCTTCCTGGTAAGTATTTCCATATACTTTAAATTCATCCATGTTTACCTCTACACAATCATGAATAAGATCAACAAATATCCCTAGTACTGCTCGTTGAAATGTGGCAGGAGCATCACACAATCCAAATGGTAAGACCCTATAGGCATAGGTGCCCCAAGGACAAGTGAAGGTAGTCTTGTCTTGATCCTCAGGTGCTATGAAAATTTGATTGTACCCACTATATCCATCTAAAAAGGAGAAATATTTCTTTCCTGATAGGGTGTCCAAGACTTGGTCAATGAAAGGAAGATGAAAATAATCCTTTAGATTAGCCTTCTTAAGTTCTTGGAAATGGACACAAATTCTCCATTTCCCGGTTACTTTCTTTGGAACCACTACAAGCAGGGATACCCATTTACTGTCATATGTGGGGTAAATAAATATGACATTTAATAACTTTTGTATCTCCTCTTTACCTATATCCTTGACTGTTGGGTTCATCCTCCTCTGGGTTGCCTAACAGGTGTTACTTCCCCCTGGGTATATATGTGATGAATGCATGTGTTAGGGTGTATACCCTTCATGTCAGTGTATTCCCAGGCGAATGCACCTGATTGTTCTTTAAGGACATTTACTAACTTCTTTTGTTGGTCTACATCTAGTCTGTAATTTATATGTAGAAATTTCCCTGGACTAATATCGTAGGGCATGGTGTAAGATGTGGCAGACTCATTTATCTCGAAGATAAATTAAGGATGTCGAAGAAAAAATAGATGGGTCCAACTGTTCCTGAAATTCTTCCCCAAACATGTACTCAAATTGGGGAAAATATTGTGGAAAATCAACGCATGTGATAGTAGAAATAAACTGGTTTAGCACATTTTCCATTGTGTTCTCCTGAAGTGCCCAGGAATGATCACTTGGCAACACAGGCTCCTCCTACTCCTCATTCTCATATGGAAATTCAAGCCACCATAGATTCTCCATGATAAGTTGAGTTGTTGGATATATGATGAGATTCTGTATAGAGATTCCATTTGAGATGGTCATTTCTCCTCTCTACACCCAATAAATGCATTGGCTATGGCTAACCAAGGTATTCTCAAAATAACGGGATGCCCTTTGGTAGGATCCTTTGAGTGGATGAAAAGAAATTCTACTGGGTACTCCCATGAGGCTAAAGTAACTATGATATCATCCAATATTCCTTTAGGTATAACCTTTGTCTTATCTGCTAATTCCAAAATAGTTGGGGTAGGTCTAAGAAGAGGTTTTAACTGTAATTCCTCCAAGGTAATAACAATCATAAAATTGATGGTTGCACCTAGGTATATGAGAGTGTTTCCAATGGAAACCTCATTAATGGTTATGGTCACTACGGGGTTTCCTGGGTTCCCATATTTTGTTACCTTAGGCTGCTCTAATATGTACTCAGAAAGTTCTCCTATCAAATGTACTATTGGAGGATCCTTCTGCTTCCTTCCTGGCTTCTTAATACACAATTATTTGACCACCTTACTATATATTGGAATATCCTTAATGGCTTGTAGTAATGGAATTTTGGCATAGATATTCTTCAATTCATTCAAGATGTCAAATTTCGGTCGGGTGGTAGGTTTCTCGATCACTAATCTTTCTGGATAAGGAGGGGGATCCGTAATTTGTGAAGGTTCATTTTGGGGAAGCTTGGGTTCTTGGTCCTTAGGAATGATAACAACTTCCCACCTAGTGTCATCTGTGGGTTGTTTGGGGGTTTCCTCTTATTCTTCTTCCCAGATGACTACTGAAGGCCTCTACCTGTCCAAAAATTTGGTGAAAAAAAAAGGTTTTGTTGGTTGGTTCTACGGAAGGCTCGAGTGGTCTTGCCTCATGTCCCACTATTATTGATGCTTCAATTTTTTGCTCTATAGTGCTCCATTTTTTGGTCTCTTCAGATACTGCTTTAGCTCTTTGGGTTGAGCTAACCCCTACTTTACGGTATTGGTCTACAGATTTTATGAGTGGAGTGTTCCTTCTCCAAAAAAGGTCAGAAGGAACCTTGGTCGAAAGATTTGGTTTGGTTTTAACGTATCTGCCCTTTGGGTCCCTAGGTTTGTTCATGAAAGAAAATAAAAAGAAAAACTACCATTGGGTTTGGGGGAACCTGCTATAACATATGCGCAGGTTCTTACCTCTCGTCTTAAAGTTTCCCCACCACCAAACCAATTCTAAGGTTCATAAATGATCTATCTCCTAATTATTTCCTACCTTAAGACAACTCCCTGGCAACGACGCCAAAATGATGGGTATTCTATATGCACTAAACCCCTCAATTAAATTTTCAACCCAGAGTAAGTAAACTTAGATTTGTAGAACTATATGTGCCAAGGAAGAAAATCTAGAGGAATTATTGTCTATCTAAGGGGATGGTCTATCTAAGGATTAGTCTACTTAAGCAATGACTCTTTCACCTTTATCAATTAGCAAGTCCTATTAAATAACTTGAACTATTTACCCTAATCAACTTTAAACAATGGATGGATGGATTATTCCTAAAGAAGAAACTCAAACCCTACTTTGAACAAGTTAACCTATTCAATCTAATGAACAACAACAAATAAATTACTTTGATCTTTTATCTTTAAGAAAATAAACAATCAAACAAATAACCTATTAAAACTACTCAGCAAGTAAACTCATCAAAACTATTGAGCAAGTAAACTAAATTATTAAAACAAAACTCATAATCATTTCTATTTTGCAAAGGAGAAATCTTAACCTACTTAATAAAAAAGCATCATGACTATATTCATAAATTAATCAAAACTATTCTTAATCTGCAATAACAGGAAACTCAAAGATGATGATTATGTCTTCGGTTCTTAATAACATAACGATGGCATATGATGATTAGTGATAGTTCAAGAGGAATGAATTCAATGTTGACTTCTACGGAGAAATGAAAAGTGTGAATCAAGCAATCTAACGAAAGCTTTGCCATCATAGAAGAAACATTAAATATCCTCAAAATCCATGTGATCACTAAATTTCATGCATCAATCATTGAGGATAAAAAACTCTTATACTAATTTAAATGCACTCTTATGATAACTCAAGTAAATTCACAATATTATAAACTTATGACTAAAAATATCAATTCAAATCAATCTTTTAATTAAAATTGCAACTTGAATCTAAAACTGGAATTTCATAATTAAACTGGGCTTAATCCTATCTTTAAAATTCAAATTTCAAACTAACATGCTTGTAAAAACATAATCCAAAATCTACTTCTATCCTATCACACTAAAACGAGATTGATAAACAAAATAGATCTATGAAATCATAACTTGAACTGAGAATTAAATCAACTAACAAAACTTGCAATTATTTATCCATCAAAACTTGCAAAAGAACCTCTATCTTAAACTAGTACTCTGTTTTAACCTGCAAAAAATAATTTAACCCTTTAACACACCATATAAGTTAGTAGCTTGCAAGCCAGTTACTAATAAATAAAAGACACAAAATAACAAATAGCTATCTTCTATAAGCAACCTGCAAAAGAGAAATTAGACAATTAAATTGTAAACAACAAATACAACATTTAAAATTACAAAATACATATAACAAATAAATGAAGTGAATTATAACTACACAACTCAAATACACGATCTATCTATCTAAGTTTTCACCCAGACCATTGGTGCCCCCCCCAGCAGGTCGTGGCTACTCCTCAACAAGAAATCGCAAGCTCAAATTAACACAGTTTTGTCATTAACTTAAAAATGCAGTCTAAACATAAGTTTGCAGAGATGTCTCAATTACACAATAAAAATATTCTTAAAATTTTGTCTTGTGGTCTGGCCACTACTGGTGGTATTTATAATGATTACAGTTTGATAGGTAAACCACTAGAAGGGTCAATCTCCTCTAAAAATGGCAACTTCCATTAAATTCACTCTAACAGTCTTTGGCTTCTAGAAACTGAACGAGACACTCAACAATTAGCATAACTACCTAATCTAAGATGTCAGGAGCTCGGTAGTTGGAGGCCACAAGGAGTCACAAAACACAGGTCATCGATTCTCCCAGTACAGGTCGCCAATATGCTAACCGCCAACTTGCCTACGCTCCAAGTGTTGAATCATGTGCCGGATGGAGTGTCGGATCACGTACCAGATGGGGTGTTGGATGGAGTGTCTAAGGAGCTACCAAATGGAGTTTTAGATTGTGAATTCTCCCTGTTACACACAAATCACACATTGGATATTTATAATCATCAAATAGAACTAAATTTAACTCAAAACCATTGAAAAATATTGATTTCACATACTTGTTGTAAATCCATGATGAATTGATACAAAATCCTTCGAAAACTTCTTCAAAATGATCAATAACATATATACTCCCGGTTCAAAAAGGAATCAATCATCACCACAAAAAAATCAAAATACAAGCCCAAAAAGGACCATGCCCTCTTGGTAGGACATTTCTAATTCCTTCCACTTATCAATCTTTGCCTATAAAAAAGAGGGAGATTTAGAGGTAGAAACTCCAACTTCCCTGGTTTCCACTTACGTCTGTGTAGATTCCATTCTGAACTTTATGTCTCGGGGTGAATATCCCATAGGTCTAAAAATATCTTCCCAAACTGAATAGGGCTCTTCCTATGGTTTCTTAGTTGCCACTTTTTCTAGAGAGGTCACTTTATCAAAAAAATTGGCTGCATTAGCAGGGGTGTTTAATCCTACGGTCTTGAACAATTCGCTAATTTGTCTCTTCAGTCCCCTAATTTTCTGCCTCAATTTCAAATTTTTATTTTTTAATTTCATAACATGTTTAACTAGAGAGGAAGGTTTATTCTTACCTTTCATGGGACTCCTCTTGCTAGTTTCCCCTTCTTCCACCTTTACTTTGACTAGTTCCTGTGCAATGGCCTCAATATTGTCTAGTTCTTCAGAGGCTGGTTCTTGTGTGACAACCTCACCATCAATTATTTAATACATTCCTGGTTGTTGTGTGACAGGATCAGTATTAACTAGTTCTTGTGTAAAAACCTCCTCATCAATAATTTCGTCCATTCCTGGTTCTTGTGTAAGAGGATCAGTATTAACTGGTTCTTTGATGGCTAGTTCTTGTGTAACAACCTCCTCATCAATAATTTCATCCATTCCTAGTTCTTGTGTAACAAGATTGGTATTACCTGGTTCTTTTGTGGTTACCTATTGTGTAGAAACCTCCTTATTAAGCATTTCATCCATGCCCGTTTCTTGTGTAATAGACACAACTTCCTCTGTAATTGTTCCTGGTGCTGTGGTTACTTATTCTAAGCCAATTACCACCACAAACTCCATAATTGATCTTTTTCTACCTTTTGACATGGTTGATGTTGTAGGTTGCTCTTCCTCAGCTACACATGGTTGTGGAATTTCCTCTAGGGGACCCTTTTTGACATTTTATACATCATCATCCAGATGTGGTTGCATGGAATAGTTAGACCCCTACCCATCTTCGACTACCTTGGGGTCATCATTTTGATCAATTTCTCTTGATTTTTCTGTTGCTTCAGGTGTCTCCCTTATTTCCATATCCCCCTATTGTTCACCATGTTCCACTTCTTCCTTTTGTTCTTCCTCGGACTCTTTTGGTAGCCCCAAAAGTTTCCTCCATGTCATTTGATTTCTTCTCAAGGAATCGATAATCAAGAGTTTAAACAGACTATGGTTTGTAATTTCTACTAGGGGGTGTTTCACACTTCTCATAGAGCGTGCCATAATTTTTAAGGACCTTAACATGAAATATGCGATGTTCAATAGAGAATTATGCCTTACATGTGATAACAACTTGAGATGATAGGAAAATATTACTTGGTAGCAACCCTCACATGTAAGATACTTTTGTATGAGGAGAGCCACATCCTTCAATATGATAGGTAAGGAGTCCCATGCATAAAATTTCCCTCGATGTTGTAGGAGTTATCCTTCCTTGTTGAATTCATTTGCTGCGTGCACCAAGGATGACCTCCTAAAAAACCACCGTTCACCTTCTTGTGGGAGCCTCGTCACCCTAGTTATGATTTATTTTGTTACAACCACCTCTATGCCCCTTACCATATATTTTTCTCTAGTCAAGTTCTGGGTGAATTCCAACATTACTTCTGTGTCGAAGCCCTACAATATTTCGAAGTATATTATCCATCCTTCATTTTGAAGCAACTGGTAAACTGCTCTATTTTTCTGCAATTGCTCCACATCTTTTGGTTCATGTCGTACTACCCAGCCTCCCATATATGTGAATTATAACTGAATCGACTGGTAGGATTAGGGTGGTCTTGTTACAATGTTATGAATGCAACTCAGTTTCAGTTTGTTAATGAAAAAATGAAGGTGGCGTGGATTTTTATTCAAATTTGGCAATTTACAGTTTAAATTTTGGTAGGTGCATGCACTTCCTAATTGAGTAATGAGGTACGGATGTGACCATAATGTATGGGTCTCTAATTTGGCACCTCCCCCCAAATGATGGATTGGGCATCCACACCCATTCATAGGGAAGTAGAAACCAATTCATAAACTACAATTATTTCAACTAATAATTAAGTGTTAAGTTGAATCATACCTGTCGGGGCTTACCATAAGTGGTTGGTAATTGTTGTAACACCCCTAATTCCCCCAACTTGTAATTAATCATTAATTATGATTATCATGTTGTGGCATGGGAAAAGTGTAAATGTATTATTGTTTAATTTCCAATAACTCACTGTGGGGGTGAAGCCTTGAAAGTACTAGCCATGATATCACTAGAGGAAAGAATGTGAAAACGATAAGAGAATAGTTAATAAGAAAAGTACCGGTGGTTGAACCCTCAACCACCCCCATGAATGGAAGCATGGTCTAGCTGCAAATGGTCATCCCAAAGTACCATAGGTTTCGATAGACCCAGATTGACCCAGGTTTCCTTCTGACAAGAGGGAACAAGATAGGAGGGATGTGCATGCAAGGCACACAAGAGAATATAAGGAGAAGAGTGGAGAATGTGAGGAGAAATCCAACAGATAATGGGTTGAAGGCCATGAGATTGATGTTGAGGAAGCATCTAACCTCATAGAGGCCATGACAGAAAGAAAAACATTGGAGAGTTTGCATAAAATAGGACCTGAGCAGAAGGCTGCGAGCTTGATGTTGAGGAAGCACCTGATAAACCTCGCGAAAGATGTGAAGGAGAAAGGATCATTGAGAATTGGCATAAATTCCCTAGTGATATCATGGCTTGGAACGGGGGTGGCCAGAGCATTAATAATGAATTTCTCTGAGCCTATGGTTGGGTGGAAGGATGAACACCCGCAATCAGTTAGTTGGCTACAACCTGCAAATATCTTATGTATTTAAGTGGTAACTGTGAATTAAAGTTGGATATCCTATGAATGTTGCAGGGATGGGCATGTTTGTTTAATGGTTATACTGTATCCCTTCAATTCTGCCTAATTATGTATTTAGGAAAATAAGGAATTCTCTATCTTGTACACATAAATGCCTGAGCCCTGTGGTGGCTCAAGTTAAAATAAATGAACTGTGAATTTGTTGACTTTGGTTATAGCCTCACATGTACATGAAGAGACTCCTAGTCATTCTGAAGGAAGGATTCGGTTAAGCTAAGGAGAGGTAGTTCATGTATGCACAGAGTCTCTACGAGGTAGGAAGAGATCGAGAATCCCCTTTAATTCTAGAGTTGATAAATGAGCGTAAGGGGTGATCGAAGGATTTCTATAAGTGTTAAGTTTAGGATAATTAGCACAAAATACCTAAGTAATTAAGGAGATGACAAAGCTCAGGTAGGATAGCGAGATTTAAGTCCCGAAAGGAGAGAATCTTTCATTTGGAAGACGAATGGATGAGATTATTTCAGGAGAAGTTGAAGTTCTTCACGATTGTCAGATCTGGAGAAGGAACATGGGTGTTAACCCTTATAACCCTTTGGACTTTACGCGTCCGACGAATTGAGCATATTCTTCGTACGGGAGGTGAATTCATCTGAATTCCCAAAGTTAATATGGGTCATAGATCTGCAGATTCCCGGGAACTACCCCGACCATCGGATATACAATATAGTCAGCCTGGCGGTGACCAGCTTCTAGAGAAAAGAGGAGTGTGTTGATAAAGAACTCTCGAAGGCTAGAGAGACGGAGTTCACTTGAGTCATCCGTCAATTGAGGACAAGTGTCAGAAGATTTTCCATTTTAGAAGATAGCTAATTCAGAGGAAAGTGGGGTCGCATGAGTTGAGAACTCTTGAAGCCTGAACTTCTGAAGTAAATCATGATTGTTGATCTGAGAGGGACATGCTTTAGTAGATCACAGAGTATGGAAGTGAAAAATCCGGAGGAAAGGAAGTGGAGCGTTGAACAAAATTCGTCTAAAGCTCCAAAGGTAAGGAATCATCCTAGATTTCCATTGTCAGAACACGTGGGGGATGGAGATTTACTCTGGGTGAAATTCCCTCCGAAGAAATTGAATAATAAAGGCACGAGAACTCCTAAAGGTTGGAGCACCAAAGTTCATTAGAACCACCCATTGGAATAGGATGCGTTGCATGAGATCCGTTACTTCGTAGGATTGGTACTTCAGAAGAAAGAACACGGAGGACTGTTGATTGCAAAACACCGAATCAGGGAAAAGGATAGATATAGACCGTTGATCAGGGAAAACATGTGGCACTCGATCTGTAACTCCGAGTACAAAGAAATTCAGAGGAAATAGGTGTTTGGAGCATCGAAACTCCCGAAGTAAATATCAACTGTCGGTTGTGAAAGAAGTGTGGACCATAGATCTGGTTCGTGGGTGTTCACGAGTTTGAAGTTAGGAGGATTTGGAGTCAGGTTTCTTGAGAATACCCAGATCCCTAAGCTCCAAGGTGCCCTATGAGTTGGCACCTGGGCACAACCCAAGGTCATATGAAGGAAGGGGCCTAGCATGGAAATCTAGCGCCTTCTATTCAAATCCATCAAAGGGGCCTGCAAAGAGATCGTGAGTTTGGAAGAACCTACACTTTGGTGAAAGGGAAACCTAGAGAGAGTTAAGGGAAACAAAATTTTGATACCCCGCCTCTTAAAAGAGCACCTAGGGGACGGGTGTGTTACAAATTGGTATCAAATCATGGAAACAACACTTGGCCTGCTTGGGCTCATGCATGAGTCATATGAAAATATTTCTGGAGGACTTTAAGGGGTAACACCCTATCTTACCACATTCCTAAGAGGATTAGAAAACCTCTACTGAACAGAGGACCGAAATCCTTTGTTGTTGATATATGTTTTGGGAATTGGCACTATATGGTGCTAATTTTCCCAAATAAATAAGTTGACTTCACTGTGTAATTGTACGTGTTGTTGTACAGTCATAAGATTTGGTTACCAAGGCTAAGAGGAGCCCGTGGAGAATATTACTACCAAACATAAATAATTTGCATAAGTTCCTTGAGTAGAAGGATGCAGATTTAAAATATAATTGGGATTTTAACCAACAAGATTGAATAATGATAGTCTGTAACAAAGGGAGCCTAACATTTCTTGGGAAATGATATTCGATCCTACAGGAATGGGATTATGTTGAAGAACACTAATATTTAAAATAAAATAGCAATGTGAATAGATGGAAAGGATCTGTAGCAATAATGATTACTACTTTAATGAAGGGTTAAACCTAGTATAGGTGTATAACCCCTCATGATCAGAGGAATGAGTCTGGTGACCATTCCCTGAAAAGGGAGAGCATGCGTAGCTCTTGGGTTTCAAAGTGGACTGAGAAACAAATTTTGTTTATGGGTACAAGAATTGTTGGACAAGGTTTTTCTAATCATATAGATAAACAGATATGTGGAAATATAGAGTGATTGAGTGAGAAATCACAACAACTCCCTTGCTTGGTGGATAGGAAAACTAATCTTCTAGATTTCTTGTTGGAGGAGGAGAGTGGCCTCTATCCCTGACTGGTGTTGAACATAAGGATGAATTCCAGGTGTAATGGTCAAGACCGATCTTGACCTAAAGATACTCTGGATTTCTGAACCAGGATACTTAGTAAGTAACATAATTCGAGATTGTAGTTGGGATCTAAAGGGAATAGTCCAAATGGTATTAGACATTAAATTGTTAAAATTAAGATAAAATGGTTGACTAAATGTTGATCTTGAATTTGGTAAAGGAAGTGTTGGGGAACTTCTAGAAGCCCAATGGGTTAGATTGACATCCAATGGTGGATGGTGGCCATATAGATATATTTGGAAGCTAGTTTGGATGATTTTGTTACCTTGGGAATGGTTATAATTGCCCAGATTGTATTGATAAGTTGGAGGTTGAGGCAAGAGTTTTTTCTTGCTAGTTGTTATCGTATCAAAAGGGAACATAGTTATGACTATGTCTGATTCAACTTCCATGTGGATGTCGTGTGAATGTCTGCAATCTCTCAACTGAGAGGGAAACTTAGTGTTAAGTGTCCCTATGAGGATTTTCATAAGGATGGAAACAATATCCTTGGAGGAGGATCTAGAATTCTGAGATGCCCATGTGCATGCATGACATGGAAAGGGTGCAAGAAATGAGCTTGCATGATGAATGTTTGGTTAGGTTTGTGTGTGTTTATGCTTGAGTGCATGGATTTAATGCATTGTGAATCTTCTTGATATGAAGCCTGATAGTAATACCAGTTAGGTGTGAATGATATTAAATGTGAAAGTGATGCACATGTATGATGTAAAGATATATGTATACTAAAGGCACAATATGGATGCCTTGATGAGTGATAGGTAAGGAAATAATTTCACTTGCCAAGATTAAGTGAATACCATAGATGCATGGTTGACTCCATTTTTAAAGAGTCTTGAAAGTTTTGTTTTGAATGATAGCTTAAGGAGAATGCACTCCATTCCCTCAAGAAATACGAGTATAAATAAATGAAAGAGTAAATGAGAAAGGATGGTCTATTGTCAGGATAAGAGGCAAATGATTATGCCTTGAGGATCACATGAGAATTATTTTGAACAATCATGAGTTGACTAATTTTAGAATAGATATGTATGTAGGCTGTGAGATATACCCATGGAAGCTACACACAGACTTTTGATTATGCATATGGTTAAGTACATCATGGATGTAAGTTAACAAAACTAGAATATGTATGGATACATAATTTGGGTGCATGACAAATATGCATGTTTATATTCCTTATGGAATATTTGGTAAACAAGTAAATATAATTCAAGGCTGAGGCCATCACAGATAGTGATGGACATGAAATAAGGGAGTTGGATGTTGAGGGAGTTCCCTGTGGAAGAACTGTATGAAAAATCTGTCGGGAGGTCAGAGTCACAAAATTAATAACTGCTGAGAACTAAGTAGTGAACTACAATCTTTTATATATATATATATATATATATATATATATATATATATATTATAAGAATCCTGGATTACATTTTGAAAGAATCATGTAATGAATAGAAGACTAATGAATGAATAAATGAGTATGTTTGATTGAATAGGCTTGGTTGAAGCCATGTTGAGAAAGGGAAGTGGGGCCTTGGAGATAACTCAAATGGGCTTAAAGGTCCCAGGCGGTGTAGAAAGAATTGGAAGAAGGGGAGATCCCTCAATTCCTTTCTTGCTAAGTATTATGTTTTATATGGGATGAGAGAGTTGGTATTCTAATGAAAGTAAATGTTTTGTCACCATAGTGATGATGGTCATATTGCTTTAGAAACAATCGAAATTTGTTTATGTTGAACTTATGAAAACATTAAGGATAATGTGATGAAGTGCATAAAGATGTGCTAGTACATGTATGAAAATGTTTTATTGTCTTAACGTTATGCACGTAATTTTTGGAAGGCACTTGTATGCCACATATACCCAAGTAGAGTATGATTGAGGAATAAAACCCTGATCGAATCAGGTTAATCAAGAACCTAACAAAGGAGATGAATGTGAATCGTTCATCGAAGGGAAGACCGATCACAGTAATCAAATCGACTTCAATATCCATTGGATTTAATAGATCAAACACCAGTCGTTCGATTTGATTGACGGTCGGGAATCATTGCGGAGTGCGAAGGAGAAATTTATGGACATTCTAGTTCACGATTGACAATCAACCAACATCGTTGATCTCGTCGAGGGTGGAAGATCAACGACCACGATTAGACAAAGTCCGGCGAACACTATCCAGATTGCGGAAATTGGGCCCCACAATCATTGTGAACCGTCAGTATGTGAACATAGATCAATGATTGGGAATCATTGTGGAGCAAAAAGGTGAAATTTATGGATGTTCTAGTTCACGACCCGCAATCAACCAACTTCGTTGATCTCATCGGGGTGGAGAATCGATGACCACAATTAAAAGAGTCAGGCGAGCAATTTTCAAATTGCGAAGATTGAATTCTTCGATAAAGAGCGAGCATATTGGGATTCTGCAATCGTTGTGAACCTTCGATCTGTGAATGATCGATGGGTAAACCTACAAGGAACCCATGCGTTAATGTCACATAAAACTCGTACTGTGATTGGGTTCTATGGTTGAATTTAGCACATAGAAGCTCTGTTCTCAATCTAAATCCTCGGTCAAACACTTCTGTGTTGGAGTTATTATTATCTAGAAATCGTGTGGCTTAAAAATCGATCAAGGGATAAGATCGATGACCCGCAATCATTGCAAAGATTTCATATGCACACTGGTTAACATCGAGACATGTACCTATAATTTAAATTCAATATAGCGTTGTTTTGAGTTTGGGATCTGATCGTATATTGGATGACCCGTATTCAATGTGGATATCAGAAGGAGAATTAAAACATGAGATAGTTGAGGTTCTGCAATCCCTTGCAGCCATTAGATCTGGGGGAATATAGATCTACACCGTCGATTTTCAAGAAAGGGCTTTAGCCATGGATGATTTTAGGGGATAAATTTCACTCATGGGATAATTTTCCATGGTTTTCCCAAACAAATATTCGTTATTATAAAAATGATTCACCCAAATTCTATAGGATAACATTATTTTACCTTAAAAATCGCAAAACAATTATACAAACTATATAAAATCCTTATAAATTTGAATATTTTTACAAAAATATCGCCAAACATTTATATTTGTCATATGAGGGATTAGTAAGATTCTCCAAGGTTTCTACATTTTAAAATAAGTTTCCATCCTTAAAATCATCCCTGGGTTTAGCCAGGCTCATAGCACCTGGACACAGGAGCTGAAAGGATAATGCCTGAAAAGAATAGAACTGAGGTCATAGCTCTCGGTCGCATGGAGAGAAAACAAAGTTCCTCCAGTCCAGTCAAGGAAGGTAGAGTTTAGCACTCTGTGTTAGACTGTGGTCATGGGGACTGTTCTATTGGATTACTGAGAGGGGGGGGTGGATCAATAATAGAGCAATCTAATCCTTTTAACCATATAATGCAGATGTTATATCAATGTAGCATTATCATTCAATATTTTTAGAGTAAATAAGCAATGAACAAATGAACAATCTTACACATACACAGTACACCAGTGTTTTTACATGGAAACCCAAAGCAGGAGAAAACCACATAATGCTTTTTCTTATATGTCTTGAAGAATTACATTCATTGGAAGCACCAACTTCCTTTGTTTTCCAGCTGCAACTGGATGGAGTCTCCAACCCCCTAGTTTCTCAGGCTACAACCTGAGGGAAGCTCCAACTCCCCAATTCTCTGTATACAACCAGAAGGAGGCTACAACACCCTATGTTCTCCAGATACAACTGGAAGGTGTCTACAACCACCTGTCCTTGCCCTGCCAACCACCCTAACGTAAGTAGAATGATGGAACCAATGTCACACTATCACTATGAGATACACTTCTATAAACTTGTACCATTCAACCTGCACCAACCAAATTGCACCAATAAATTGAACGCTGCATAAACCATGCATCAACCTGTAATCAACCTGTACCATAAAAAAGTGCATCAACCATGCACCAACCTATACCTCAACCTCAACCAAAATGCCTCATCAATTTCATCATCCAAATCTGATTTTTAACTCTTTAATATATGTGGCGTATATGATCACATACCTGCAAACCTTCTTTAACTTTAACAACAAGAGACTATCATTTTCATCAAACTTTACTTTAGTCTCACATGACTAGTTTTGGATTAGTCAACAACCCTAACTTGAAATAATCATAACTATGTACTTGTAATGAATAAATATATGAAAATAGTACACAATGTTCTTCAATGTGTTTTATACAATTCCTCCAGGTTTCGCTACTTGGAACCTATCAGAAAAGGAGTTATAGAAAAAATGGCATACCTTGTTGAATTTTGTCTTATTCTAGAGAGCGAACTTGTAGAGCGTGCCACAAACAAAATATTTGTTGTATGGATCTAAAAATTGTACACAGAATACTATAGCCTGTACTCTAAATAAACACATTTGGTCTTACTGAATTTGGATCTTTCATGAAGAAGTTATGATGTTTTTACCCGAAACACATGTTTTAGACTAGTTTCAGGGCTAGCCACAAACCCTATTTTCCATGGAATGTAACTCCTAAAAAAAAATGACCCACAATCTTAAATTCGTACCACAACTACTTGGATATGTTTCCTCAATGGCCTCCCAATTTCACGGTCTGAATCATTCTAGAAAAAACTTTATTGCGAAAATGGTGAGATGACCTATAAATAACATGCCTTAGAAAGCATCATCAAAAGAATTTATCCTCTGAATTTCAACCTTCTTTACTTCACCTTCCCTCTAAACTTCAGCTTATATATCCTTGGTTACCTCAATCACCTATACTAGATATTCAATAATCTCAAGTGTGATTGAAATGAGAGAGATTTGCCTCTTATTTATACTTTCATGTAGCTTCCTTAGAAGCATCTTTTAGACCAGTTTGTCCACATAGTCACCTATGTCCAACTTTGCCCAATTTGCCACTTGTCCATATATCCAATAGCCACTTGACTACTTAATCTATTTTCCTCATTTTAGGGTTAACCTTCTTATAACCACTTTCCATAATTGGAAAGTTCTCCATTTACTTTATTATTTAAATAATCCTCCTTGACTTTGTCACTTCACTTTATTATTTAAATAATCCTCTTTGACTTTGTCACTTCACTTTATTATCTAAATAATCCTCTTTTACTTTGTCACTTCACTTTATTATTTAAATAATCCTCTTTGAATTTTTCACTTCACTTTATTATTTAAATAATTTCTTCTTTGCAAACACTTTGACTTCTTTGACCTATTGGGGCTTCAAGCCAACATATGAGGGTCCTCCAACTTCGTAAGGCCATAACTCTCAAACCGTGAGGAGTTATGCGGTGTTCCACATACCACCATAAATGGAATGACATGTAATATCCATCTAGAATAGGATTACCTACAAATATATCAAAACTCATACCATTTTACATCAAACAAACTTGGATCCATTACCCAAACCTTTGTGCTACCGGAATTCACTACCAAAATTTATTCAAGGGTTGACGTCAATGAAAAAAAACCCAATTAATCAATAATATCCCCCTTTGGCATTGATGGAAACACTCTGATGCAATAATAAAATCATATCACTCATGCCCCCCCTGTAACCATGCCTACATATCTGTGACCAACACTCCCCCTGGAACCATACCTCTGTCCTCTGCATATGATAAATCTACTCATGCTCCCCTTGGAACCATGCATGCATCTCTGTGACCAACGCTCCCCATGGAACCATGCCTCTATCCTCTACATCTGATAAATCTCTCCCCCTTTGCCATTAATGGAAAATGTATCTTTCCATTTAGGTCAGCTCCCCCTAACTGACTCGTCTGATCTCCCAACCTGAACTGTCCTCTTTATGGTGCTTCCTTGAGTACATCTAATACATATAAGATAAGAATTCAAAAGAATTCATTTTGGAGTAGAAATAACTCTGAGTCTCTCACAAATATACTCAAAGGATTCCTGTAGAAGCGATTTTGTAAAGATGTCTGCCACTTGTTCTTTTGTGCCCACATATTCAACTCTGATGTTCTTTTCTGCAACCTGTTCATGTAGAAAGTGATACTTGATTGGAATGTGCTTCATCTTGGAGTGCATCACTGGGTTCTTTGAGATACTGATGGCTCTTGTATTATCACAATAGATTGGAATGGGCTCATCATACTCAACCTATATATTTGTCAGAGTTTGTTTCATCCATATAACCTTTGCACAACATGTTGTTGTTGCAATATACTCTACCTTGGTTGTAGATAAAGATATTGATGATTGTTTATTTCTTGTCCATGATACTAAACACTCAACCAAGTAGAACACTGCTCCATTGGTGCTTCATCGGTCATCAATGCAACCTACCCAATCTGCATCTATGTAGGAAATAAGTGATAGATCCTTTCATTTTGGATACCATAATCCAAACTCTTATGTTCCTTTGAGATATCTGAAAATCCTCTTCACTACTAATTCATGTGATTCCTTTGGTGCTTCTTGAAATCATGCCACGTATCCAAATTCCTACATTACATCTGGTCTGGATGTTGTCACATATAGTAGGATACCAATCATTGACCTGTGTTTCCTATCATTTGTAGACTTTGAATCATCATCTTTGCTCAACTTGCAACTGGTTTGCAATTTTCCATTCTGAACCTCTTTAGCATTTCTCTGATATACTTGGTTTGAGAAATAAAAATTCCTTGGTTGCTTTGATGCATCTGAAGACCCAGAAATAAGGATAGTTCTCCAAGTAATGACATTTCAAATTCATTCTTCATGTCCTTTGAAAATTTATGTCTTAACCTATCATCAGTACTTCCAAAAATAATATCATGAACATAAACTTCAATTAATAAAATACTATCTTGTGTTACCTTGATGTAGAGGTTGTTGTCTGCACTTCCTTTTCTGAACCCTGCATGCTGTAGATATTTATCCAGTCTAGAGTACCATGCTCTAGGATCCTGTTTTATACCATACAAATCCTTCTTTAATTTACACACATAATCTTCATTCTATGACAACTGAAATCCTTTTGGTTGTTCAATGTATAATTCTTCTTCAAGTTCCCCATTCAGAAAAGTTGATTTTACGTCCATCTGATATACTTTAATATTTTGGAGCATGTATAAGCTAAAAGTAATCGGATTGCTTCCATTTTGGCAACTGGGGAAAATGTCTCTTCAAAGTCGATTCCTTCAACCTGTGCATATCCTTTACATACCAATATAGTTTTGTTCCTTGTAACCTATCCATATTCATTCAATTTATTCTTGTATACCCACTTTGTGTCAATCACATTCTTATCCTTTGGTCTTGGAACCAATTCTCGAGTATCATTTTTCTCTATTTGATAAAAATTTTCATCCATGGCCTTATTTCAAAATTCATCCTTTCTTGCCTCTTCAAAACAAGTTGGTTCAATCGTAGATGAGAGTGCTAGGTGCATTTGTTCTAGTGAACAGATTCTTCTTCTAGTCTCAACTCCTGCATCTTTGTTTTCGATAATCTGATCTGAAGGATGATTCTTCTGTACTCGTCTGCTAGGTGTTTTTGGAGGTACTTGCTGAAATTTCTCTTCTTCTTCTATTGGATCCTCTTCACATTCCCCTTCTAATTCTTTTTCATCTTCTGCTTCTTCTTCGTAATGTTTTTCCATTGATTCATTTTCTTCTTCCTTTAATTATTTTCTACATGTTTCATCAATTGTTACATTGATGCTTTCCACAACTTTTTTCAATCTCAGGTTGAAACACTTGTATGATTTCCTTGTACTTGAGTAACCAACAAGTACTCCTTTGTCCACACGAGAGTCAAACTTTCCCATTCTTCCATCTTCTCTTTTGATGTAGCATTTTCTTCCAAAAACTCTGAAGTGCTCCACATTTGTTGGTCTTCCTTTCCATAGCTCGTAGGGAGTTTTGTCAATGTTGTTTCTGAGCATTACTCTGTTTTGAATGTGAAATGTTGTATGCATTTCCTGTGTCCAAAAGATATATGTCAATTTGGAATCCATTAGCATTGTTCGAGCCATTTCCTATACTGTCCTGTTCTTTCTTTCAACAACTCCATTCTGTTGAGGTGTCCTAGCAACAAATAATTTCTTTTTTATTCCATGTCTACTACAGTAGTCCATAAATTACTTTAAAGTGAAATATCCTCCATTATCATATCTCACGCATTTGATTTTTGAATCCATTTCATTTTCAACCATTTCCTTGTAGACCTTGAAGTTTTCAAACGCTTCTGACTTATTCCTGAGAAAGCAAACTGCAGTCATTCTTGTATAATCATCAACTAATAACATAAAGTATTTCTCACCTTTTAAACCCTTTGTTGTAGTTGGTCCAACTAGATCGGTATGCATAATTTCTAGTGGTCTTGTCATTGAATATTATTTTAATTTAAACCTGGTCTTTTTTTTCTTCCCTTGTTGACAATGCTTGCATAAAGTGTTGGTTGGTTTTGTGATCTGGGGAATTTCTCTAACTGCTTCTCATTTTCTGACTTTGACAAGGTTATCAAAATGTATGTGACCCATTATTCTATTTCATATCCAAATTTGATCTTCCTTTCCTAGGCAACACTTTTCATTTCCAATTTCACTTAATACATATATGTTGCTTGAAATTATCGCAACTATTGCAATCAATTTTCCTGAACCTTATTTTCTTATCTTGCACTTTTGTGAATAGAAAGTAACTTTATGACCTTGGTCACACATTTGACTCACACTTAGAGATTATGTTTCATATCTTCTACTAGTAGAACATTTTCTTCCTTGGTATTCTTGTTCCCAATTCTAACTGTGCCTTCTCCAATGATTTTAGTTGAATCATCATTTTCGAAGGAGACTGGTCCATGTCTTTCCTTTATTAATGTAAGAAACCTGTCTCTATCACCTGTCATGTGTTTTGAATAGCCACTATCAACATACCAACCACTTTTCTTTTTCTTATCTTGTAGAGCGAGTGTGCATTTCTTATCCATGTCCTTTTCTAAGGTTCATGTATGTGACTGTTGTTGTTTTGTTTTGGTTCTCTAGGAGGGATTTTCATTATGAAATATTTGGCCATGTGTCCAAAGTTGTTACATTTGTAGCATTCCACTTCAGTGCTCAAAGATTCAAACCTGTTGTAACTTCTTCTTTGTGTTTCACTAGGCCTTATTGGATAACCCTTTTGTGTATGACTTCCAAAGTTGTTTATGTTCCTGTTGTTAGCTCTGCAATTCATAGTTTTATGTCGAAAATTATTACATGAATAACATAAACCAAAAAAAATAGTTTGATACCTGGAAGTTGAAGATATTCTGAAAGGAGGTAATCTTATGAATCCTTATTCTTCCTGAGGCCTATCTGTTTCTGTCGGTCATTGATTCTGAAATATGAATCTTCTCGGTGGAGGAGTGTCCCTGTAATTTTCTTTGTAGACCTTGTTGGGCCCTTCATTTTTGGATAAGGAATTGCGCAAGTTTTGACTGAGCATGAGTTTCATAAGATTCAACAGAAGACTGGACAATAGAGCAATAAAGAGCAACAAAAAGAAGTTACAAAAGACAACGCAATGCTAGCTAAGCAACAAACGGTTGCAACAGAACAAGGAAGTGCACAAGCCAAAATAGAAGACACAACCTAGCTATATATAGGGATGAACATAAGTGTAAAAGGGTTACTTCCATTCTTGTTATGGTTGGTCAGTTGATTATGATTTGGTTCCGAGTTGATTGTTAGGAGTTGAGTCAATTCAAGTCCTGAGTCTATAATGAAATCGATCTGTCAGTTTGAGAATTGGAGCTCTCCAACATGAGTCCAGAGTCAAGAGTTTGTACAATGCAATGTTGTGTAATTATGAGTTTGTAATCATAGAAAGATTATGAAGATAATATGATGAAGGACCTAAATTTTCAAATACGATGTGTCTCTGTGTGTTTTCCTTATGAATTACAGTTCTTCTTTCTGGGTTATAAGTTCTACTCGATGGTTCTGTGTTTAGATTATTTTTCTTAATGTAAGTAGGTTCGATTCTTGCACATATATGTTTCAGATATGTTTATGTCTCTTGCGCAAGATCAGGAATAAGTCCTGAAGGCTCTATGGATCCTCTTAAGTCTTTTCCCTACCCTTCCCTATCTATTTGTCTCAGCAGTGCTTGAGGTGAGACTTCTTCTCTCTGGAGGAGATGAAAATTCCAGTGCTTTAGACTACACAGTACCTTTTGTTGGTAACCTGAGAAGGACCCTGGTCTGATCAAACTTGCGCCAACAAAATGGTTATGTTGCTGGGACTTGTGCTAAAAGGGAACCTATAGGGAGAATGCTTTTGTGGATCCATATATCTAGTATTGATCAATGGTGGGAAAGAAATTGTGACTCCTTCATATGGAAAGAGGCGCAGCTAAGGAGAAAATTAGTGGAAAACACTCGTGAAGCAATCTTTTACTCAGAAAGATTGAGTGGCCAGTACAAGATTTTCTAGGTTAAATTCCTGAAAGAATTTTTCCACTGGATAAAGAGGCTCCAAGAAGCTCCAGAGTTCCAAGGACGAGTCAAAAGGATCTTCATGTGGGACACCAAAAATCTAGCAGCACTTTAGAGGTTGGATTTTCCAGTCATGCGACTAGTTGATTTTTGGGTCAGCACCACATTATAGGGATATATCATCGAATTTGTAGCTGAGAACCACCAATATTGCATGTGAGCATAGGCAATTTTCAAGAAATACACAAGGGAAAGTCTATTGAGAGAAATCCCCCTGTGGATTAAGGTTTTCTTGATGGAAGAGGGGATGTTGACTATGTCCTTGACTGAGATGACAACGTAAACACCATTACTTGGGGTAGGGCGAGGCAGGGTGAGAGTCATGGCATGAGAGAGGGGAAGGGTTCTTTGAAAAATGGGGGGCGAACAACAAGAAACAGACTCGAGAGATGACCGAGCCTTGAGGAGAGCCTCCATAGTTGAGAAGTGGTGGCGCGATAAGATCAAGAAAGAAGCAAGAAAGTCTGAGAAGTTGAGGAAATAAGGCGGATCAGGAGAAGTAGAGGAGAGATAGAGGGAAGAATTGCAGAAGATGAGAAGACAGGAATGACTGACCAGTCAAAGATTAAATGAGAGAGAATTGTAGAGAGAAATAAGTCCTTGGGAGATGGGACAAGAAAGAGATGGTGTAGACGTAAGAGAGGAAGAAGCTGACATGAATCTTGAAGAAGAAAGAGAATATTCAACCTCGATAACAGGGGATATCGGGAATCCGGCCTAAGAGATCATCCCAGTGGAAGCAAATGAGACCCCCCAGATCAAAGAAAACTGCCCCGGAGCCAATGGTGCCGGCCTTGAATCACCCATATGCCAAGTGTCTTCTATACAAGAAGTAAGTTCGATACTACCTTCTCATGCTAGTTCTGTTCCAGTACAATTAATTAGTCAGTCACAACCAGGAAGTGGGAGTACATGGAGGATATTGGGATCCCCTGGTAGATCACAAGAAGGACCATTAGGATTTATATTGATAGGAACAACAAGATCAACAATGGATTTCCATGTGGGAGGTTTGATTGCCCGATACCCAGAATTTTGGGGTAAGGGAGATGAAGACGTTGAGCAACACTGGTTCTTGTGTGAATAAATATGGAGATCCAGAGGGACTCCAGATGTGAATAAGTTGGTCAAGTTCCAAACTACCTTGAAAGGTCACGCTCTCAAGTGGTACATGAAGATCATTGAGTCGGGAGTGTCAGGAACGCAAGGTCAAGTGTTCACACTTGGCCACGTACGGACAAGGTTCATAGTAGAGTTCAAACTACCCCAGTCAGAACAACAGGATCTATTTGAGTTGTGCAAGATCCAACAACGGGAAGGTGAATCATCCTGGGAATATAGCTAGAAGTTTAAATATGTCATAGGGAGTTTGTCTCATCCAATCCATGAAGAAAATCAAAGGGAGTGGTACATTCAGGGGTTGTTGCCTCTGACTTGGATTCTGCTAATGCAACAATGGATAGCCATGTTAATAGATTCCTTGGAACAATCGATGAAGATTGAATCCATGGCAGGATAAACTGGAAGCCTGAGAATGACCAGACCCCTAGTAGATGTGAATCTGGTGCAAATACAAGGGAATATATTGGCACTTACAAAAAATAATCAAGAGCTGACGATACCCAGACTAGGATGACCACATGTTTGGTGCACCAGATGTTATACGGAAGGTCATCTGGCGAATGAATGTCTACGAATAAGGGGAATGGGACATCCTCAGAATCCGATGGTACCCCCACCAAGACCCACAGGAGGATTTGCGCAAGTGTCGACGAACCTACCATTCCATAACCCCATTTTGTATCATGCTTTCCCAGGAGGCCAAGCAGCACCAATAGTTGTGTATTGTGAAATCTGTCGAATCCATGGGCATGGGCCAAGACAGTGCCCCATTACGCATAAATACTCGACAATACAAAATATAGTACACTATGAGTTCTGTGCGTCTACCACGCATAATACCAATCAATTTAGAGCGTTGGATGCACTTGCAAATAGGTTAGATCGAACAACATTTAGGGTGAATGAAAACCCTCAGGCACCAGGAATAGGTCGAGGAGGTGGATTTAGAGGAGACTTCAGAGGAGGAAGAACTGAGGGAAGAGGGCCAAGAAGATGTTATAACTATGATAAGAAAGGTCACTTGGCTAGATATTGTCCTCATCCAAGGCGGCTATGGTGCTCTCATTGCGAAACCAACGGGAACGCAACTGAAGACTGCCCAAAGTTAATTGAAAAATGGGAGGATAGAGTACGACAAAGATGAACTAACCTCATCAGTTCAAAAATCAAGAGGATTATTAAGGGACAATTTCCCAACCTTAATATCATTACTCGAGGAGGAGAGAAGACAGGAGTTGATGTTGATACTCTACCTCAGATCCAGAAAGAAGAACCTAAAGAAGACAGGTATGACCCTCTAAAACAAAAGTTATTCTTTAAAGATTCCATAGAATTATTTCAGAATATTCCTAGCCCGGAGATGCAAGAGAACCCCCCACAACATATTGTTTATCCTAAGATGACGCAAGTTCCTGATTCACCCCCTGCACCTAGAAACCCTATAGCCATGTCGAGACAACCTCAGCAACCTCAAAATGTAGTTGACCTTTGTTTTCAATTATTCTCTGAGATTCTGGGAATGATAAACTAACATAAAAGTTGTGCAATGTGCTATACCTAGTTTTAGGGAATGAAGAACCCATAGAGGCAAGAATAAGGGCTAATCTTCCTGAGAAGAGTACTCAAAGAGTGCAGCAAAGAAAAGTACGAACCGGAAAAGAATTTACACTAGTAGCCCAGTTAGATGAATTTGAGATTAAGGACGTCATGTTGGATCTAGGATCTGATGTGAAAATTCTACCTAAGAAGACCCAGGAAGCCTTAGGAAAACCTAGGTTGACATATTCCCCAATTCAGTTAAGAATGGAAAACCAATATTGTAACTTCTCAATAGGAATACTGGAGAATATGGAAATAGATGTTGCGGGAGTAAATACAGTGGCCAAATTTGAAGTCATTGATATCATGGGAGATAAGGACCCTTACCCTACACTACTTGGCATTGATTGGGCCTATGATATTTATGCAGTAATGGACTTAAATAAAGACACCATGACCTTTGAGGCTGAGGGAATCAAGGTAGTTCAACCTTTGGATCCATATGTAGGACACAGGTATATAGAACCAACAAACAATAATATGGAGAGAGAAGACTTGGAGTAGTTGTACAACATAATAGAAGGAACAAGAAATGATTATATAAATCCTACTACTGATGGATTAGTAAGTTGGAGAAGCATACAGTCAGTAGATGAAGATTCAGAATTGGTTTTTGACAGTTGGCAACAAGGTTCGCACAAAATATTATCAAGAAGATGCGAAACTATCAGAGTGACCAGATGGATTGGGACCAAAGTTAGAGAACACCTAGTATACGATGGCACCTCATATCTAGAGAGTTTTATGCACAACATGGAAGAAAATGTAAGAGAAGATCAAAGAATCTCGATACTAGATGTAGTTCTTCAGAACACCCCTGCCAGATGGTGGGCTAATCATAAAGTCATACTCAAAACTTGGGACGAGGTGAATAGTGCTATCAAGTACAAGTTCCAGAATAAGGAGCAACTAGAATCAAAGATACAGACATATCTCCAAGTTGCGCAATTGTTCAGCGGAGAATCAGATCCTAGAATACATATTGAACGGTGTGCAACATAGTGGCAAGCTACGGGAATACCCTCTCACTTCTGGGTTCAGGTATTTCCCTACTCCCTAGGTCCAATCCCAAAATCTTGGTTTATACATGAGGAAACCAGGAGCCTAACCAACGATCAGGGAGCTCATTTCATTAGCAACACTATAGCAAAACTTACAATAGAATTATTGATTCAACATCACAAGAGCAGTCCTTACCACCCACAGGCCAACGAAACAGTCGAAGCCTTCAATAAGATTTTGGAAAGGGTGTTGACAAAGGTCTGTTGCACAAACTGGGAGGATTGGGATGACATAGTTCCATCTGTACTATGGGCTTATAGGACAACCATAAAGAAAATACACAAGTACACACCGTTCTAGCTAGTTTATGGGAGAGAGGCAGTGGTGCCTGCAAAATTCATCACTCCAAGTATGTATATCGAACAAGTCACACATATGTTAGAAGAGGAATCCATTGCACAAATAATTATGGAGTTACAAGAACTCAAGGAGAATAGATTTCTGGCAGACTTCCATCAGTCGGTTGAAAAAGAAAGACAAAAATCTTGGCATGGCAGGCACATTAATACTAAGGTATTTACGCAAGGATACAAGGTTCTAATCTATGATAGTCAGTACCAGAATCATCCTGGCAAGTTGCGCATGCATTGGTTGGGAACATTCATAATTGCGGAGATCCAACCCTCAGGAGTAGTCAGACTCGCGTAACAAGATGGTGTGTTGCAACCAGGATGGGTGAATGGTGCTCACTTGAAGCCCTACCTGTCTCAAAACTGAGAAAGAGGGACTGACGCTCTAGTTTGAAGGAGCTTATACATTAGTTAGATTTGATTTTTTTGAATTTTTTGTAAATTCAGTTAATAAAGTTGATGTGCGTAGTGTTGCGCCATGACACATAGTTCATTTTTTGTTTAAGTGTTGTTTGATACAGAACTAATTGTTGAAAGAAAATCTTTCTACGGACAGGTAGATCTTCTTAAAGAGATAGACTCTTAACTCTAAGACAGAAAGTGCTTATCATGGTCACTGACTTCCTTTTAGGTCTACACAAACTAATGCATGAAGAGGAAGGAGGAAAGACATACCTTTTACCGGTGTTTGTCCTTGCATGCTCCGAGTTGAAATCCAATCTTGCGCTCCTCGATAAGCCTTGTAGACAAACAAAGTACAACCACTTCCTATTCTATCAAGATTATTTCGAAGCAGACCTATCTACTTAGAGACAAATTCATGTAATGTCAAACACAAATTAGAAAGAAACAGGCCAAGCATATTACATTAATGAGGAAAAAACGTTACTTACAGCCATAGATGGAATGTAGCAGTTTCGTCAAGTTCTCCTTGCCTAACCCTTGCTCAAAAGATCCACAGTCGAAATGATGATAGCTTCGCTGATTAGCCTCCACTTCACTATGTGTTTCCTATGAGATCATAGGTTTCGTGCTTCTCATCCCTTCTCCAAATATCACTTATGAGATCATAATTTTGGTATGATTCTCCATCCATATCCCCTCTCCAAATATCACTTATGAGATCATAAGTTTGGTATCATTCTTCATCCAGATCCCCCTTTCACCATGAGAAAGCCTGCTTATATATCCTTGGAGAGGCTCAACAACTTGAGATATCTTTGGGGTGAGTTGAGGATTTTCCTCCTTGAGTTAGGGATATTCCCTAAGATCATGGCTTGAATAGGGATTCGAATCCAACTGCCTTCAGGGATTGAAGGGATCCTTCCCCCATTCATCTCAACAAACCAACTGCTACCCAGAATAGGCAGTGCTCCCTCAAAAGGGCCATCAGAGTGTTATAGCGCTCCCCTGTAGGCTTTAGGGGGGTGCCAACACTCCCTAAACCCATCAACGCTCCCCCAAAAGGGCTATCAAAGCGTTATAATGCTCCCAGACAGTGTAAGGGGGGGAGCCAACACTCCTGAGAGAGGTATAGGGGAGCGCTCTCCTCCAAAAACTCAGTTTTTGTGGTTCTTTCAGATGGCAAGAGGTTCGTAAGCCTAGTTAACCATTCCTCCTCTTCCAAATCAAGTGTTTTACATGTGTCAAGTGTCCTCTTTATTTTTTTATAGGCACGACATAGGCATCATAGAAGTATACTTTTATTTACACTTGCGACACTTGTGAGCAAAATGTGACACTTGCGAAACTTGTAATGACGACACTTCCGACACTATCGAAGTGAGTAATTTTGATGTGTAACAGATTTCCCCCCAAAGTATGAAGTTAGAATATGAGAACTGATAACTGAAATGCTTTGTAGACTTTCAAACAATGGTATAGACATAGAGAACCTGACAGAAGATGCACACAAACATCCGACAAATATTATGACATGTTTCAAACCCAAGGCAGGCATACCTATGCTTGGGTGATCAAGACTTGCAAGATATGGCCACCATAAAATACAAAGTGGTTCCATAATTGTATTGATAAAAGGTATAGCCACTGAGGATACAGTGTGGATCTATACTCTTATGACCTGAATTGATCATAGCCATGAATAATACACAGTGGATTTACGAGATGACAAGACATAGCCATGACCAATACAAAGTGGATCTATGTGACAGTATATGTGTCATGGTTCAAGAGAAACTCCATCGCAACCTAGGCAATGTACATATCAGAGTGATCACTCAACCCAAGGTCTTCTTACCGATACCGATGTAGTATGAATCTAACCATGTGAATAGATGTCCTAATGTCGAACATGGAAGAAACCACTTGATTACCGGTCAATGATGTAAATCGTTAACAAGCACGAGGGAAATCATCATTAATGTCAGTGATTCCCAAGGTACTTCTAGTACATTCCAACGAATGTGAATGGATGAGTTGAAGTTGAACATCCGTGGAATCATCTGATCAGAGGTCAATGATGTAAACCCACTATCGAATGTGAGGAGGCCTGCCATTGAGGCATGCAGGTCCCAAAGCACTAATTGGTTTCTAAGTGTAGTTCTTGGATAATGTGTTGAAGTCGACAGGAATAGACTCGTCGAAGGAGGGCCTTGATGTATCCCCCATTAACGACACGAAACAGACACATAGATGTAATTGGTAGATCAAATGAACATGGACTGACACGGGTATTGAGATAAGATATTTGTGATGGCTGACTCTCGAGGCAGATACTTCCCTTGAACACTGAGGCACAACAGCAGAAACATGACATGGACCAAAACTTGATGATGCAGTGGATGTTGTGAATTACGTCAGATGACCGAGAGGAGTGAAAGAAAATCAAAGGATTGGTTTAGTGCAGAGGTTCAGTGGATTATAATGTGTGTAAAAGACAAAATGTCGTGTTCAAGGGCGACTCTAAGAGTTACTTGGTAATGTTCTCAAAAAAACTGCTTGGCTTGCTTCTTTCAATTTTTTCCCCCATCTAGATAGACGAGTACCTCTTTTTAATTTAACGAGCTTGAGGAGGGTAACACATGCTCGATATGAATCACCTTCGATAATTCCCTCTTCCTTTTTAACGAACTAGAAGAAGTAAGAGTTCGGTCCCGTATGGGCCTGTCGATGTTTGTTTAATGAGTCCAAAGACAAAAAACTCGAAGGTTTTTCATGATTATAGAGTCTGGAAAAACACTTAAAAGAAAACTCTCTCAGTTCCTTTTTCATAAAGTAGTATGATGAGACCAAAAAAGAGATAAACTATCGCTCAACAAACGTTTTCTTCAAATATTTTAACGAGCGTGAAGAGAACAAGGTCGCTCGGAAATATTTTCATCTTTAGAGAGTCTGAAAAGAACTTAAAGATGACTCCAGTGTTGTCCTTTTTCATAATGTTAGTCTCGCAAGGCCGAAAAAGAGATAAATTATCACTCGAAAGATGCCCTTTCAAACCGTTTAATGAGTGGAAAAGGAAGCAATATCACTCGGCAATATTTTCATGTTTAGAGAGTCTGAAAAGAGCTTAAAGGAGACTCCAGGGGGTTCCTTTTTCATGTATCCATACAGGTCCGAAAAAGAGATAAAAGTCTACCCAGATGCATTCTCATGTATTTACGAGCACAAGAAAGAACAAAGACTAAGCTCGGTATGCCCCTAGCATGAAAGCTAGTGGCTTAATTCCAGAATGATCATCAAAGGCTGGAGACATGCCCTCCAAGATTCAATTCATTCACTGACTTTGAGGTTGTCACCAATTTCTGTAGTAGATGAGAAAAAGGATAAGGGTGGATGAAAACAAGGTTCAAGAGAGGTGACTATTTTAGTTTTTAACAAGCTTAACATAGGAAAAGAACTATGCTCAAGGCCTCTGTTTCATTTTTTAATGAGCTTGCCACAAAGAAGAGAAACTATGCTCATAACTGCTTCTTGATCATGGATTCCAAGAGAATAACGTTCTAGAAGGATACCATGTCAAGGGACAAAACTCGGTCATGGCCTCCAGGAGATCTTCACAGGATGGAAGATAATCACTCGAGAAGGAACACATGTCGAGGGTCATGATAGGAGTAAGGAGATCAAGCTCCAATAACCCTACCGAATAAATCACCATGTCCACTACCGGATCCAAATTGTCGGAAGTTGAAATCACGGGAGATGATGAAAAATCAACACCAGGATGGGAGATAGACTGTATATCTGCCGGAATTTATTCATGAAGGGGAAGAAAAGAGGATCGGTGACGGTTATTATCCCAAGATAACTTGTCAATGCGAAACATTTTCGAAATAGATTCATCAAAAGGAAAAGTTGGGGAAATGTAGTCGATCGCAGACGACAAGGAACTCAACCGTGATTGCATCGAGGAACTTTCATGCGCCATGAGATGTTGGTCATCTGACGAGGGAGAAGAGGATGGGATAGAAACATATGATGTTTCGGCTGGACTAAGTGGCATGGTGTCACTTAGTGCATCAAATTCCAATGGACAAGGTACAATCCAAGGGTCAGATGATTCCAAAGATTGATAAGCCGCGGTCAAAATCATATCGACGGTGGAAATATGATGTGTAGTCAGTGGAATTGGTGTAGGGAAGGTACCCATGAGGCTATAATCTTTCAGTAAGCCAACACCAACGCTTTCATACGTGATATTGTGGTCTCCCAAGAAAGGAATATTGTTGGTAGAGGGAACGCGAGCATCGGTCGTGCAGAAATCTAACTGATCAACAGTGAAAATTTTGCCCTGATGAGGAAATTGGACACACCGAAAAAATGATGAGGCAACGACAGTCATATCATAAAACCAACTTCTTCCAAGTAACAAGTTGTAATCGAGGGGAGCATCGACCACCTCAACATCAACAGTAATAGTTTTGCCACCCAATTGGATGGATAGGGACTATAAAAGCCCATGGGGATGAAAACTTCGCCCATCGAAGGCTTGTAACATTGTTGGGGATTTGTTGAGTGCTGGTGATTTTAAACCTTTCCAACACGCCAAATACATGACACAAGTCGAGGCCCCCTCATCCAGAATAGTTCGATGGATTTGTTGGTTATGAACAACAACATCAACTTGGAAAGCAAGTTGGTGGGAGAGTCGAGACGCGTAATTGTCCAAGTTGAACATGATCTAGTTGGACGACTCGGGATCAATAGCACCAAGAGTGGCCAAGAGCATTCTATGTTGACTGGGGTAGTGCTGTAGAACTTCTAACCCAGACATAGCGCACGGTGCTTGAGCCAAATCTTCAACAATGTTGTAGTTCTGGGTGGCATGTGAACTAGTATTAAAGGTAGCTTTACATATAGTGCTCTTAGAAGGGCGTAAGATATATTCGAACATGGGTTTCTCAATCTGGAGTGGTCTCGATGGAGGATTAACCGATGGAAGACTAACAGAAGATGATGATGGATCCGGTAAATTACCAGTATTGTTAGTGTATTTTCCTTTATCAGGGTTACCTGGTGTGTCGTATGTTTTAGAGCGAGTGGTCAAATTGATCTCATTAAACATATAAATATGTGCACTCGACGAGGCCTCATCATTAGGATCGCTAGAACTGCCCCCAAGAGAGGGGGTTTGAGAAACCATGGATTGCTGCTGTGGAAAAGGTTGAGTAAGCATAGTGGGTTTTGACTTCCCTTGGAAAATTTTGGCCACTTCATTGCGAAGTGGGCAATATCGAGTGTAGTGATCATCACCACAAATGATACATGGGAATTTGAGTTTTTGTTGTGGTTGCTTTTCGGTAGCAGGTGTTTGATTTTTGGGTTGTTCATTATTATTTTTTTATTTATTCTTTGTCTTCTTCTTACCTCCGGATTATTGTGAAGGGGCAGATTGAACTACATTCACCTCAGAGATCTGAGTTTGGGGGGAGGTAGAGGAGGGTGTAGTTGATTTGGAAAAAGATTGAGTTTTGACGGAACCGATAACACCATCCGCATGAGATGAGGATGATGGCTTAGAAGGATCGGTATTAGCTCGAGCAGCATTCGGAAGCAAATCATACAAAGTACCGGATTGAGAATAAACCAAATCTAAGTACTGAGCCTGATCGATGGCTTGTTCCTCTGTGACCGCTCCACAAATAGAGACATTGCGAGCGATCGGGGGTAACAGTGATTTAGTAAACCATTCCGCCAATAGTATGTCAGGAATGACTTCCTTGATCATCCTTCATCGTCGCCTCCACTCATGAATATGGTCAGAGATATGCATCGAGTTAGTTTGATGAAGGGAGGTCAAGAGTTCAGTACCTATCTCGTAGAGAATAGGCAATTGAAAGTGTGTGAGTAAAGACATGGAAAGGGAATTGAAATCATGAAAAGAGGCACGTGGTAGTTCAATATACCACTTTGTTGCTGAACCGGTAAGTGTTCACTGGAAAAGACGCAAACATATAGAATCATCCATGAGAGAGTTTGATGAACACCACAAATGGAAATTCATCACATGGTTGTTTGGATCTTCGCCAGGGTTTCCGTCAAATTTTGGAATATCAGAAGGAAGTTTAGCTGGAATGACTAGCCAAACCGGTGAATGAGAAATAGGATCATTAGTTAACTGAGACAAGTCTGGGAGATCCAGAGTCGCAAGGAAAGGAAACTGTCGGTTAATTTGCTAATGATACTGGTGAGGCATAGGAACACCAATAGGACCATAGGCTGGGTTAGGTGGATAGTTGTAACTAGTAGGTCCTCCTACATATAGTTGTTGCTAGCCAGGATAAGAAGGATTCGATGGTGCATGAGAAACATTGGCATAACCTGGTGGGTTATGAACATTATAGGCCAGGTGATTTATTTTCCCATGGGGAGTATAAACATTTTTCCCTTGAGAATGGTAAGGAGTAGATCCCAGAGGTGGATACACATGAGGCCCATGAGGAGGATAAGACTGTGGTCCCGGAGAAATCCAGGTGGTGTTTGGGATGCCACTCAGATAAGATTGCCCGTAAGATGTTCTGGAAGGGAAAGGATTGGATACTCCTCCTAGTGGGTTATTATACAAGTGCCCCCCAATGTGGGGTTGGGTAAAAATTCCTTCTGAAGATACTCACCAGGACTATGAAGGGCTTCCAACAAACGAGGGTTTCCCCCCTACCAACGGTGGAATTATGACCGGGGTGTGACTGGAAAACGAAGGTTTCCCTCCAGGAGGAGCATGAAAAGTGGGTTTTCCCCCGGGAGGGGTATGCCCGCCATGGAAAGGTAGTCCTCTAGGAGGAAAAGTTTTGTTGGATGGTGGTTTCCCTCTAACCGGTTGTGTTTGGCTAGCAAGGGTATGCGTTCTCGGCTGAGAAGATGTCCCAGCAGGATCATGTGGAACATGGGGAGTTGTAGAATAATATCTTGTAGAAACGAGGGTAGAGATTGAAGTGCTTTGGCGATGAGTAGAGGTGATGAGTCCAGCATCAGGATGGACTTGTGCTGGTGTAGCAGTAGGGTGAATAACCTGATCGACTGGGTGATTCATGGTTTGAACGGATGGTCCTATTTCACTAGGAGGGTCATGAGGTTGAAAGGGTTGCCGAAAGGATTCGAAATGTTCATAGAGATCGCATCCCGATGAAGACCTCCATACATAACGAGTAGGTATGGGATTGGTTTCTACTACGGTGCTAGGACAAACAGGAGTCCTATACTCGTCACCAAATATTGGTTCTGTGGATCCCATATATGTTTCGGTAAAGATCATCTCCGGTAATCGTGGGATCTCTTCATCTATGACGTTCCCAAGGGAGTCTAAACAAACCAAAAGTGGTTCGAGAGGGGTTACCGACACAGATGTAGTTGGATGTTCAACCGTGACCAAAATTCCTTCTGATCTATCCAATGGAGGAGCAATAGCACTTCCAGCGTCAGATTGATTTTCTACCTCTCTACGGTAGTTGTCTTCCGGAGGGTTAGGAGGTAAGGGTTGATAGCATTCCAGATGCATCCCTTGCATCCTACATGATCGGTGAAGACCTTTATCATATATGGGCTCAATTGTGGAGAAAAATAGAACACACTGAAAATCTAGGGCCAACTAACAAAAAGAAACAACACACGCTAACAAAATCTAGGAATCAACCAAGCAGACAAAACTTCTCTCTATGATCGTACTAGTTGGTGATGAAATCCAACATCCCGTGATCAAGTCAAGAAGGGGCTAGGATATGGTGGAATAGTTACAATGGCGACCTGCTTAACGGACTTTTACCTTGGTGCAAGCTTCCACGCAGTAATTGTGGATTTACCCTCCAAGGAGACCAAGTGAGTTTGACCAATGTCTGTTCCAGGTACAATGAGACTTCCCTTCACCATCACCTTATGTAAGTACCTAAATATTATGGCAACTAAAGACACCAATTCGCAGTGAGTCCCTGGGAAAGTACAGTCGACAGTCCGATCCGAAATGTATGGGTAGGATAACAAGTCCGAAATCAACCCGAGAGGCTCCCACACATAATCATGGGTATACCTCCAAGCGACCCCCAATATACAATCCGCCCACTACAAATAGTTGAACCACGAAGGGATAATATCCGTAATTCGCCCGAATGCGACCTCGTGCATAAACCCTGTGTGAGAGGGAGATCCCAGAAAACCAATACGACAATTGGATTTGACTCTCCCTAGTTAGGATGCCAATGTTTGTTTTGAAAACTTTGGATATTTGTACTCACAGCCTAATCCAAAGTGCTAACCCTAGTCTACTATTGGTGGAAGATCCTAAAAACAAAAATGTTCTAGATAATTTTTAATTAGCATTCGTTTTACAATTGTTCTTTACTCAAAGGGTGTATGAAAGTGAAATTGATGGAATGAGGACTCAATTCCCAAAAAGATGCATGAAAGATGATAAGCAATCGTTTCTTTTCAATGAACGCCTATTTAAGGGAAAGAGAAAGAGTCATTTTCACTTTCAAACACTAATATGAAATGTCCTCTATCAATTGGTTCTAAATCGAATCTAATGCAATGCTAAAAAAAAATCAAAAACGCATTCTAATATGAAACCCAATCACTAAAATGTATCTTTTGTCGTTTGTATGCGAATGATGATTAATTCAATGCAAATAATTCTCCTGCTAACTACCCTTTCAGATCAAGGAGATTCAAACAAGTATGAGCATATTTCATACAAACAACACACACCCTCTCGCTATGATTGAAATAAGAAGCAAACAGAAAACAAAAGATAACAAAGAAAAATCAAACAATTCACACAAAAGAGATATGTTTTAAGAATAATGACCTCAAAGAACCGAACAAGATTATTCACCGATTGTTGATGCCCTTCACCAAAGTTCCCGCTCAGTCGGATAGGAGAGAAGAAAGCAGTGGATTGATTTCAAGCTCTCAACAGCAAAAACTCAAAAATAAGGAAGAAGGCCACCAACTCCGAACAATAAGGTGCTTATTCCTCAAAAGGCAGAGGGTCAAATGTCATTAGGAAGATGTAATGAAGCACCAAGAAGCTGGACAAAGGCAAAAACAGAGATTGAGTTGCAAAAAACACAATTCTGGAAGGTAATTTTGCAAAAAAGAGGTTGGCGCTCTGGTGTAAGGGTCACCAGAGCATTATAAATCTCTATCTAAGACTTCCATGGAGTGTTGGCGCTGGGCTAACATAGGCACAGGGGTTCCAGGCTTCAAAAACTCTGAAAATTGCCCAAAAACCCAAAATTTCAGTCAAATTTTGTCAATCAAGATGCATGTGATGGGGTAAGGAGTCAATCAATGTATGAAACCAAACATATGGGGTGAACAAGGTCTAAAAACAACAAGGTGTAAGACAAGTTCTATGAGGAAAAACAAAACTAAAAATTTTTTATTCGATCCCCAGTGGAGTCGCCAATTTCTGTTGAAGGAAAATCTTCCCGCGGACAGGTAGATCTCCTCAAAGAGATAGACTCTTAACTCTAAGACAAAAAGTGCTTATCATGGTCACTGACTTCCTTTTAGGTCTACACAAACTAATTCATGAATAGGAAGGAGGAAAGACGTACCTTTTACCGGTGTTTGTCCCTGCACGCTTCGAGTTGAACTCCAATCTTGTGCTCCTTGATAAGCCCTATAGACAAACAAAGTACAACAACTTCCTATTCTATCGAGATTAGTTCGAAGCAAACCTATCTACTTAGAGACAAATTCATGTAATTTCAAACACAAATTAGAAATAAACATGCCAAGCATATTACATTAATGAGGACAAAACATTACTTACAGCCATAGATGGAATGTAGCAGTTTCGTCAAGTTCTCCTTGCCTAACCCTTGCTCAAAATCTCCACGATCGGAATGACGATAGCTTCGCTGATTAGCCTCCACTTCACTATGTGTTTCCTATGAGATCATAGGTTTCATGCTTCTCATCCCTTCTCCAAATATCACTTATGAGATCATAAGTTTGGTATGATTCTCCATCCAAATCCCCTCTCCAAATATCACTTATGAGATCATAAGTTTGGTATCATTCTTCATCCAGATCCCCCTTTCACCATAAGAAAGCATGCTTATATATCCTTGGAGAGGCTCAAAAACTTGAGATATCTTTGGGGTGAGTTGAGGATTTTCCTCCTTGAGTTAGGGATCTTCCCTAAGATCATAGATTGAATAGGGATTCAAATCCAACTGCTTTCAGGGATTGAAGGGATCCTTCCCCCATTCATCTCAACAAACCAAATGCTCCCCAGAATGGGCAGTGATCCCTCAAAATGGACATCAGAGTGTTATAGTGCTCCCCAGTAGGCTTTAGAGGGGCGCTAGCACTCCCTAAACCCATCAGGGCTCCCCCAGAAGGGCTATCAAAGCGTTATAACGCTCCCAGACAGTGTAAGGGGGGGCGCCAACACTCCTGAGAGAGGTATAGGGGAGCGCTCTCCTCCAAAAACACAGTTTTTGTGGTTCTTTCAGATGGCAAGAGGTTCATAAGCCTAGTTAACCATTCCTCCTCTTCCAAATCAAGTGTTTGACATGTGTCAAGTGTCCTCTTTATGTCRTTATAGGCACGACATAGGCATCATAGCAGTATACTTTTCCTAACACTTGCGACACTTGTGAGAAAAATGTGACACTTGTGACACTTGTAATGACGACACTTGTGACACTATCGAAGTGAGTAATTTCGATGTGTAACACTAATGACTCAACAGTGTAGGATCTAAAGAATAAGAGAATCCATTAATCACAGTCATTAATATGACGGGGACAACCTTTATGGTCGGAGGGAGAATGAATCTGAATATGATCTGAGTCCATGTTCCACATAAACCCAGTCTAGTCATAGTATTTATTTCCATTTAGGTACCATGTCTGAGTTCAGTTAAGCCATAAAGCCATGTTATTAAAAGATGCCATCGAATTTCATGCCGGGATACCCACCCGTCAAACGGAAAGGTCTGAAATCGGCCACGTCCCTATCCAACTCATGCAAATAAGTAAATGCCAGAATCGCCCAATAGGATTTACCCTATTAAACCATCCCATCGGATAACTCAGATCCAATTGTGTCCATATAGTCATGATGAAAAACAATTATCACTAAACTTGTCTGTTAAGCCAAGTATAAGGCCATGAGAACTCGCCCAAGAACGCATCGTTTCCAAAAGAACATAGTTATTTCCGAATTCAATAGAGAGAACTAGTCTGCACAAGTGTGAAATTCCTTATCTTGTCATAGAAGTGGGAATGTCGAGAGCCACAACAAGACTAAGTGCCATGTCTAAAGAAGTGGTACCAGACGCGCCCTACGAACCACGAGTCGAGATCGTAGGTGATCTCAAAGGGAAGGTGGAGCATGTTAAGCTCCTCAATCTTGACCTCACAGATTCAGTATTGTTTCCTCAGATGAACACAAATGTCTTTTGGGAGATGTCTCCAGAAAAATTAGGAGGCATGTAATTTTTTCCAAAATTGAACTTCATCAATTTATTCAATTCGACCATCATCAACTTGAGAGACATACCAGTCTTTGGTACCACTGGTGAGGTTGCATGGTGCATGAAATTTCTGATAAGAAGGGTGCATGAAAGAATTCTATGGTTGGATAAGAGGTATCTAATCCATGTTAAAGACATCCAACAACTTACTGGACTATCCTTTGAAGCAGAGGATGTGTCGAAAGGATTCCAGGGTCTTGGTAAGCATGACAAAAAGAAAGGAGAGCTCAGCTTGTATAAGAAATTCAACACAAAGAGGGGGGGACGCACAACAACAATTGAACCCATACTACCCGAGACAGTTTGGACTGGATATTACATCATAGCCAACAAGGTTATGATATCATACTATAAGGGATAATGCACACTAGATGCATTATCAGTAGCTAAATTTTGCGCCAATGGAGTTGTGTTCAATTGGTGTAGTTACCTGTTGGAGTAACTACTAGTGGCATGCGAGGAAGTGCAGGAGAAGGGAGGAACCTTCACTTATGGATATCTACTTGTGGAATTCAAAATGTTCAAATGGAGGCCACCTATGGGAAGACAACCGACGATACCAGACAAGGGGCACATGGCAAAGATGTTCGAGCCATGGCAGTCCAGGCCAGATTCAGAGAATACAACCTTCAATGCCACAACATTTTCTAAGTGGTACAATGGTTTGATAGAAGCAACACAGAGGCTGTGTATCCCGTAGGAGCTCCTCAACTAAAATACGAGAAATATTTCCTTTAGCATGAACCAACTCCCTACATTTGTCTGGATGAGACATGTTAGCACTGAATATTTCCATACAAGGATGATGTCGTTCTATTTGGGTGAGGAAGTCATGTCATGGCCAGGAGTCAAATGAAGTCATCACAAGTCGAGAATGCATTATATCCTACTTACAGAGCTACTGAAGAATACAGATAAAGAAGCAAGAGTCAGACCAATCTCAGGTCTAGAGTCACAGAAGCCAGACACTCCAGCACAATCAGAATCTGAGGAGGAAGAAGAGATGCAATAGTTGGAGTAAAAGAAAATATTGGCCCTCCATCATCTGCTAGTCGATGTCGTGTTGTCAGGGGAGGATTTTAACCAGATCCTGAGCATTGTGTTTGGGACTGAACCAGTGGTAAAGAGGCCTAGAACCGGGGTCTCGCCAAGAAAACCTATGAATCCACAACCCCTTGCATCAACCTCTCCCTGCACCCGCTCAGCAGTCAAAGCCAATACTATCATCCACATCCATGATGACCCTGAGACTAAAAAATTTCCATCCACATTCATCACTGAGCACCCTCCATCACCACCACAACCCCAATCACCAAACCCCGTCACCACTAGTCCACCCCAGACCAAAACCACAGAGCTGATGCAACTCGATCATCCAGAGAAAGTGGAGCGAGGAATCTTATAAATAACCCAAGAGTCACCCAAGACAAGATCAAAATTTTCTGATCCAGACCCCAAAGCACCAAAGCAGAGCATGAAGTTGAATGGTCTAAATCTAGACATCCAGGAACAACAACCTTAGTCGTCAGTGCAATGAAAAGACACCCAAACTAAACAAGATTTGCACGCCCAAATAAAAAAACAAAACCCCTCACTGGCCAAGGGTGAGGATGTACAAGAAACCACAATGCAGGAAGTATAAATAAAAAAAGAGAAGAAGCTACCAGAGCCTAAGAGGGAACTATCATAAACACCTGGGCAGAGCGTGAAATCCATGCATGAACAAATGGAGTGGGTTCTCTAGGACCCTCAAAAATGTGAAGAACTGATGCAACTTTGCATATCCAGAACATAGGTTCTGACTCTTTTTCCTGCAGCGCTAAGGTTGAGGATTGCACCAAGACCACCAACAGAGGAGGAGGTAGAGACCCACTTGGAGCATTCAACGGCCAGTGGACTTCCACTATAGATGAGAGCACCTAGAGATGTATCTCCTTCATCCTCTAATATCATATAGTGGCTAGAAACGCAATTATTTAGATTGATCAGATCATCAACTGATCAATTAGAGAAAAGGCTTCAGGAGGCTGAGAGATTTGTTGAGGTTGCAAGGAAGGAAGAGTTTGTCGGGAAAACATGCAGGATGCAAGAAGTGCATGATAAAATCCAAGTTTAGTGCAAACTACAAAGAGTGAAGGAAATACTTGTCGAATCCCAGCTGGAGATTCAGAAGGTTTCACCTGAACTAACTAAATTCAGTGATGTAGGTGATTTGAAACACTAGATTGAGTTGCTACAAGGAGCATGGACACAACTCACCACTCAAGATGAGCAGTTGAAAGAACAGTTATAACAGGCCCAACAAGAGCTAGAGTAGCAACCTTAGAAGCGGCAAGAGAAGATGCAGATGATCATATTGCAAGGTAATAATGCCCGAGTAACACTACACAAGCACACAATGGAATGCACAAATATTTTCAAGGAAGTCAGCGATTGGATGGGCATCATTGCTCGACGCAACCAATTCTTGGAGGAGGTGTGCACAAAGATCCAGGTGATGAATGAAGAGGTTGTGGCCACAATGGATCCGATGGAGAAACAACATAAGTTTGACCAAATTCAACAGGTGGACTATGAGTTGAATTCCCTCTTTGAGGCACAGTCCATAGCAAAGAAAGAGTTGCTTGATTTCAGACCTGTCATTCAGGTAGTGTACATGAAAATGCATCAAGTTGATGCAACAACATATTCTGAGTGAAACTTTTTGGTTATGTCTAGGCCAAAGAAGGATAGCAAGGAGACAACCCAATAGTTCGTTGTATAGGCATCACTCCTCGCCGGGAAATGGCATGATAAAGTGGGAAAATTTTGAGTGAAACATTGAGCCTTAGAGTTGGTACTAGAGTTGGGCCCTTCATTTGAAGAGGTAAAATAAGAGAAAGAACAAACAAAAGAGTTGAATGAAGGAGAAAAGGAGGACAAAGAAAAACAGCAGATGCTCCTAGAAAATGCGAAAGAACCAAGCACTTGAATCGAGGGTGAGTCAAGGATTGTGGTTGGAGCCTGTTGGGCCCTTCATTTTTTGATAAGGAATTGCACAAGCTTTGACTAAGCATGAGTTGCACAAGATTCAACAGAAGACTCGACAACAGAGAAAGAAAGATAAACAAAAAGCAGTTGTGAAATACAACGCAACGCCAGCTAAGCAACAAACAGTTGCAACAGAACAAGGAAGTGAACAAGACGAAATAGAAGACACAACCCAGTGATATATAGGGCTGAACATAAGTGTAAAAGGGTTGTTTCCATTGTTTTTATGGTTGGTAAGTTGATTACAAGTTGGTTCCGAGTTGATTGTTGGGAGTTGAGTCAAGTCCTGAGTCTGTAATGAAATCGATCTGTCAGTTTGAGAATTGGAGCTCTGTGACATGAGTCCAGAGTCAAGAGTTTGTACAACACACTATTGTGTAATTATGAGTCTGTAATCATAGAAAGATTCAGAAGATAATATTATTAAGGAACTAAATCTTCAAATATGATGTGTCTCTGTGTGTTTTCCTTATGCATTACAGTTTGTCTTTCTGGGTTATAAGTTCTACTCGATGGTTCTGTGTTTAGATGCGTGTTCTTAACATAATTAGGTTCAATTCTTGCACATATATGTTTCAGATCTATTTATGTCTCTTGTGAAATATTAGGAATGATTCATGAAGGCTCTATGGATCCTCTTAAGTCTTTTCCCTACCCTTCCCTATCTATCTATCTCAATAGCGCTTCGGGTGAGACTTCTCTTCGAGGGAGATGAAAATGCCAGTGCTCTAGAATACATGGTACCTTTTGTTGGTAACTTGAGAAGGACCCTGGTCTGATCAAACTTGCACCAACAGACCTTCATATCCCCTTTGATTGTTTCTGCATAGATTTTTGGATATGTTTCTTATTATGTTGTTTTGGATCTTGATTCCTTTTCTGTCTAATTGTATCCAAGTCCGGACTTGTCATGATGAGGCTTTTGGCTGCTGATAATGTCATTCAAAACTTTTGATTTGTTCTACATATTTTTCTTTTGAAGATCCTTTCTTAATGTAACAATTTCTGCTTCAAAATTTCCAATGATCCAGTGTCTTCCTTCTAGATGTTCTTTGAGTGCTTCTTCAATTTGAACCTTCAAATTTGTGATCATTTGTTCTAGTTCCTGAGTGTCTTCTTTCTTGTCTAGTTTCTCTTGTAGTTTCTTGTTTTTATTTTTTTCTCTTCTGATAAATTCTATGGCACAAAAAAATTCTTCTCAGTAGTCAACTTCTTCCTCTTCATATTCTTCTTTAGCCTCTTCATATTCTTCTTCGGCCTCTTCATATTCATCTTCAGAGTATTATTTATCAGAGTCTTCTACTGCCATGAACTCTTTATGTCTCACTGTCATTGACTTCATCTTCATCTGATGATGATATGTCTTCTTTGGTGCATAATCTTTTCTTGAAAACTTTCTTTGTGGTTCTTTTGCCTTTATATGTTTTTTTTCTATTTGAGTAACCTTCATCATTTCTCTTTTTCTTATGAGGAAATTTGTTAGCAAAATGACCAATACCATCACAATTAAAACAAATCAAAGGAAAATTACCTCTATACCTGCCGTTGGTTCCCTTGTTCAATCTTCTAACAAAGTCGGTCGCTTCTTCATCATATTCTGAGACGTCACTGTTGTTGCTATGTTCTTTTTATTTTTTCTTTCCCTTTTGCTTTGACCTTTTGGATGATTTGAAGGCTTCTTCTTTTATATCTGGATTTTCTTGTTCAGTTCTCATTTCATATGCTGTGAAGATTCCATGTAGTTCATCCATGCCTATTGAGTTTATATCTGCTCTTTCTTCTAGTGATGATATCTTATGGTCAAATCTCATAGGAAGATATCTTAGTACCTTTTGAAGAATTACAAATTCTTTGATTTCTTCTCCCAATCCCAAGATTGCATTTACTGTTTCATCGACTCGTAAAAAGTAAGCTGCAATGTTATCATCTTCCTTCATCTTTAGTTGTTCAAGATGACCTCTGTAAATTTGAAGCTTTTCTTCTTTGACGTTTGAATCTCCTTCATAAATATTTCGAAGTTTGTCCCAAATCTCTTTAGTGAATTTACAATGTGCAAATTTGGTGAATACCTATTCTCCAAGACCATTCAGAAGTGCATTTGTGGCTTTGGAATTATTCTGACCGAGTTTCATTGCTTTCTCATTTTTCGATGGAACTGCTCGTGTTGTGTATCCATCTACAATTGATTGTCAAATTTCAAATCCATGTGCCTGTATATATGTATTCATCCTTATGCTCTAAAATGCATACTTTTGTCCATAAAACTGTGGTATTCCATTTTATACATGTTGTTGCTCTCCATGATCTACCTTTCAGTGGTTAAATTGATTTCTGAAGGAACCTGCTCTGATACCAATTCTTGGATTATTGAGAGGGGGGTGAATCAATAATAAAGAAATCTAATCCTTTTTAACCATATAATGCAAGTGTTATATCAATGTAGCATTATCATCAAATGTTTCCAAAGTAAATAAATAATGAACAAATGAACAATCATACACGTACACATACACATACACAATACACCAGTGTTTTTACGTGGAAACCCAAAGAAGGAGAAAACCACATAATTCTTTTTCTTATATGTCTTGAAGAATTACATTCATTGGAAGCACCAAATTCCTTTTTTTTCGAGCTGTAACTGGAAGGAGGCTCCAACCCCCTAGTTTCTCAGGCTACAACCTGAGGGAAGCTCCAACTCCCCAATTCTTTGGCTACAACCAGAAGGAGGCTACAACCCCCTACGTTCTTCAGCTACAATGGGAAGGTGGTTACAACCACCTTTCCTTGCCCCTTCCAACCGCCCTGACATAAGTAGAATGATGGAACCACTGTCACACTATCACTGTGAGATATAGTATTGTAAACCTGTACCAATAAACATGCACCAAACAACATGTACTAATAACCTAAACCATGTGTTATCACATAAAGTTGTCAAGGCCCACAGGCTGCAGCCATGAGCGCAAAGCACAACACTTAGAGTAACTCATTCTTGACTCGAATCAAGCAAACAGACGAGTTCACCTTCCAATGGCTGAGATCCCAGGAGGAGTTCATATCGGTGGTTTGCAGGTGTTCGGAATCCAAAAGTTGCTCGAAGTTTATCACCGGGGCTAAAGACCAAGATCAAAGGTCGAGCACGGTTTTAATCTGGGCCATAGATCTCATTAGGAGAGATGGATGATGGAAAATAAGAGCGGGAATCAGGAGCTCGAAATGTTGTTAAAATTGTTCAGCAAAGATCGCAAAGGGAAGATCTGGACCGTCCGATCGTAGAGGGTCATGGGTCGTTGATCTAACGCTAGAAAAGTTTGGAGAATTGAGAATCGAGAGAGGGAAGCTAAGCTAACTTTCGACCTTGCAAAACATGAAGTCCCGAAACATTCAGAAGTTGGGCCGCAGTTCATAGCGGAGGTCACATCGGGGGGGCCATAGGAAGGGAGCTAACGCTCGCTAAGCTCTAGTTCGAGAATCAGGAGAGTTGGTAGTGGCTCACATCAAAGAAACCGAAACACAAAGTCCCGAAGTGCCTTTTGGGTAAGCGCCAGGTCATGGACCAAGTTCGTATGAAGGATGGAGCAATGGAGAGGAGCTGCGCCAAAGGACGAAAGCACACGTATTGGTCACAAAATAAGATTTGTGTGGCCTTGAGGTGTCAGGATTGACTCGAAGAAGTCATGGGCACCGCTTGGAACATTCATGGGTGTCAGGCCTCGTCCTGATCTCAATAAAGGTAGTTAATGGAAATGGGGGTGGTGGTTGAGACCTCTTCTCACCCCATAAATGGAAAGTAGGCTGAGGATGACCGTGAGTGTAGATTGGCAATCCAAAGTTTCCTTCTGGATGAATTTTCCCGCAAAACACATAAATGAGGCGAGTTCACATGTGACATGAGAAGGCTTGCACAGTCTAATAGAGAATACACCAACTGAAATCTTTAAATGCAGTGGTCTGATCACACTCCTGGTGGTTGCAACATTTATGAGTATATATAGGCATTTTTATTATTTTGTTAAAGGTCGAATGGTTGAGATTGTAACATCCCGCTTTGGCGCACTGAGACCACTTATTATTTGAGGACACTTGATCGCAAGTGATCTGGACCCTTTTTGACATTAGACCTATTATATTTGATTATGATGTGATTGACAGATGATATGATGTGTTACTATTTGATTAGATGGGTGCTATTGACTCAGTTCGATTGAGTGTGCAGGGTTTTTTACCTTGAGGATGCAGAGGCATCGGTAGAACCCCCTTGGACTCCAGACTAAGTCAGGGAGTGTGATTTTGGGTTGATATGTTTATTATGATGTTTTATTTGATTGATGATTTGATGTTGACATTTCTGACATGATTATTGGTGATGCAGGCTGACGATAGCTTGCCGAATTGACTCACATATGGAGTAAAGGGGCCACACACAATTGCAGAGAGGTTGAGGGAGAGGGGCGGACAGCAACCCTGCCACCGCCTGCTAGCACTCCCGCCGTGGCTCGAACTGTAGGTTAACGATTACCTAGTTCGAGGGGACCCACGATGTCGTGAGGGACGACTGCGACAGTCGCTCACGATGATTCTAAGGGGCACGCAATAAGGCGGGGGCCTTATTCCTTAGAGCCCTTAGTCTCCTACTAGCTCACCTGGTGGAGTATTGACTCCAGGGGTTATAGAGGTCTACCAATCAGTTTAGTCAGCGAGTGGCACCCTTGGAGCACGTGATGCATCCTGAAGGGCACGTCGCACAGAAGAAACTTAGTCGGAGAGTGGCACCCTTGGAGCACGTGGTGCATCCTGAAGGGCACGTCGCCAAAATAAATCCCAGAGGCGAGTGGCACCCTTGGCGCACGTGGTGCGACCTGAAGGGCACGTCGCGGTATAGGTGATTGATGGAGTCAGCCTAATTAGCCCCAAGTCTTCAGCACCTGAATAAAACCTTAAGCATTACCCTTAACCAAT
>ML778886.1:1207281-1228100 GCA_009831015.1 Picea engelmannii
ATATATATATATATATATACATACATTCTCACCACATTTAAAATGTAATCACAACCTTTCTTAACTTGTACATTATAAAAGTTTCACCACATTTATATAAATATGGAGACAAAATCATCCCTTACGTATGCATTATTTCAGCCTACCAAACTTTTCAAATGTAATTCAGATATCAATTGACTCTAATATATATATATATATATATATATATATATATATATATATATACATGAGAAACTAACAGTTTGTTTGGCTATGTAAAGAATGACTTGCAGGAAAAAAAAGACTTGGATATGGAAATGTTGTAATCCCATAAGGAAGACCAATTGCATGTTGATATAAAATGCTATGGGGAGGAAAGTCCCATGCTTGTGAATATGGTTCCGTGCAGAACAAATATGAAAATAATTGAAGAAATTGGAAAATCTGTGGGTTACAGAATTGCAATAAAATTATGAAATTTAGAATTGTGATGATGTCTCATGAATTTTGTATGTCTGTGATACATGTGAGAAGAAAATATATTTCCAGAAAGGATAGATGAAGGCTATCCAACTAAAAAGAATGAAGAAGGCCACTGTTGAGCCATGAGAACCCCGTTGTAAGCCATGATCGCCTGGAATATGTTGTGTTGAGGTAACACAATTCGGATAGATGCCTCGATTGTGAGGCTTGATAAATTATATAGGATTCTTCCTAAGTGAGAAAACCTTGGCAAGGAAAGATGGATCTCCCGAAGAACTGTATAACAGAGAAGGGGATGACTGAGCCTGGGCCTGGAGGGTGAGTGACTGCAAGGAAGAGGTGACTCTGATAGTTCTTGTAAACTGTTGATTGGGATCATGCACACAATGGGTATGTCAAGGAAAAACAATGAGCCTAGATAACAAGAAAACCACATGGATACAAATCCACAAACTGCGTAGATAAGTATTGTGCTAGATTGCGAAATTTTTCCTAGAAATTTTATGCAACAGTAAAATGTTTTCACATGAGACTATGATTAATGTGCTTGTTGTCCAAGAAATATTGAAGGAAGGTGACAAAGACTAAGAGTCTAAAAAAGGAACTAAAAATGAAAGAAGGTCAAGACCTCTGAAGTGGTTGAATGGGAAAGGCATGACAGGTGTTTCTTAGAAAGAACACCGAGGACAAGGTTACTTTTAAGGGGGAGGGTATTGTAACACCCCTGTTTCCCCCAACTTGTAATTAATCTTTAATTAGGATTACCATGTTGTGGCATGGGAACAATGAAAATGTATTATTGTTTAATTGCCAATAACTGACTATGGGGATGAAGCCTTGAAAGTACTAGCCATGATATCACTAGGGGAACGAATGTGAAAACGATAAGAGAACAGTTAATAATAAAAGGACTGGTGGTTGAACCCTTAACCACCCCCATGAATGAAAGCATGGTCTAGCCATAGAAGGTCATCCTGAAGTACCATAGGGTATGAAAGACCCAGAATGACCTGGGTTTCCTTCCGACAAGAGGGAACATGATAGGAGGGATGTGTGTGCAAGGAATGCAAGAGAATATAAGGAGAAGAGTGAAGAATGTGAGGAACATTCCAGCGGAAAATGGGACAAAGGCCATGAGATTGATGTTGAGGAAGAATTTGATAAACCTCATAAAGGTTGTGACATAAAGAAAAATATCAAAGAGTTTGCAGAAAATGGGACCTGAGCAGAAGGTCGCGAGCTTAATGCTGAGGAAGCACATGATAAACCTCATGGAATATGTGAAGGAGAAAGGATCGTCGAGAACTGGCATAAATTCCCTAGTGATATCATGGATTGGCATGGGGTTGGCCACAGTTCTAAGAATGAATGCCTCTGAGCCTATGGTTGAGTGGAAGGATGAAAACCCACAGTCAGTTAGTTGGCTACAACCTGTAATAGATAAGTGTTCTCATATCCTGTGTATTTAAGTGGTAACTATGAATTAAAGTTGGATATACTATGAATGTTGTAGGGATGGGTATGTTTGTTTAATGGTTATATTGTATCCCTTCAATATTCCTAATTGTGTATCTAAGAAAATAAGGAATTCTCTGGCCTTTACACGTAAATGCCTAAGCCCTGTGGTGGCTCAAGTTAAAATGAATGAACTGTGAATTTGTTGACTTTGGGCATAGCCTCACATGTGCATGTCGACACTCCCAGTCGTTCTGAAGGAAGGATTCGGTTAAGCTCAGGAGAGGTAGTGCATGTATGCGCAGATACTCTGCAAGGAGGGGAGAGATCGAGAACCCCCTTTAATTATAGAGTTGATAAATGAGTGCAAGGGGTGTGCAAATGATTTATCTAAGTGTTAAGTTAAGGAGAATTAGTGAAAAATACCTAAGTACTTAAGGAACTGACAAAGCTCAGGTAGGATAGCGATATTTAAGTCCCGAAAGGAGAGATACTTTTGTTTGGAAGACAAATGGATGAGATTAGTTTGGGAGAAGCCGAAGTTCTTCACGATCGTTGGATCTGGAGAAGGAATGCGAGTGTTAACCTTTAGAACCCTTCGGACTTCGTGGGTCCGATGAATTGAGCATATTCATCGTACGGGATGTGAATTCCCCTGAAGTCCTAAATTTAATATCGCTCATAGATCTACGGAGGCCCGGGAACTAACCCAACCGTTAGATCTACGATATAGTCAGCCCAATGCTGACCAACTCTAGGAGAAAAGAGGAGTGTGTTGAACAAGAAATCCTGAAGGCTGGAGAGCTAGATTTCATCTGATCCATCTGTCAATTGAGGACAAGTGTCAACATATCTTCCATTTCAGAAGATATCCACTTTGGAGGAAAGTGGGGTCATGCGAGTTGAGAATTCCCGAAGCCCGAACTGTCGAAGTAAATCACAATCGTCGATCTAAGAGGGACACATGTCAGAAGATTGTGGAGTCCAGAAGTGTGAACTATGGAGGAAAAGAAGTGGAGCATTGACCAAAAGTCATCTGAAGCTCCAAAGGTAAGGAATCATCCTAGTCATTCGTTGTCGGAACACGTGGGGGTTGGAGATTTACTCTGGGTGAAAGTCCTTCCAAAGGAATTAAAGAATAAAGGCATGAGAACTCCCAAAGGCTGGAGCACCATAGTTCATCAGAACTTTCCATTGGAATAATATGTGTGGCATGAGATATGTTACTTTGGAGGATTGGTACTCCAGAAGAAAGAACACAGAGGAGCATTGGCTGCAAGACGCTTGAAGCAGGGAAAAGGACGAATATCGACCATTGATCGAGGAAAACACATGGTGTTCAATCTGTAACTCTGGGTATAGAGTAGTTCGGAGGAAAGAGGTGTTTGGAGCGTCGAAAATCCTAAATGTTGAATTCTCGAAGTAAATCTCAACCGTCGGTTGTGAAATAAGTGTGGACCGTAGATCTGTTCCGTGGGTGTTCGCAAGTTTGGAGTTAGGCAGATTTGGATTCAGGTGTATCAAGAACACCTAGAGCCCAAAGCTTTGAGGCATCGTCTGAGTTGGCGCCTGGGCACAACCCAAGGTCATATGAAGGAAGGGGCCTAGCATGGAAAGCTAGCGGTTGTTTTTCAAATCCTTTAAAGGGGCTAGGAAAGAGCCCGCGGGTTTGGAAGAACCTACACTTTGGGGAAAGGGAATCTTTAGAGAGTTAAGGGAAACCAAATTTTGATACCCCACCCCTTAAAAGAGAACCTAGGGGTCGGGTGTATTACAATTGTGGTACATGCGATAGTGATGAACATGACTTGATTGATGGTGGTGAAATTATGCCAATAGTCCAGTTGGCGGTGAATTATGATGATTATGTGCTGGTAAATAGTACTTGTGGCATCTCCCAAATTGGCGGTGATATTGGCGGAACATTTGGTGGACGGGTGATGTATGACAACGATTGACAACTTGCAACAGTGTGGAAAATGTTGGAATCATTCTTTCAACTTGGAAATATCAGACCTTTACTCATGATGTAACTAAGGATTTGAAAGAAGCAGTGTCGTGTTGATACATCACGCTACTATTTGGGAAAGTTTCAATGTCATCTCAAGCTGCAACTTACACAAGTTTCAACAGTTGATTGCACTGTTACAAATTTCAGCAGTTGATCGTGTTGTTATTATACAAGTAAAAAATACATGTATAAGTTGCAACATCATTCCTATAGAGAGAAAAAGGTCATATTGTCCCATAATTTATAATTTAACATAAATATTTTATTTTGAGACAAACAAAATGACTGACAAAACCTTCTCAAAAATTATTATTATTATTATTATTCAGATGCCATCTTCTAACAAGTTGGTTTTCATCTAACATATGTCCAATTGCTCCTTTAGGGGGTTTTCACAGTTATAGATTTTTAATTTTAATTTTAATTTTAATTTTTTAATATATATTTTTTTCATTTATGGTCATGGAGGTGAAGGTGTGGAGGATTTTCCTTCCTCGTGCAACATTTCTACGTGTAGGCTGGAAGAAACCTACTTGATGAAAGAGTCCCTCAAGGTTGGTTGATTATATAACCACAGACGATGTCCATTGGAAAGTTAAGGGGTGCATTCTCCATCCACAGTTATCAGTTTAACAGTTCTGTTGTTGAAAAATATATCTACCTCATAAGGGCCCAACCATCTAGTGAAAAGTTTTCCCCTAAAATATTTAAACCCAGAGTCATACATAAGTGCCCAATCTCCTGGCTCAAACAAATTCTTTTTGATGAGCTTGTCATGCCACTTTGCACATTGTTTCTACACAATATCATTATGTTTCGATGAAACCAAATAGATTTCATCAAGCTCATTGAATTGTTCTAATCAATGCTTTTGTGTTTCTATTAAATCCAAACCAATATGTATAATATTTTTGAGTGTGTTGACTTCAAATTCAATCGAAAATATCAGACACCTACCATACACCTGATCAAATGGAGAGAAACCCTTTGTATTTTTCCAAGTATTTCTATAAGCCCATAGATCTTCTAGTAATCGATCAACCCAATCTTTGAAATGACTGTCCACTATCTTCGTAAGAATATTTTCTAGCACTTTATTGGTTCTCTCGACCTACCCATGTTCTTGCAAGTGATCAGGAGAAGTGACTCGATGTCGAATCCCATATTTCTTAAGAAGTGCCTCAATATTTTTTCCTGTGAAATGTGCTCCCTCGTCAGTGATTATGTCTCCGGGAATCCCATACCGGAAAAATATTTATTCAAATGAGACGTCCATAAAAACCTTCTTTGTGGCTCTTGGAAGGGCCCTTTCCTCTACCCACTTGGTCACGAAATCCGTGCATATCAGGATATAGGATTTTTGATGTGATGAAGGGTTGATTAGGCCCTCGAAATTGGGATACCACTTCTCGAAGGGTTCTTTTACCATTTTTGTTTGTAATGAAATATCATCGGACTGAATGGATTGGCCCATTCGCTGGTAGCTATCACATCCCTTTACATGTTTATTTTCATCTTGGAATATAGTGGGCCAATAATAGCCCATGCATAATGCTTTATGGCATGTCTTTTTGTCTGTGAAATTCCTTCCATAGGGCCCATCGTGGAAGGCTTTGAGAATGTCCTGGATCTCATCCTCCCTTACACACCTTCGGATCATCTGATCTACTCTTGTGTAAAAGAGTTATCCATCTATCCACAAGAATTTAGCACTTTGTTGGATGATCTTTCATCTTTCCCTTGGGGATATGTGGTGTGGAAACTTCCCCACAACAAGGTAATTGGCAATTTTTGTGTACCATGGTGTATGGATAGACACTGCAAACAAATGTTTGTCTGAAAATTTGTCTTCTACACGAGATCTGTCAGTATTTTCAATACGTATAGATAATAAATATGCTACCACATTGTCTTCCCAAGTTTATCAATAATGAAAATATCAAATTATTGCATTAATAAAAACCATATGATAACTCGTGCACTTGTAATGGGTTTCGTATCTAAATACCTGATAACCGAGTGATCTGTGTGTATCAAGAAGGGATAACCAATTATGTAGTGCCAACATTTATTAATTGCAAACACAACAACAATGAAGTATTTTTCAGTTACCATGTAATTTAGTTCTGTTGGTGCTATTTGCTAGCATAATAGATGGAGTAAGGATTCTTGTCCTGGTATGACTCCAATAACAGTGTCAGAGGTGTTTGAGCAGATGTGAAAGGGAAGTGTCCAGTCAGGTCCACGTAAGATAAGAGTTGTAGACACCGAATCTTTTAAATTTTCAAAAGCATATTGACAAATGTTAGTCCACACGAATTATTCATCCTTCATAAGTGATCCGAAAAGATCTTTTAAATGACAATGGTTGAGTTATTTTGCATGAGTTAAATTACCATTTAGGAAACTGAAGAAAGAGGAAGAATTAATGAAGAAACATAGAAGCCATTAAGCAATGTACAGATCTAGAAATAAGCGTAAAAGAGAAGAAAACCATAAACACCAAAGTGATAACGGAGTTCGGCAATCTCACCTATGTCTCTGGGCCTTTGTCTCAGTCGGTGAGGATTTCTTATTTATGTTCAAAGATTTAAAAGTAAAACATAGCAGTGCCAAAAATTTTACAAATTGATCTGATCTTTTTCTAACGGATCTCAAGAACCCAACAAAACTAACGATACTGAAAATGGATGAACGAACCTCCCAGAAATGGCCCACAAAGGTGCTCTCCTCAATGGATTCCCTACATAAAAATGGATTTGGCTTGGAAAATATTCATCATTTCCCTATTCTGAACCTCTTTTCATGTCTTCAATAGCCTCTGGTTTAGATGGAAACAAAATCCCAACTTCTCCCCAATATCTAGCCTCAAAAAGGGCCCAATATCCCCTGATATTGGCCCAAATCTCTCAAAACTGCTGAGAAAATCACTAAATAATCATATTATATAGTATAAAACCCATTATTTTCAAATATATAAGGAGAAACCCATTTTATCGCAAGCTCTTGGTCCTATGGTTCACCTCCATGTGACCTTGGGCTAATACCTGGTGCGTTGGCCCCCTTACTATTTGGCTCCTGGTCATGTGGTTGGGCATGTTATTTCCCAATAAAAATTCATTTTTATTTAAGCCTTAGGTAGATTTTGAGTCTTTGTTTTCATTACTCATTCAAAATAATGTATCCTTCATTGAGTCCATTCATCAAGTCTGAGTCATGTCAAATGAGGTTGATAGATGACTAAGTGGTCATCAAGGTCAATGTCCTAGGTTTATATGGTCAAAAGACAAGTCATTTGTTTTCTAAAAGTGAGTTAGGGATCATAAGAGTCGGTTTTAGTCCTTAACAATCCATCATTCTGATTTCAAGTCATGATTTGACCCTCCTTCTATCATATCCCTCCATGATGATGAGTTCGTAGCGCACCTGGGTACTTTTGTACTTAAAGCGCTACCAACTCAGCAATCGTGGTCAACCCAACTCATAATTTTTACACATGGCACGCTACCAACTCGGGGGGGGGAAATCTGTTTTGAATTTTGAATTCTTTCGAGGTAAAATAATATATGAAGAATTTTTTTTTAAAGTTCTGAGATCATCATCAAAGTGTTGAGGCCCTTTCTATAGCTGCAACTCGCCATCAAAGGGAAAGTTACTAAGGTTTGCAAGAAAAGTTGTTTGTTTTAGAGTTTGCTTCTAATTCTCTCTGTGTAGAAGTGTTTATAGTAGGTGCTCATACATACGATGGCTCCAAGGAAAGATCCTATCCCCAGGAAGAGGTCAGGATTGATGGTTATATTTTATCCCACTGATACAACTCTGATCGAACATAATCCTAACCATGTGGACTCTTTCAAGCGCATGGGATGTTGGAGGTTCTGTCATAAACTCGAAGGACATCACCTGGAGGTTTCAAGGGACTTTGTGCATAATTACAAAAATGGCAAGACATAGGTTGGACCCTTGGAAATCCATTTGACAGTGGATTTGATTGCAGAGATGACTAAGATCCCTAGGATAGGGGAACTATGGTTCAAGGAAAGGAAACTAGAAAAGGAGGACTGGTGTCAAGATATGTTAAGGCCTGAGCATAGAGGAGCTAATTTGGTAAAGGGCGTGCCAAGAAAGTGGATGATAGAGTAATCTGATAAGCTTTTCTTCATCACTCAGATATTTTTTACCTATGAAGGAAGATATAGCTAGATCTTACAATACCATTTCAAGCTTCTTCTCCATTTCACTGGTAAAAACGAAATAGATTTACCTTATTTCCTTTTCATGAGTTTGCAAAGGATGATTTCATTTGCACAAAGAAAACCTGATAAGCTTCAAAAGATTATTTTTCATCATGCCTTAATAAATCTCATAGTCATTGAATAGTTGAAGAAGGAGGGGAAGGATTGGCCTACTTTCCTGTTTGTATCTTACTACAAACTTGACTTGCCTCCTTCTCCTTCAAAACTCAAAACTCCTAAAAAGAAGACTGCAACACCTCCCACTGCTCCCTCTGTCCCATCATCTGAAATACCACAGTCTTCTGCTCCTTCTGACCCCTCTACTCCCTCACTTGAAGTAGCACAACCTTCTGCTCCCACCGTTCCCTCTTCATATGAAACACCATATTCCCCTCAAGAACAAATTCCTCAAGAACCTTTACCTATAAAAGTATATAAAAGAAACAAAAGAAAAGGAAAGGCCAAAGAGGTGGTTCTTGAAGAACAAATAGAGCCTCATGTGGAGCTTCCTCCAATGGAGATTGAAGATAATCCTCGAAGTATCCAATCCAAAATTGATACACCAGCCCTCAGAAGCTCATCTAGGAGAAATCTTGTATTAGCAAAGGATTACCATCCATTAACTGACGTTATAAATCCTAAATATAAGTTATCAAGATTTCAAGTTTCCTCTCTTGAAAAGGAAGCACTTGAAGCCATAGTCCAACTGAGTGAATCTCCACTAGAGTCAGCTCTAGATACAGATCAAGGACCTAAATATAATTGGTCTCAATTATTCAAGGATGCATACAGACATATCAAAGAAGTTTAGGACAAGAATCAAAAGCTACATCAGGAGAATGTCACACTTGGAAGACAACTTTCAAGACAAATAGATGAACTAGCAGGGGAATGTAATGAACTTAAGAGGAACATCAGAAAGAATATGATTCAGAGGAAACAATTGTTTAATGTGTACAAACATAACCTCAGAATGAGAGCAGACAACAAAAAGCTAGATGAAGACTTATATTTGGCCAAGAATATGCTTAGCAAGAAGAATTAGGCTATCTTCTTAAAAGAAACTACTTCTCCTAGTTCTCCCAAGTGAGGTGATTGATTCATAGGTTGTTTCAAGGTTTTTATTAATGGTTGTTGACCTATGATAAATTAAGATATCATGAAGTCTTATGAAGGTATTAAAGTTACTTTGAATAAGAATGTATGGATATGTGGTTATTGAGATGAAGTCTGAGTAATATCAATAAAGATGGAAAACTACAGTAATATATGTTCTGATGAGACAGGCTTGCAACTTTCAAATATATTTTCTTAAAGCAATTTTGAATTTTTTTTGGAAAAACTGGCACCTACGAGAGTTTGTAGCACAGACTGTGTTTTCTCCATGCAGTGTGCTACCAACTTGTCAACCTTATGCATGTAAGAGTTTTGGTCAAAGTTTACCTTATTTTCAGTATTCAATGATGAGTCATTACTCCAGGTGTTAGATAAAGGAAATGAAGGACTCCTACAACCACGAGGAAGCTCAGGTGGAGCTAAATAGTTGGAATTCAGATGAGATACCTATCCCTTAGAAATAAGATCTCATCCTACCATTTTGCATCAGTTTAGATTTGATCTGATAGGTGTCATTTAGATCCATCTTTTAAGGATCTTAGCCGAATTTTTAAAACCTATTTAATCCCATTGAGGCATCATTGTAAAGGGTTCAAGATTGAAGACTTGTATGCACTCTTTTTGTTGTAAAAACCTTGATATATGTATTGGAATGACAAGCTTCTTTCATTGATATTGTTCAGACCTCTATTCATCTTTCTTATTTTTCACTTGTGAGTTGAATGTTATGTTCATTTCCTAGTTTACTTAATGATTGATGACTGATATCTTATGTCTACATTAGTAAACTAAGATCACAAATATTTTGTTGGTTATATTCAAACTTTCACATGTGTTTTCAATATATGTGGTGTTGTTGACATAGTTAGCATTATCCATCCACCTAAGTTATTCAAACCATATGATCATATCTTTTGAGAGCCTTTTTTTTTCCAAGTATGTTCAAATTGTTTTGAGTGAAGGAGTGAGTATGTGAGTTATTCATATTTGATCCAATTTTCAGTACATTATTGATCATTTTGATTAAGTTACCAGGCTCTGTTGATCTACAACCTAAAGAGAATCCTGGAGAGATAACATATTGGCACCATTGTCGGGGAGAGGAGTGTGAAGCAAGCTTCTTTGGGAGATGACATAGTCCCAGCTTTTGATGATAGACAAAGGCAGGGCATTAGTTTGGTTGTAATATTCTATCTGGCGACTCCATTGGTATGTTGTGGCTCCTAAAAAGGCACATACTCGAGAAAATCCTCAGCAGCCACTAACTGATCCAGTATATGATCCTGAGAGGATCATCAAAGAAGGAAAAGAATTACAAAAGGGATCTTGAAGTTCAGGCATCTCTAGAAATCCCTCTGTGTCTTTTCCAGAAAATTAATTAATAAAACCAACATTGGTTGAAACTATAAGCTCAAACATTGATAGTGAAAAATTAGTTTCATAAGTTCAAGGATCTTCTGATCTTACTCAAGAATATAGTTCACCATTTGTTGAAGAAGACATTTGCTTATCCTCTATAGAATCTTCTCAATCTGAAATGAACCAAATTCAACCTACATTCATACAAATCTTCCTTCAGTTGAGCTTGTATTACATGAATTGTCTATAAAAGGAGAAGAAAACCTTTCCAAGTTATTGTTTGAATTTTATAGAGCTTCTTATTTACCTTCTTCCATTGCAAGTCCAGAAATACCTTTTTCTCTCATTACCTCATCTTCATCTTCTATATCAGCCTCATCTCAATCCCTAGTGATACAAACTTCTAGTACATCTACATCTACTTTTATCATGGCAACAACACCTCAAAATATCACTAAGATGGAAAGAACCATAGCTACTAGATATGCCCCATTAGTATTTCCAAATCCTCTAAATGCAATGCCTACTGGAGACTATCAAAAGTATATGCCAAAATTTTCAGGGACAGAAGAGGTCACAACTGAAGAGCATCTTGAATTATTTTATAGTTATGTTGATAAATTAAATATCACATAGGAGGATGTATGGATGAGAGTGTTTGTGTAGATCTTAGATGGAGAGTCCAAGAGATTGTTTAGAGAATTAACCTTGGGATCCATAACATGTATTGAAGTTTTTGATGATACTTTCTTAAAGCAATGGGGGGATAAGAAGGATTTTCCTTACTACATTACAGAGTTTGGGAACTTGAGAAGGGAAAGTGGTCAATCAATGTTAGACTTTATCAATAAATTTAACCAGATGTATAGAAAAATCCCAGTTGAAATCAAACCCACTGCTACCTCTGCAAAAATCACATATGTTAATGATTTTGATGATGAATTTTGTTTTCTATTAAGAGAAAGGTTGTCTGTTACATTGGTTGAGATACAGGATGCAACACTTGAAGTGGAATCTAACATCCTTGCAAGTTGAAAGGTAGAGGAGATAGAAGGAAACAAAAAGGAGAAGCCTCATCATCAAGTGTTGATCCTAATATTGAAAATATGGCTAAGATGATTGGATATTTGACTTATGAATTGTCCAAGATGAATATTGAGAACAAGAAGCCTTTAAAAGGTAGAGATCCTAATTATTTTATTCCTTGAAATCCAAATCCTTATAGAAGAAATAGTGAGCAACATCAGATTTTACAAAGGAATAGAAATGATAATGAGGATCAGAATATTAAAGCCCCTTTTCATAACACAGTAATGGAAGAAGATCATCTCGAAGAAGATGATGAGATCCATTGTTTGGGAGATAAATGTGATGCATCTTTTTTGACACAGTGTGCCTATGAAGAATCTTTTAGTCACCAGGATAATCAAGACTCAAATGATGGATCTATTTGTCAAGATGATGATCAGAATAAGTATAATCTCATATCTAAACAAAGTAATAGTAAGCAAGATGAGAAATATCCTCCTAAGAAAGTTGTTTCCCCGGCAAAACAACAACCAAGCAACTATCAGGCTCAAACAAAGAATCAAGTACATCTTAAATATCTCATGCAAGAGGTAAGAAACCCTGACAAAGTTCCTTTCTCATTCAGCTTTGAATCAGAAATTCAAATGGTTAAAATCCCCATACCCCTCAAGGAATTAATGAAGAATGATACCTTCAAACAAACCATCCTCAAATCCCTTGAGCCTAAACCCATGCCAACTGTTGTTGATGTTGTAAACCTCCAAGATGATAATCCTACTATTGTCCTTAGTCCAATGGTTGAAGACCATGAAGAAACCTCTCCACCTTTCTATGTCTCCTTGAACACCCATGATAAAATTATGCATAATTTCCTTCTAGACACATGAGCTTCTCATAACATCATGAAAAAAGAAGTCATGGATGAGTTGGGTTTAGAAATTACCAAGTCTTATCATGATTTATTTTCATTTGAATCTAGGAAGCTTAAGTGCCTTGGCTTGATTAAAGATCTAGCAATTTATTTATCCCAGTTGCCCATGAGGAGCATGGTAATGGACATTGTGGTAGCTGATGTGCCACCCAAATTTGGTATGCTCTTATCTAGAGCATGTATAAAAAGGCTAGGAGGAACTTTGAAAAATGACCTCTCTTATGCATCTATCCCAGTCTTTGGAGGGGAACAAAGGAGATTGTATAGGGAAGCACATTTAGCCTATATTATCAATGATGAGAAGGAGACTACTAATCATCCCATCTATTTAGTTGACAAAGGTTTGGGGTCTTGTATACTTCATATTGATGATTCTTAGTCATCATCTTTGCATCTCAGAAATATTATTTTCCAACCTTCAGAAATGGAAATCACTCCTATATGGAGTATGTTCTTTGATGGTGTTTGTTCAAAAGTTCTACAAGAGAAGATGTTGTTTTTGTTTCACCCTCCAAAGAAACAATTCATTTTTCATTCAAGTTGGATTTCAAGGTGAAAAATAACATAGAAGAATATGAAGCCTTGGTCTTGGGCTTAAACGCTGCTAAGGACATGAATATTAAGGGGCTGAAAGTATATGGATATGATGATCTGATAATCCAACAAATCAAGAACACTTTTCAAGCCAAACATGCCAGGCTTAAGGCATACATAGATGAGGTATGGAATATCATTGATTCTTTTCTAGCATTAAATATTTCATATATTCCTAGATCCATGAATCAACTTGACGATTCATTAGTTGTTTCAGCTAGTACCTTCAATCCACCATTGCCAGCAAAGCTTAACTATGAAATTTAAGTGAAATATAGATCCTCCTTGCCAGACAATGTAAATTTTTGGAAAGTGTTTGATGATGAAGAAGAATTGGTTATATTTTTGGAAGTTATAGATGATTTTTCAGCCCTCCATATATATCATGAAAATGAAAATGTTGAAAAGGTCAAAAATCCTAAATTAAAAAACAAAATTGGATGCCATGATATTATTCAACTTCCTAATAATCAAATCCCAAGAGGATTAGTACCACTTGAGAATATGTTTTACCATAATGATGTGCCTTTGAAGCCTGATAAGAAAGAGGAAGACCATGTTCTCTTTCAATACAACTTAGGAGATGAAAAGTGCCCAAAAACCATAAATTTGTCCACACAGTTAACTGCAAAACAAAGAGCTAAATATGGTAGCCTGATGAAAGAATTTTTCAGAATTTTTTTCATGGGAGTAAAATGAATTAAAGACCTATGACACTCAAGTTATTGAGCATAAAATCCCTCTGAATAAATAAGCCACTCCATTCAATAAAAAAATGAGATCTATCAGCCCTCTTCTTTTACCCATAATGGAAAAGGAAATTAAAAAATTATTGAATGCTCAAATTATCATTCCACTAAGATATTTTGAGTGGGTTTCTAATTTAGTTCCTATTAGAAAGAAGAATGGGGAGATTAGGTTGTGTGTTGACTTCAAGAACTTGAACAAGTTCAATAAGAAATATAACTACCCTTTGCCAAAGATGGAGCATATCTTGCAAAGAGTGTCTGGAGCTAGTGTCATGTCTTTTATTGATGGGTTCTCAGGCTATAACCAAATCTCAGTACACCTAGATGACAGAGAAAATATATCCTTCACGACTCCTTGGGGAACTTTTATGTATGACAAGATGACCTTTGGGCTTATGAATGTTGGGGCCACCTTTCAGAGGGCTATGGACATTGCCTTTGTAGGTGAGAAATATAAGTTTGTTTTGATATATTTGGATGATCTAACAATGTTTTCTCACAATCATAAATAACATTTGCAACATTTGAGGAAAACATTCTTGAAGTGCAGAAGGTATGGGATTTCACTCAATCCAAAGAAGTCTCATTTTGCATTGAAAAAAGGTAAGCTTATGGGGCACATAGTGACTGCTGAAGGAGTAAAGATTGACCCTACACGAGTAGAATATATTAAGAAAATATCAATTCCTAGATCTAAGAAAGATATCCAATCATTTCTTGGAAAGATTAACTTCATTAGGAGATTTATTCCTAATTTTGCAGAATTAATTAAAAACACCATTGGCATACGAAGGAAAGATTCAGAAGTTAAATGGAATGATGCAACAAGGAATTATTTTGAAGATATCAAGAAATCTCTTATGTCATCTCCTACTTTGATCGACCCAGACTATTGTAAATATTTCTATATCTTTTCATTTGCATCTAATGATACCATTGCAGCAATGTTACTTCAGAGAAATGATCAAGGGCATGAACAACCAGTAGAATTATTTAGCAAGACATTGAGAGATGTTGAGGAAAAGTATGATCCTATTGAAAAACAAGCTTATGCTTTGATCAAGTCACTTAAGGATTCTAGAATATATATTTTTCATGCCAAAGTTATAGCTTATGTACCATCTAGTTCACTCAGAGATGTACTTATCCAACCAGATATAGATGGTAAAAGAGCCAAGTGTATTGCTAAACTCATTGAGTTTGACATTGATATTAAGTCAACTAAATTGATAAAGGTTCAGGGTTTGGCAAAGCTTCTTGCTGAAGAGAATTGTGAGGTGTTGGGTATTAATTTTATCAGCATAAATGCAGAGGATGCGCAATTTGAAATTTTTGTTGAAAGGTACAGTCATGATTATCCAGTTTCAACACACTTATTTTCTTGTGAATGGTACATCAGTATAGTATATTTTTTGTAGAACCTTGCATCCCCTCAAGAGATGAATCAAACACAGGTTCAATCAAGTTCTGTATAAACGAAAATATGCTCTATTGGAAATACCTCTATGGGATGTTGTTGAGGTGCCTTGACAAAGAGGAATCAGTTTAGGTTATGCATCAATTTCATAGCAACAATCATGGTGGCCATCACCACTAAAAAACTATAGCCCACAAGATTTTGAGGACTGGTTACTATTGGCCATATTTATTTTCTGATGTTTTCTCTTATGTAAAGACACGCGACAAGTGCCAAAGCTTCACTGGAAAACAGTAGCTGAAATCTCTCCCATTGAAACCCATTGTAGTCATTGGACCCTTCCAACAATGGGGGTTGGACTTCATTGGAGAGTTACATCCATCTTCAAGTGGCCAACATAGATGGATATTGGTAGCAACTGACTATACAAAATGGATTGAGGCTATTCCCACCAGGAATGCTACTCATTCTGTAATCATCAAATTCTTGAATGATCATATTTTTGCAACATTTGGCTTCCCCAAAAGATTTGTTACTGATAATTTAGTTGCTTTCAAAGTTGATTTTTTGGTGAAGTTATGTGAAGACATGGGTATTCATATTTTTCACTCAAATGATTACTATCCTCAAGGTAATGGCCTTGCTGAAACAAAATCCTAGTGAGGATCATTAGAAAGTTTCTTGAAGAAAATCACAGGAGTTGGGATTCTAAGTTAAAATTTGCACTCTCGGCTGATAGAGTGACAAATAAGAAGTCCATTGGCACCTCTCCATTCAAGCTAGTGTATGGCACTGAAGCCATTTTTCCTATCCAACTTGCACTACCCGTTCCAAAAATATTTCAAGAAGAAGAAGGGAAACCAAATGATTTGGTTAGAATGATTCTTCATCTAGTTGAGCTTCAACAGGTGTTAGAAATATAACTGAGAGGGGGGGGGGGTGAATCAATTATGTATATAAGATTGAAACTTTTCCTTTTATTTTCTGATTCATTCTAGATTATTATTTAATGTGTTGTTGATAAGTACTTTACATGCATAGATATACAATATTTAATCAGTCACACAGAATACACAGAGACATTGATTTTCATGACGAAACCCATAAGGGTAAAAACCTCTTCTTATTAGAATGTCAATCAAGATCCAACTTTCATATACATCATAGTCTTTGAGCTCCAACTCAAATATGAGGCTATAACCTCTGAGATCAAGATACAACTTGCAGAGAGAACCAACTCTCATATTTCTCTAGCACCAACTAGATGGAAGCACCAACTCCTAGGTTTCTCTAGCACCCACTAGATGGAACCACCAACTCCCAGAATATCTTCTAACACCAACTAGAATTTAGAGGACTGCAATCCTCCTTAGCACCACCCTACCACCTTGAATGAATCTTTAAAAAAATTACTTACTTGCTCTGTCTCTGATATGGTTTGTTATAGCTCCATGTATCCTCTGCCTTGTTCAATTTCTATACCCTATTATGCTTCTACATCGTTCAGCTTCTATGATCTTCTCTTTTTCCTCCTGTGCTCAACACTTTTGTTGTTCAACCTCTCTTTCTTCCTTTTATACTTTGTGTTGCCTCTGCATGCTCTTTACTGCGCCATGAATATCCCCTTCATATTATGCACTGCATCTCATCCTACCCACATGAATCACCATTGAAAAATCTCTCTCTCTTCTATGTTCTACATGTATTTCTCACTCCAAGTTCTCTATTAGATCATCATCACAACTCTTCATCTTCTCTAGTGGTTATTCTGAATCTGTTCATCATCAGTGGTCATTATCCAAATATTCCTTGGCTTCTTTGGTAGTTGTAACTCTTCGTCTTCTCTGTCAGTTACAACCAGTCATTTTGGCTTCTTTGGCTTCTAAGTGCCTTCCTTCATGTGACCATCGAAGGTGACCAAACACCTATTCAAAAGGTGCTTCCCAATCTCAGTCTAGTGAGAGCTAGCACCTTTTCTCAATATGACCTTGGGCGAAGATCTTATGTGACCACGAGATTGTGTGATCAACTTTTTAAAGTTCGCACATATTCAATCCCCACAATGCGAGGGGACCATCGATCTCACGATCTTAATGGTGCTCCTGAACGAACAGTTCAGATTTGTTTTTTCATGATCTGCGGATCAGATCTAACCTTCCTAAATCAACGACTATGATTTATTTCATGATCCGGGCTTCGGGAGATTCAAATCTCAACCCTTTCTTTCCTCCGTTCGTCAATCTTCCATAGTTGACAATCCACTGACGCGTGTCCCTCTTGGATCAACGGTCGATATCTCCTTTGGGTGTCTGGACTTCGGAGATTTTGAATCTCAACTTCTTGTTTATTCTGACTAGATATCTTCTGAAATGGAAGATCTACTGACATATGTCCTCCTTAATCCAATGACTATCCTCCGCTCTGGGACTTCGGCCTTTTTGACTCTTCGATGCTTCACTTTTTCATGAACGCTTTCACTCAGGGTCAACGATATATTGACACATACCCTCCTGCATGATCAACGATCATGAGTGACTTCGACACTTCAGGATTTGTGAGTTTCAAATCCTATGCACTAGTTTCTCCGGAGTGCTTTCACTAGAATGCATAATATTTTGACACATACCCCTCCTGGCGATCAATGGCTAGGGTCTTCTTAGGTTCTTCGGTGTTTGGGTGGTCACCTATTAAATAAGTCATAGGCGGTGGACACCGCTTGCTGTCGGTTAACACTTCCACTTACACTGTCCTTCCACTGAGCTAGATCAATGGTTGAGAATGCACCCGAAGTGATATTCAAATCGGACAACTGAGAGCGACTTCGGACCTTTATCCTTTGGGACTTCAGAAATTTTGACATTTGTTGGTGATGAACCTTCCGAAGTAAATCTCTTGAAGTGACGTAGCTTGCTTACGTCACTTTTTGACATGGCACGAGCCAATTTCCTCTTGACACTCATCATCATCTGATTATGCCATGTGTACTTGCTGACGTGGTCTTCCACATGTCCTTGCTGACATGGTCTTCCATATGTCCTTGCTGACGTGGTATTCCACATGTCGTTGTTGAGGTGGTCTTCTGATGTGGGTGAGATGTGTAGGCAGTGTAGTGGAGGTGGAGGCAGAGCGCGGTATTGGACTGTGATGTGTAGTGGGTAGTGGTGTGTGGCGTCATAGTGCGGAGGTGGTATGTATGAGTGGTTTGGTGGTTTTCTCGAAGGGTTAGGCGGTAAGTGGTAATGAACAAGGGGGGTCCGAGTTGACAAGAAGGTAACATGTATGAGGGTCCCACATGATAAATACCACCAACTCGGACCCCCCCCCCCACGATTAAAGGAATAAAGGTCAGGGGGGTCTAATATGCCCTGTCGATCGTAGATCTGAGTGCTTGATTATCGTCCACTAAGATTAGCGCACCCTCTAACTTATCCTATCCTTCCACTTATTTTGATCCGACGAATGATTAAAATTCAGGTGATCAAGATCTCAGATATCATCCCTTTCTTATCTTGTCCTTCCACTTAAATCAATCCAACGACTGACGGAAATTCAGATGATGGAATTCTCAATCGTTTTGCCCCGCTTATCCTATCCTTCATTAATTCAATCTGACAGTTGTTGGTCCTCTGGATCGGTGATCCAATGACCATTGTCTCTCTTCCTCCTGAGCTTCTTATCTCTCTGACCTAGAAGGATTTCTAAGTGTTCATGGGTCTCGAGCTTTTCTCCTCCTCCAAGTCTGTCTCTTGGACCTCGTTTGTATTTATGGAAACCGCTATCTCTTCCGATCTTTCTCGTCTTCTTCTCTCTCGAGGTTTGGTTCATTTTTGTTCTTGTGATAAATGACAAACACATTCTTCCTGTAAACATGCCAACAATATCCCCCTTTGGCATTGATGGAAACACTGAAAGTATGCACTATTCTTCTTAGACCTCCAATTGTAGCATACATAAAACACCTTTTTGTCCCCCTTTGACATCAATGTCAAAGAAAACGGAGAGTGAATTTGTGCTCCCCTTTATCATATATACTAGGATCACTCTCCCCCTGATCAGATAGACTAATTTAACTCGATAACATGGTCATGCACAACTTCTGGCGTAGATACTCAAACTGAGATTTTGCAAGCGGTTTAGTGAAGATATCAACAATCTGATATTTGGATGGAATATAATGAAAAGAAACAACAGAGTTGGTTACTTGTTCCCTCAAGAAGTGATACTTGATGGGTATATGCTTGGTCTTGGAGTGAAATAAAGGATTCTTTGACACACTAATTGCAATAGTATTATCACAATGAATTGGGATCGGTGCATTATACTTTACCTCTAAGTATGCAAGTGTCAGAATCATCCATAATACTTGGGTACAACAAGTGGCAGCTGTAATGTATTCAACATTTGTAGTCGATAAGGAAATGAAACCTTGATTCTTTCTCAACCATGCTACAATAGAATCTCCTAAGAAGAATGCACCTCCACTCATTCTTTTCCTTTCATCCACGCAGTTAGCTCAATCAACATCTGAATAGACTGATAGTTGAAAATTTTGATTCCTAGGATACCATAGGCCATAGTTCATTGATCCTTTCAAGAATCTGAATATTCTTTTGATAGCTAACAGATGACTCTATTTAGGTGCATCCTGATACCTTCCTACCATTCCAACAACATGCATTATGTCTGGATGGGATGTTGTGATGTACAATAGGTTGCCTATCATAGACCTATATGAACTCTGATCAACATCAGGTGATTCATCATCCCTTCTTAACTTGCATCCATTGACCATAGGTGTGCTCATAGGTGTAGAATCTTCCATTTGAAACATTTTCAACATTTCTCTTAGATATTTCTCCTGAGAAAGAAATATTCCTTCAGACCTCTAAGTAATTTGCAGACTAAGAAAAAATGAAAGTTCCCCTATCATAGACATTTCAAATTCAAACTACATGGAAGAAGCAAACCATTGTACCAATGAAGCATTATTGCTTACGAAGATGATGTCATCTACATAGACCAACACAATGAGCAAATCATTACCCTCTATTTTGATATATAGATTCTTGTCAATTGTTCCTCTCTTGAACCCTTTGTCTTGAAGATACTTATCCAATCTGTAATACCAGGCACGAGGAGCTTGTTTCAACCCATATAAGTTGTAATATCCCTCTACCAAACCCAATTGTAAATGTAATATAAATATACTTAAGATGGTGAACTGCTTTTACCTCATTCGATAATGCACATCATGTGGCATAGTGTGCGCATGAACTGCGCAGTAAAATGATGTAATATGCACATTGCAAGATACCACGTGCAGTAACTAAAGTGCGCACAACCTTGAGGACAGCGGATACCGTGCACAGTAACTAAAGTTTGTGCATGATCTAAAAATGAAGAAGACTTGTATTCTTGAAATTATTTGCAAGTAAAATTTATGTGTTAAAATTCAAAT
>ML778886.1:1240173-1273610 GCA_009831015.1 Picea engelmannii
CTTTAGCTTGTCTAAAAATTTTCCAATCCATAGTAGCCTTTTGCATATATGCCAATGGGTAAAATTGTCTTTTAATTGCAACAGTAAAATCATTCCAAGAGGTTAAAATTTTACCATGTTTCTTCATGTCCTCCTGAGTCTTGTATTCCCACCAAATGAGTGTTGCACTATCCAATCTTAAGGAAGCAAGCTGAATCTTAGTTTCATCATCTTGAATTTTTTGTATCCTACAAAACGCCTCAATCTGACGAATCCAATTATCTAATTTCTCAGCATTTACTTCTCCATTGTACATTGGCAATTCGAATTTAATAACAAGTTTTAACGAAGGAATTTATGTAGGAGTTTTACAATGTCCTTTTAGAGAATTCGGAAGAGGTCTTGAATTAGTAGAAGAAGAAGAAGAAGAAGATGGAGGTGAGGGTGGTGGCGAAGCACCATTCCCTCCATTTCCATTTGGATTTTTATCACCACTGTCTCCCTTGTGCTTTGAAGGGTTGGAGCCTTCACCTTGCGACTTTGTATTCCTTTCCATCAAGATTTTCATCATCTCTCTCATTTCCATGACAGCCTTTCTAAGATCTTCATCTTCTGTAGGAACATGTTCATGACTCTCTTCATGAGCCATACTTGGTGAATGCCTCCTTCAAACTTGCGGTGATGATATAAGCTTCCTCCTTGAAGGATGAGAACTTGTCTCTACAAGTTGACCTTCTCCTCTTGTGAGTTTCAACCTTGTGAGCATCAGAAAACAAAACACTTGCAAATAATCAAGTCTTAAAAAACCTATGCTCTGATACCAACTTGATCTAAAAATGAAGAAGACTTGTATTCTTGAAATTATTTGCAAGTAAAATTTATGTGTTAAAATGAAAATGGATCAACTTTGAAACACAACTTTAATAGGATTTACTCATTCAAGATGCATATAAACAACAACAATAACAATGAACAGAAAACACATAACACGACAAATGATAAAGGAGTTCACCCCTCTCTTGGGCTACATCTCCTGGTCCAGCTTCCAATGGATCATTTGTATTATTTGCTCAAAGTGATCAAAAATGTGCTTTATAATGCTCAAAATGCCAAATAGACTACTCCAATGGCTTCAGAACATCCAAAACCCCCTAGCTGGGCTTTTTCGGCACCCTGTTTGGCCAAAAATTGAAGAAGATAGGCTTCCTGGAAGTCCCCCTTCAAACTTGTTGTATCTGCATCTACAAAACGCACCCTTGTTGGCTCAACCTAGCCCACACGCATATTTAAGCATTAAACTTAGCACCAGATGCAACCGCGCAAACCGTGCAAACTGTAGGACGGTTACGGGTGCATCTAGCCCCTAACTGTCAAGGGCAAGGTCGTATGACCCATATGACCATGCACAAGTGCAAACATAGGCCCTCGTTTCCACAAACCAATGGTTAAACAATAAGTGGTGGGTCGTTTGTATAACCTTTGAACCGAATTCAAACCAAATCATAAACCAAATCGCCCGCGCGCATATGGCATAACATGTGGTCATATTACAACAATGTATGCGTCCGGGGGTTGGGGCTAAGCCCCAGCCCGGACCCCTGCACCAATACATAAACAATTCAAAATTAAAACTATTCAAAACCATACATATATCAAGGCATATGGTGGGGCACGTTGGCAATGCATACTATGCAAAGGATTTTCATGTGGGTGGAGGTCACGGGGTCGAACCCAGTAGACTCCAAAAAAGTTTTATACAACAACCAATAACAAGATGCCACATGTCGCAATGTCATTCACCCACAGCTACCAATTTTCTGCCACTTAGCTCTGCCATGTGTTGTATAGACTGCCATGTCAGCATTCGTATGGACTGTACGGACTGTACAGTCAGCATCCCCTTTTTTTTTGCATGTTTGTCATTTTGAACAGAATGCGATATCTCTCGCTCTTGATGTCCATTTGAACCCAAATGAGTTGTGTTGGGTTCGTAATGATGAGGCCTACTCTCTTGTTCGATTTGAAGCGATTATGAGAACTTTGAATTTTTGAGTAAAATTTGATCCCCTAGATCAGTGCAACCTTGAGGACAACGGATACCATGCGCAGTAACTAAAGTGCATGCAATACTAAGTTCAATGAACCTTTATGTATACGATATGCATTATAGGTTGGTGAGCCGGTATTATAAGCTGGAATGCTTATGTTTTGGTATTAGGCCGGAACGCCTAGATGTCAAGGGCCAATGCACCTACTTTGTACATAACTCATGATTAATATAAAATACATCACTGCGCGCAGAACGACCATGATAAAATATATGGGGGACTGAACTTCGCCAGTTAGGGAAAGGGAGGGCCAAAATTCAAGGGAATATTATATTAATATTTCCTAAAACATAAAGTATGGATAATCATTTTATCCTAAGTTCTAAAGTTGGGGACAAGTGGACAAAAGTAACTTCCAATATGACAAGTGTCAAGTTGGGGACATGCATTCATATCGTGGGGGAACTTAGCTCATTGAGGGATTTTTCTCATGGATACTTTATGAACGAGGGGGACGACCATCATTCTCACCATCACTTTTCACGAAGAGTTCACAGTGATTCCAAAACACACTCAGTTATCCAGTCAATGATTCCATGACCATTTTCACTCTCATACATTCTATTATCCTTGAGACAACCATTTCACCTTTTCGAAGCCTGCTTCCACATTGTTTTTGGTTGGTGTACCTAGTTAGCTTGGAGCGGGATTGAAGAAGCAGGTTGTCAAGCCCGTGAACAGTTCTATGAGAAAGAGAATTGTTGGGGATTGATTTCCGAAGGTGCTAAACTGCAGCTACAACGCTCTGAGACTTCCGGTCCGGCCTGTTGCTAAAGACCTGGAAGGGAAGTGGGGCAACCGAGGGACTGTTGAGCAGAGAAGGGGCACACTTCCTTGGGTGGGACAGGCATGTGGGGAATGAGAGGTTGTAGGATGTTAGTTGAGTGAGCACCTGAGACAGAGTCTTTCCTGTTGTCCATGAGCCTTAGCCTGGATAGGAATCCCTTTACCCTGGGTGGAGTTCAGTCCCAGCTCAAGGGTGACTCACTATTGAGAGTGATGAATAGTGTAGTCTATGGCTGGGAGGTTTGTGAATGGTCTGTAAGCAGTTGGTGACAGTCTTTCTAAGATAAGTACCAATTGTATGATATATATTGACATGTCGTTTTGTTATTTACATGTCTATGTTACGATTTTATCATATATGTGATTATGATTTCTCGTGTGCTTATGGGTAATTTCTTGTAAATGATGCATATCGGTAATTACTGTTATTTCAATATAAAAGTAGTATGTTACATAAATAAATTGTTTGTTTATGTTTAGATGTAAAGCTTCTGCGAGCGTGTTGTATGTATATGTTTTAGTTGCATGCAGTCTAAAGAGTAAATTTATGTGGAATTGCTTAGTTGACTACTGGGTATGCTACTATATGTTCCGCAGTATGGGAACAAAGTTCTTCCCTAGAGTAGCATGGCCCGACCTGATGGCTGGGAATTTTACCGATGGGTGTCATAGCATGAGTGGTTTCTCTAGAGTGGTGTACCCCGGCCTTAGGTTGGTCAGGGGGATCGTTACAGTATGGTATCAGAGCCTTAGTTCAACACTGAGCTTGGATGGGCCAGAGGGGTGCAATTGAAGTGAATATTCACAGAAAAGTAACTTTGAAGTGTCCATAATTGGAGTCACAGAGTGTCCTTGGAAAAGGGTTGGTGTACTGGCACACATGGTAAATTTGGCACCGTGCAGGAAAACGTTGGTGTGATAGTGTGTGTGGTAAATTGTGGCACTACACAGAAGATTATTATATGTAGATGCATGCACCGAAATTAGCCTTGAGTGGTAAGTGACCACATAGTAAGGTGAACATGGGGTGTGCAAGTATTTCTTAATGCAGAGGAGTTTTGTTAGTACGCACATAAGTATGAGTATAAGTTGTTTCGCGACGGTGTATTCAGTAGTGTGCATAGATATTTGAGCGCTAAGGAATATGTTAAAATTGACATGGTGCCTTCATAGGAAGAAAATGCATGTGGAATAATAGTGCACGGTGTCGAAACTGTGCGCAATGGATATTGGCACACAACGCTAGAGTATTGCACATAAGTAGTCAGTACGACAAAGAATAAATGAATAGTATATTTAGGTGCGCGGAGAAGAGGTTTACCTTATAATATTGCTATGCACGATAAATATAAATGAACAAGTCAAGTTAATGCACGCGAATTCACTTGGAAGGCGATGAGTCTGAGTTTAAATTGCATAATAATAATAATAATAAAAAACACATAACCTCATTGAAGCATTAATTAAAAAGAATTATGAGTTTGAATTTCCTCCGATTTAGATAGATGAAAATAAAATATAAGATTACAAGAAAAACTTATTATAAAAGAAAACAAGAGTCATAACATCACCAAATAGAAATTGTAATAAAATAGTTTAAAATGATTCTCTCCAACACTTTCAGCCACTTCAGTCGTAGATTCCTCCTTCTTATGCCACTTACTCCTTTTCTTCTTAGTGGCTGGCCTGTTGATGACTAAATCCTTTATAGTGGGATTCAGCCTAACTTCCAATCACGAGTCTATAACCGGATCTGTGTGGAACTTAGTTGCTAGAATGTGTGCAAGGACCCTTTCCTCCTTATTCACAGGAAAGCCTAGCATGTTGCTCGAATAACCAGTCTCGCTCGACTTAGCCTAGTCCATGTATCTCAGGTTGGGGATACTGAAATGTGTCTTTACAGAGAGTAGGAAGTTGAGCAGCTTGGATATTACTTCGGTTATGGATATGCAGATATCTTCATACTTGGGGAGTGGTAATTATAGAACTCCATTTATGAAGCGTAGACAGATTACGTACAAGAGCGTTGGGTTTCCATGCTCGACCAATCCATTTCAAATGATTAGCCTTTGAGTTCGTTACATGGCGGAATTCAGCTGACGTCACATGGCTGTGAAGTATCGAATGAATGAAGCAGGGTGATCTGACTAGCCGTCACCTGCTCCACTAGTGGTGGATTTGACATGTTGAGACACGTGATACTACGTCTTGGCGAAAGTGGTTTCGACAAAACCACCTTCTTGCACAAGTGTATCTCGGAAGGCACTATGCATCAGTGTTCTCGAGACTTGGTTCTTATCTAGAATTGTCATGGTGATAAAACCAGGAAACCGGGAGTGATAATGTTGATGTGTATGTTGAATTGAAATGGTGCATATTCTCATGAATTGTTGAATTGTTAGCCTGATTAGTTTCGATGGATGCACATTTTGTAGAATTGACAACAACTCGGTCAGGTCAGGCCAGTGCAGAGTCCATGGGAATGGAAGAGGAACAGAGGAATTACAGTCATCCAGAGAAGAGCAGAGGGATGGATGTCCATTTGGGCATGGAAGGAACGAACTCCAACGGACATGGAGAAGAAAGGAATGAAGACATGAATATGGCTGAGACCATTAAGAATTTGCAGAAGGATGTCTAAATCCATAAAGCTAATAATGAGAGGCTTATGAAAACCAAAGAGGAGCAGGATGACTTCAACATGAAGCTATTGGAAGGTTTGAACAAAATATAGAAGAAATTGGTTAAGGAGAGTGACTCAAGTAGATCTAAGAGTCACAAATCTTCAGAGGAGAAAGGAAAAGTAAAAAGTGCTAGTAGACATCACCATCATCCCCAAAGGCATTCCAATAAGAGGGCAGGCAAAAAATCAAGTCTATCCCTTGTCAGAAGGTATAAGAGATCTGGGGTGGAGCAGTTGCGAGGAGAAATGAACAAAATCAAACCTCCTACTTTTAATGGTGAGCACAAGAAGGATGAAGATGTTGAAACATGGTTTCTAGGCATGAGAAAGTATTTTCAATTGCATAATTATTCTTCTCATGCTGAAGGTAGAATCAATATCTATCAACTCAAAGGAAAGGCCTCCATGTGGTAGGATCAACTTGTGCAGGTACAACATATTGTAGAGAAAAGTGTTACTTGGAGGGAATTCAAGAAGTATTTTGAGAAGAAGTACTTGACTAAGAGATACTATGACAAGAAAATGAAAGAGTTCTTTGAACTCAAGCTTAGAACTACGACCATAGATGAATATGAGAGAAGGTTTCTAGAACTATTGAAGTATGTCTCTTTCATTAAGGATGAGACAGTCAAGATTCAATGGTATTTAAGTGGATTTCCATCGTTCATCAGTGACAAAATACAGTATGATGATCCCAAGACATTAAAAGAGACCATAAGGAGAGATAAATGCTTATATGACCAACTGAAAGCAAGGCCTACTTTACAAAAGGCTTGGGAAGACAATAAGAAATTCAAGATGGATTAGAAGAAGAACAGATCTAAGCCACCATTCTTCATAAATAATCCACAATGGCAACAAACGGATAAGGAAACTAGAGTGATTGACACAAGGATTCAAGGGCCAAGAAAACCACCTATGCAATGTTGGCATTGTAAAGGAGACCATAGGTTCAGAGATTCTCCTCACAGAGGTGAAAAAGGTAGGGTTGTTCACAATGTACAACGAGTTGATACAGTAGACGACATGGGAATAAATGTGCCAAGGATTTATGCAGCCCCGGAAAACAAGCAAGCAGAGTATCAGTCCCACATGATTGAGGTGGAAGGTATGATCAACAACCAAACCATTGCTATTTTAATTGATTCAGGAGCTAGTCATAGTTATATAGACCCTAATATGGTGGAAAGTTTGCAATTGCCAAGAAGCAAGCATGGGAAATCTTGGTTGGTGCAACTAGCTACAAGAGCCAGAAGAAAGGTTAATGAGATGGTTAAATCTTGCCTCGTAGACATGAACGGACTGAATACCAAGGAAGATTTGAATATCTTACCTTTAGGTTTCTATGACTGTTTAATTGGGATGGATTGGTTGGATGCACATCATGCTCTATTGGATTGTCATAACAAAGCATTCACTTGTTTGGATGAATAAGGGAACCAAAGGAGAGTGCAGGGAATTTCTAGAGAAGTAACCATTAGAGAAATTTTAGCATTGCAGCTAAAGAAATGTTATAGAAGAGGATGTCAAATTTTTGTAGCTCATATGGAGGAGACACCTAAAGACAAGGTGCCAAATTTGGAGGATTATGCAGTGCTGAAAGAGTTTGAAGATGTATTCAAGGAAGTACCAGGACTACCCCAAAGGAGAGACATTGATTTCTCTATAGATTTGATGCCTGGAGGAGCGCCAGTATCAAAGAATCCTTACATAATGAGTACACCATAATTGAAGGAGTTGCAAATGCAGCTTGAAGAAATTTTGAAAAAGGGGTATGTACGCCCAAGTGTATCACCTTGGGGTGCCCCAGTCTTGCTTGTGAAAAAGAAAGATGGAACGTTAAGATTGTGCATTGACTTTAGATAGTTGAATAAAGTGATTGTTAAGAACAAGTATCCTCTACCAAGGATTGATGACCTCTTTGATCAATTGAAGGATGCAAGGATATTTTCAAAGATAGACCTCAGATCAGGATACCATCAGGCAAGAATTAAAGAAGAAGATATTAGCAAGACTATCTTCGGGACAAGGTATGGTCATTATGAGTTCACAGTGGTACCATTTGGGTTTTCAAATGCATCAACTGTTTTCATGTGCTTAATGAATGGTGTTTTGTGAGAGTATTTGGACAAGTTTGTCATTGTCTTTTTGGATGACATTCTTATATATTCCAAGTCATAGGAAGAACATTAACATCATTTGAGGATGGTGTTGAAAGTATTAATGGAACATCAGTTGTATGCCAAATTGAGCAAGTTATCATTTTATCATAAACAAATTCATTATTTGGGTCATATCATCTCAAAAGATGTGATAGCAGTGGACCCTGAGAAGGTAGAAGACATTAGAGAATGGTCAGCACCAAAGAATGTGATAGAGGTTATATCTTTCATGGGCCTTGCAGGTTACTACAGGAGATTCATTGGAGTATTCTCAAATATAGCACACCCAATCACTTCCTTTCAAAGAAAGGGTATGAAGTTTCAGTGGACGTCATATTTTGAAAGGAGTTTCGAACATTTGAAACAATTATTGACAAGTGCTCCAATACTAAGGATTGCAGACCCAAATGAAGACTTCATTGTATGCACAGATGCATGTAATGAAGGACTTGGTGGAGTCCTCAGTCAAAATGGATTCGTGATATGTTATGAATCAAGGAAGTTGAAAGAGCATGAAAGAAACTATGCCACTCATGATTTGGATTTGGCATCCATAGTACATGCCCTGAGGAAATGGAGACACTACCTCATGGGAAAGAGGTTTGAGCTAAGAACAGACCACAATGGTCTGCAATATTTATTGATCAGCCAAATCTAAATGCTAGGCAAAGAAGAAGGTTAGAATTTCTAAGCGAATATGACTTTGATATAAAGCATATCAAAGGGAAAGAAAATAAAGTGGTTGATGCACTCAGCAAGAGGGTGCATGAACTACATGCTACAACCATCAACATGTATCAGACTGATGTTAAAAGAAAAATTATGGAGGCTACAAATACAGATTTGCAGTATAGAGATTTGTTAGAAATGCTACAATAGGGTAAGATACTTTGAAAGATGGATATTTATAAGTTGGGAGTAGATGGAATATTGCTGCACAAGAACAGAATTTTCGTACAAAATGTTCAGGACTTGAAACGTATAATTTTGCATGAGATGCATAATGTTCCTTATGTAGGGCACCTTGGATATAAAAAAAACGTAGCAGTGGTCAAGAGCCAATACTTTTCGCCAGGTATGAAGAGTGATATAGTATGATACATCACAAGATGTATGGAATGCCAAAAAGTTAAAGAAGAACATAGGCACCCAGCAGGATTGCTGCAACCTTTTCCCATTCTTGAATGGAAGTGGTGACAATGGATTTTATTATGAGATTGCCTAGAACATGCAAGATGCATGATTCAATTATGGTGGTGGTGGAAAAGCTTACAAAAGATGCCCATTTTATTCCACTAAAAACTACTCACAAGGCAACAGATGTCGCTAATATTTTCATGAAGGAAGTGGCACGATTGCACGGAATTCCTAAAAATGATTGTGTCTGGCAGAGACCCAAAATTCACCTCAAATTTATGGAAAGGATTGTTCAAAGGATTCAGAATGAATCTGAACTTTAGTACAACTTATCATCCCGAGTCTGATGGACAGACAGAAAGAGTGAACATGGTGATAGAAGATATGTTGAGAATGTATGTGATGGACAAACCATCGAAATGGGAAGACTACCTACACTTGGTAGAATTCACTTACAATAATGGGTATCAGGCATCAGTGAATATGAGCCCATTTGAAGCACTTTATGGCAAAAGGTGAAATACTCCAGTAAGCTGGGATAACCCAGCTAATAGAACAGTAGTTGGTCCAGAGTTGCTCAAGGAGATGGAGGACCAAATGTTAAAAATTTAGTAGAATTTGAAAGTTTCCCAAGATAGACAGAAAAGTTATGCTGATAAAAACAAAATCCATAGAGAATTCAAAGTGGGTGATCATGTTTTCCTGAAAGTGAAAGCTAACAGGAGTTCCCTGAAGCTGGGAAGCTGGGCCAAGTTAGTAGCCAGATTTTGTGGACCATTTGAAATCCTAGAGAGTTTTGGTCCAGTTGCTTATATGATTGCGTTGACTGCATCTATGTTTGTTCATAATGTCTTCCATGTATCATTGCTAAATAAATATATACCCGATGCTAATCATGTTATTGATTGGAATGTGATTCAAGTGGAGGAAGAAGGCACTTTTCAAGTGCATCCGGTGCACATTTTGGACCGGAAAGTCAAACAGCTCCGGAATCGAGCCATAAGGCTTGTAAAGGTTCAATGGACCTAGTATGGCCCTGAGGATGCTACTTGGGAGCATGAATATGCAATGTGGTAAGAATACCCGCATCTTTTTGAAGATTTTTGAAAAATTTGATATTTATGGGTGTATGATGCACTGAGGATAATGCATAAATAAGGGGAGGGGATTGTAATATCCCTTGACCGAACCCAATTGTAAATGTAATATAAATATGCTTAAGTTGGTGAGCAGTTTTGACCTCATTTGATAATGCACATCATGTGGCATAGTGCACGCATGAACTACGCAGTAAAATGATGTAATATGCACATCGCAAGATACCGCACACAGTAAATAAAGTGCGGGAAACCTTGAGGACAACTGATACCATGCGCAGTAACTAAAGTGTGTGCAATACTAAGGTCAGCAACCCTTTATATATATGATATGCATTATAGGCTAGTGAGCCAGTATTATAAGCCGAAATGCTTATGTTTTGGTATTAGGCCAGAATGCCTAGATGTCAAGGGTCGATGTGCCTACTTTGTACATAACTCATGATTAATATAAAATACATCACTGCACGCAGACTGACCATGATAAAAGAGATGGGGGACTGAACTTCACCAGTTAAGGAAAGGGAGGGCCAAAAGTCAAGGGAATATTATATTAATATTTCCTAAAACATAAAGTATGGATAATTATTTTATCCTAAGTTCTAAAGTTGGGGACAAGTGGACAAAAGTAACTTCTGATATGACAAGTGTCAAGTTGGGGACATGCATTCATATCGTGGGGGAACTTAACTCATTGGGGGATTTTTCTCACGAATACCTTACGAACGGGGGGGATGACCATCATTCTCACCATCACTTTTCACGAAGAGTTCATAGTGATTCCAAAACACACTCAATTATCCAGTCAATGATTCCATGACCATTTTCACTCTCATACATTCTGTTATCCTTGAGACAACCATTTCACCTTTCTGAATCCTGTTTCTTCACCCTTTTTGGTTGGTGTACCTGGTTATCTTGGAGCGGGATTGAAGAAGCGGGTTGTCAGGCCCGTGAGAAGTTCTCTGAGCGAGAGAATTGTTGGGGATTGATTTCTGAAGGTGCTAAACTATAGCTACAGCGCTCTGAGACTTCCAGTCCGGCCTTTTGTTGAAGCCTTGGAAGAGAAGTGGGGCAGCCGAGGGACTGTTGAGCAAGGAAGGGGCACACTTCCTTGGGTGGGACAGGCATGTGGGGAATGAGAGGTTGTAGGTTGTTAGTTGAGTGAGCACCTGAGACAGAATCTTTCCTATTGTCCATGAGCCTTAGCCTGGATAGGAATCCCTTTACCCTCGGTGGAGTTCAGTCCCAGCTCGGGGGTGACTCACTATTGAGAGTGATGAACAACATATTCTATGGATGGGAGGTTTGTGGATGGTCTATAAGCAATTGGTGACAGTATTTCTAAGATAAGTACCAATTGTATGATATATATTGATATAAAGTTTTGTTATTTACATGTCTGTGTTATGATTTTATCATATATGTGATTATGATTGCTCGTGTGCTTATGGGTAATTTCCTGTAAATGATGCATATTGGTAGTTACTATTATTTCAATATAAAAGTCGTATGTTACAAAAAGTAATTGTTTTTTTATGTTTAGATGTAAAGCTTCCGCGAGCGTGCTGTATGTATATGTTTTAGTTTCATGTAGTCGAAAGAGTAAATTTATGTGGCATTGCTTAGTTGACTACTAGGTATGCTACTATATGTTCCGCAGTATGGGAATGAAAGTGTTCCATAGAGTAGCATGGCCCATCCAGATGGCTAGGAATGTTACCGACGAGTGTTAGAGCATGAGTGGTTGCTCTGGAGTGGCATACCCTGGCCTCAGGTTGGCCAGGGGGATCATTACATAAGGATTTCTTCAGCTTGCAGACAAAGTCAGGGTTATCTGACAGTTGGAAACCCTCTGGTTGTTCCATATAGACTTCTTCTTTTATATCTCCATTTAGAAAAGCTGACTTGACATCCATTTGATAGACTTTAAATTGTTTATGACACGCATAGGCAAGAAACATTTTAATAGCGTCTAATCTTTCTACGGGCACACATGTTTCATCAAAATCCAGTCCTTCTATTTGAGCATATCCTTTGCAAACCAATCTAGCCTTATTTATTACAATATTTCCTTGCTCATTGATCTTGTTTTTATAGACCCATTTGGATCCTATTACATTTTTATTTGCTGGCCTAGGAACTAGTTCCCAAGTGTCATTCTTTCCAATCTGGTCCAGTTCCTCATTCATTGATTTTAACCAATTTACATCTTTACTTACTTCATTAAATTTCTTAGGTTCCACCATGGATATGAAGGCTATATGTGATTTCTCAGTGTCTTTGATTATCCTTCTCATGGTTTGTAAACCTTTGTCTTTCTCACCAATTATCTGACTTTCAGGATGATTCTTTTGAGTAATTCTGGAGGAAGGATTTGATGTTGATTTTTTACTTGACTCTTCTTGCTTCGGTGTCTCTTTTCCACCTGATTCATCATATTCTTGTTACTCTGAGATTTTCTGTTCTTTATCTTCATTATTCTCATCATATTTTTCATATGGCTTAGTGCTTACTCTCTGTTGATCTTTTACAAGAGCTTCTTCATCAATACAGTCTACCAATTTATGCATTATTTTGTTAAATCATTTGTATCCTTTATTGTTTGTTGCATATCCTAAGAGGATACCTTCATCATCTCTACTATCAAATTTTCCCAGATGATCATCATTATTATTGATGTAGCATTTACTTCCAAATGCTTTGAAATGCTTGATTGATGCAGGTCGACCAAACCACAACTCATATGGAGTTTTATCATTGTTTAGCCTTAGATGCACTTTGTTTAGAATATGAACAGCCTCCACCCAGAAGTTTTTTGAAATGTCCCTTTCACTCATCATATTCCTTTCCATCTACTGAACTGATCTATTTTGGCGTTCTACAATTCCATTTTGTTGAGGAGTACCTAGAATAGTATATTCTCTTTTAATTCCATGTCTGTCACATAATTCTTTGAAATCTCTTGAAATAAATTCTCCTCCCTTGTCTGAGAGAATTGCATTTAAATTCCTTTCTGTATGATTCTCAACTAACACCTTAAACTTTTTGAACTTCGCAAATGCATCAGATATTTCTCTCAGAAAGGAGACCCACGTAAGTCTGGAGAAGTCATCAATGACTAGCATAAAGTAACATTCTCCTCCAGTTCCTTCCTTTTGCGATGGTCCACACAGATCCATATGAAAAATTTGAAGTGGTTTCTCTGAAGATGTCAAACTCTTCGATTTGAATTGAGAACGAATCAGCTTCCCCATTTGACAGGATTCATGTACAGATTTATTAGGCTTAGATATTCTTGGAAGGTCTTTCACAACGCCTTCATTATTCAGTTTGACAATATGATCAAAATTCAGGTGTCCAAGCCTTATGTGCCATAACCAAATTTCATCAAGTTTTCTTAAATGACATTTCTCCTTATCTTCCTTCAGAACATATACATTGTTTTCAGTTCTAACCCCTTTTGCAATCAGCTCTCCTGTGTTTATTGTATTTATTTTACAATTCTTGTCAGTGAAAGTGACTTCACATCCTCTGTCACATATCTGACTGACACTATGAAGATTATTCTTTAAACCATCAAAAAATAATACATCTTGAGCTTTTCTTCTTCCATTACTTAAGCTTACTATACCTTTACCTTTGATCTTTCCTAGAGCATCATTTCCAAAGGTCACATTCCCTAATTTATTTTCTTTGAGTAATAGGAACTTACTTTTGTCACCTGCCATATTACTGGAGCATCCATTGTCAATATACCAGGTGTCTTTTTGTCTTTGAGATGACAACACTAATCTACACTTGTTATCATCATTCTTCTTCCAAAACTTGACGTTTTCAGCTCTGTGATTTGAATCTGTCTTATAGTTTTTTAAGCGATAGTCTGCAGCTTTATGTCCATAATTATGGAAGATGTAACATTCTAGTTCATTGAATAAAGGATCATAACGATTGTTATGTGTAATCTGCATACTTTTCCCAGCCATCACATGATTTGTAGTCTGTGGTTGTTTATTACTTGGTTGTCTCATTCTTTGTTGTCGTAGATATTTATTCCTTGGTTGTCTTGATTTCTCATGTCTAAATCTTAAAGAACAATTTACAGCTTTGTGGCCAAAGTTAGAGCAGTAAAAACAATATCCATAGAAAAAATATTTGTACTTGGAAAATGGTTTTCTTCTTTGAGCATCTCGACTTCTTCCATGTCGATGATTTCCTTGAGCAGAGGGTGTATTATTTATTTTTTCTACATATTCATTTATGGTATCTTTTCCTTCACTCCTCCTTGGTGGTTGATTCTCTTCCTTTGTTTTTGTAGGTTTGTTGTTGTCATTGGTTGTAGATTTGACAAACTTGATGGATTCTTTGTTGCTTGGCTGACCACTACTTGATCCCTCTTCATAACCCAAACTAGTTTTCAACTTTGAATTCCTTTGTTGATTCAGAATGGAGGCTAATCCTTCTAAGGCTTTAATACTTGTTAGATTTTGATGATATAAGGACTAAAATTTCTCTAGATCTTTTCTGAAAGTCACTACTTCAACTTCCAATTTTTCACCTTTTGTTTCGACTTCCTTCAATTGTTGTTTGATTATGTCTTCAATATTCTTAGCTTCTTCTAACTTAACCTTCAACAAAGAAATTTATTCAAATCGTTCATTAAATGTTTTCTCATACCTGAGCAGTAACTGTTTTTGTTTTGTTTTGTTTTCTCTGAGTCTATCAATCTCTTCCATGGAACTGACAAGTTTTCCTTCAATATCTACTACTGCTTCACAATCAATGAACTGACTTCCTGTATCTTCATTGTTTATATATTCTAAAGCTATTAACATGATATCATTTATTTTATATTCAATAGAAGAGTCACTGCTTTCATCATCTGAGGGATCATCATCATTGTTTACACAAAGGATTTTCTTCTTAAAATTATTCTCTTTATAGACCTTCTTGTGTTTGTGCTTCTCTTCATTGTCATATGTCTGATCCTTTATTTTGTGGACACTTACATGAAAAATGACCTATCTTACCACAGTTGAAACATTTGAAGGGCAGTTTACCTTTGTATTTTCATGATCCTTTCTTCAGTCTTCTCACAAATTTTGCTTCAATCTCATTTATATCGGAGTCAGTGTTTTTCTCTACTTTAAAATATGCCTCTCTTATAGTGGATTTACCTTTTTTGATTCTCATTTCATAAGTAGTTAGGGTTCCAAGAAGTTGATCCGGTGTCAATGTTTTGAGATCATCTATTTCCTCTATAGCAGAGACCTTTGAGTTAAATCTATCAGGAAGAGATCTTAATATTTTCTGGACTAGAAATGATTCATCTACCATTTCACCTAGGCCTTTCATAGTGTTGACAAGTTCTTCTATACGTAAGAAGTACTTACTGATAGTTTCATCTTCATCCATATTTAACTGCTCAAATTTCAGTTTGTGAGTCTGAAGTTTTGCGTCTTTCACCTTTTCATTACCTTCATAACTACTTATTAGCTTGTCCCATGTAACTTTTGTTGAATCACAGCACATGAATTTGACAAAATCAACTTCAACAAGTCCACTGAGGATGGCATTCATTTATTTTTCATTGAAGCTAAACTCTAGCTTATCATCTTTTGAGGCCAAAACTACAGGATTCACATATCCTGTTTCAACGACATTCCAAACATTAGCACCCAAAGACATTAAATGTGTTCTCATTCTTATTTTCTAGAAGGCAAAGTTTGTTCCATCAAACAAAGGGGGTATATTAGTTGAACTTCCATCATGACTAGTCATGTTCAAGCTTATGGATCTACCTTTGATCAAAGGCACCGAATCTGATGCCAATTGTTGGAAATATAACTGAGAGGGGTGGTGAATCAGTTATGTATATAAGCTAGAAACTTTTCCTTTTATTTTCTGATTCGTTCTAGATTATTATTTAATGTGTTGTTGATAAATTAAAATGCATAGATATACAATATTTGATCAGTCACACAGAATACACAAAGACACTGATTTTCATGAGGAAACCCATAAGAATAAAAAGCTCTTCTTCTTAGGATGTCAATCAAGCTCCAACTTTCATGTACATCACATTCTTTGAGCTACAACTCAAATATGAGGCTACAACCTCTGATAGCAAGCTGCAACTTACAGAGAGCACCAACTCTCAGATTTCTCTAGCACCAACTAGATGGAAGCACCAAATCCTAGGTTTCTCTAGCACCCACTAGATGGAAGCACCAACTCCCAGAATATCTTCTAGCACCAACTAGAGTTTAGAGGACTGCAATCCTCCCTAGCACTACCCTACCACCCTGAATGAATCATACAAAAATTTACTTACTTGCTATGTATCTGATATGGTCTGTTACAGCTCCATGTCTCCTCTGCCTTCTTCATATTCTATACTCTATTCTTCTTCTGCATCGTTCATCTTCTATGCTCTGCTCTTTTTCCTCCTACTCTCAACACTTATGTTGTTCATATTCTCTTTCTGCCTTTTGTACTCTGTGTTGCCTATGCATGCTCTTTACTATTCCACAGATCTCCCCTTCATATTATGCACTGTGTCTCCTCCTGCCCACATGCATCACCATCGAAAAATATTTTTCTCTTCTCTGTTCTACATGTATTTCTCACACCAAGTTCTCTAATAGATCATCGACACAACTCTTCGTCTTCTCTACTGGTTATTCTGAATATATTCATCATCAGTGGTTGTTATCCAAAGATTCCTTGGCTTCTCTAGCAGTCGTAACTCTTCATATTCTCTTTCAGTTATAGCCAGTCATTTTGTCTTCTTTGGATTCTAAGCGCCTTCCTTCACGTGACCACCGATGGTGACCAAACACCTATTCAAAAGGCGCTTCCCGATATCGTATTAGTGAGAGCTAGCTATATTTCTCGATATGACCTTGGGGCAAAGATCTCATGTGACCATGATATTGTGGGTTCAAATTTTTAAAGTTTTCACATATTTAATACCCGCAATGTGACGGGACCGTCGATCTCACAATATTGACAGTGCTCTTGAATGGATGGTTCAGATTTGTTATTTCACGATCTGTGGATCAGATCTAACCTTCCTAAATCAACGGTTGTGATTTATTTCATGATCCGGGCTTCAGAAGTTTCAAATATCAACCCTTTCTTTCCTTCATTCGTCAATCTTCCAGAGTTGACAATCCATTGATGCGTGTCCCTCTCGGATCAATGGTCGAGATATCCTTCAGGTCTCCGGACTTCGAAGATTTTGAATATCAACTTCTCATTTCTTCTGACTGGATATCTTTGAAATGGAATATCTGCTGACATTTGTCCTCCTTAATCCAACGACTATCCTTTGCTCTGGGACTTCGACCTTTTCGACTCTTCGGCGCTTCGCTTTTCCATGAATTCTTTCACTCAGAGTCAATGATCTATTGACACGTACCCTTCTGCATGATCAACGATCATGAGTGACTTCGACACTTCGGGCTTCAAAAGTTTCAACTCCTATGCACTCATTTCTCCCATAGTGCTTTCACCTGAATGCATAATATTTTGACACGTACCCCTCCTGGCGATCAACAACCAAGGTCTTCTTCGGGTCTTCGGTGTTCGGGACTTTGGGACTTTAGCTAATCACTACTTCATTCTCCTCCAGAGTGGTCACCTACTAAATAAGTCATAGGTGGTGGAGATCGCTTGCTGTCGGTTAACATTTCCACTTACATTGTCCTTCCACTGAACTAGATCAATGGTTGAGAATGCACCCGAAGTGATCTTCAGATCGGACGGCTGAGAGTGACTTCGAAACTTTGTCCTTCGGGACTTCAGGAATTTTGACATTTTTTGGTGATGAACCTTCCGAAGTAAATCTCCCAGAGTGACGTATCTTGCTTACATCACTTGTTGACATGGCATGAACCAATTTCCTCTTGACACTTGTCATCATCTGATTATGCCATGTGTACTTGCTGACATGGTCTTCCACATGTCCTTGTTGACATGGTCTTCCATATGTCCCTGCTGAGGTGGTCTACTGATGTGGGTGAGACGTGTAGGCAGTGTAGTGGAGGTGGAGGCAGAGTGTGGTAGTGGAGTGTGACGTGTAGTGGGTAGTGGAGTGTGATGTCGGAGTGTGAAGGTGGTATGTATGAGCGGTTTTATAGGAGGGGGGATTAGGAGGTAAGTGGTAATGAGCGAGGGGGGTCCGAGTTGACAAGAGGTGACATGTATGAGGTTCCCACATGAGAAATACCACCAACTTGGATCCCCCCCACAGTTAAAGGAAGAAATGTCAAGGGGGTCCGATATGCCCTGTCGACCGTAGATTTGAGTGCCCAATTATGGGCCGCTAATATTAGCGCACCCTCTAACTTATCATGTCCTTCCACTTATTTCAATCTGATGGCTAAAGAAAATTTAGGTGATCAAGATCTCAGATCTCATCCCTTTCTTATCCTCTCCTTCCACTTAAATCAATCCAACGGCTGACAAAAATTCGGATGATCAAATTCTCAATCATTTTTCCCCGCTTATCCTATCCTTCATTAATTCAATATGACGGTTGTTGGTCCTCTGGATCAGTGATCCAATGACCACTTTCACTCTTCCTCCTAAGCTTCTGATCTCTCCAACTTAGAGGGATTTCTAATTTTTCACGGCTCTCCACCTTTTCTCCTCCTACGAGTCTGTCTCCTGGACCTCGTTTGTACTTCTGGAAACTGCTATCTCTTCTGAGATTTCTCATCTTCTGTGCTCTTGAGGTTTGGTTTGTTGTTATTCTTTCCATAAATGACAAGCACATTCTTTCTGTAAACATGCCAACAACAGGTAAGGGAGAAGTTACTTGAGAATATAGAGTTACATCAAAAGAAGATGAAAGGGAGCTTTGACAAGAAGGATAAAGAAGATATTTTCCAAACAAGGGATCTTGTTTTGAAGTGGGATGCTTATAGACAATATAATGGAAATAATGGGAAATTTGACACTTTATGGATTGGTCCTTTCATCATCTCTCAGGTGCTATAGAACAATACTTTCCTCCTACAGAACCTGGAAGGTAATGAAGTATTTGGTGGCTCAATGGGCATTTTCTCAAAACCTATTTCTATTAAGGATTTTCAAGCCTTCTCCATTGTAAATATCATTTCTTTTTCAGTTTAAGTTTCATAATAACTCCATGCCCAATGGAACAACAATTTCACTTATTTTTTTTTTCTTTTTTAGGTGATAGGAAAGGAAACTGCTCTTACGAGTTCTTGGAACCTCACAGAGAGGCTTCCATCCACAATTAGAGCCAGATGTTATCTAACAATAAAAATTCATTTTTATTTAAGCCTTAGGTATTTTTTGAGTCTTTGTTTTCATTACTCATTCAAAATAATGTATCCTTCATTGAGTCTAGTCATCAAGTCTGAGTGATGTCAAATGAGGTTGATATATGAATAAGTGGTCATCAATGTCATTGTCCTAGGTTTATATGGTCAAAAGACAAGTCATTTGTTTTCTAAAAGTGAGTCAGGGATCATAAGAGTCAGTTTTAGTCGTTAACAAGCCATCATTCTGATTTCAAGTCATGATTTGACCCTCCTTCTATCATCTCCCTCCATGATGACGATTTCGTACTACACCTGGGTACCTCTATACTTAAAGCACTACCAACTCAGTGGTCATTGTTAGCACAACTCATAATTTTTACACATGGCACACTACCAACTCGGGGGGGGGGGACTCTATTTTGAATTTTGAAAGCTTACGAGGTAACAACATATATCAAGAATATTTTTTAAAGTTTTGAGATCATCATCAAAGTGTTGAGGCCCTTTCTATAGCTGCATCTCGCCATCAAAGGGAAAGTTACTAAGGTTTGCAAGCAAAGTTGTTTGTTTTAGCGTTTTCTTCTAATTCTCTCTATGAAGAAGTGTTTACAACATGTGCTCATACATACGATGGTGCCAAGGAAAGATCCCATCCCTAGGAAGAGGTCATGATCAGTGGTTATATTTGATCCCACTGATACCACTCTGATCGAACAAAATCCTAACCATGTGGACTCTTTCAAACGCATGGGATGTTGGAGGTTATGTCATAAACTCGAAGGACATCACCTGGAGGTTTCAAGGGACTTTGTGCAGAATCACAAAAATGGAAAGACACAGGTTGTACTATTGGAAATCCATTTGATAGTGGATTTTATTGTAGAGGTGACTGACATCCCTAGGAAAAGGGAACTATGGTTCAAGGCAAGGAAACTAGAAAATAAGGACTAGTGCCAAGATATGTTAAGGCATGAGCATGGAGGAGATGATTTGGTAAAGGGTGTGCCAAGAAAATGGTTGATAGAGGAATATGATAAGCTTATCTTCATCATTCATATATATTTTACTAGTGAAGGAAGATATAACTGGATCTTACAATACCATTTCAAGCTTCTTTTCCATTTCACTGGTAAGAAGGAAATAGATTTACCTTATTTCCTTTTCATGAGTTTGAAAAGGATGATTTCATTTGCACAAATAAAACCTGATAAGCTTCAAAAGTCTATTTTTCATCATGCCTTAATAAAGCTCATAGTCATTAAACATTTGAAGAAGGAGGGGAAGGATTGGCCTATTTTCTTGTTTGTATATAACTACAAAATTGACTTGCCTCCTTTTCCTTCAAAACTCGAAACTCCTAAAAAGAAAACTACAACACCTCCCACTACTCCCTCTGTCCCATCATATGAAATACCATAGTCTTGTGCTCCTTATGACCCCTCTTCTCCATCACTTGAAGTAGCACATATTTCTGCTCCCATTGTTCCATCTTCATATGAAACACCATGGTCCCCTCAAGAACCTTTACCTGTCCAAGTATATAAAAGAAACAAAAGAAAAGGAAAGTCTAAAGAGGTGGTTCTTGAAGAACAAATAGAGCCTCATGTGGATCTTCCTCCAATGGAGACTGGAGATAATCCTCAAATTATCCAAGCTAGAATTGATACACCATCCCTCAGAAGGTCATCCAGGAGAAAGATTATATTAGCAGAGGATTCCCATCCAAGCACTGATGTTATAAATCCTAAAGCTAAGTTATCAAGATTTCAAGTTTCTCCTCTTGAAAAGGAATTACTTGAAGCCATAGTCCAACTGAGTGAATCCCCACCAGAGTCATCTCCAGAGACATATCAAGGACCTAAAGATAATTGGGCTCAATTATTCAAGGATGTAGACAGACAACTCAAAGAAGTTCAGGATAAGAATCAAAAGCTACATCAGGAGAATGTCACACTTGGAAGACAACTTTCAAGACAAATAGACGAACTAGTAGGGGAATGTAACCAAATTAAAAGGAACATTAGAAATAAGATTATTCATAGGAAAAAATTGGTTAGTGTGTACAAATAGAACTTCAGCCTGAGAGAAGACAACATAAATCTAGTTGAAGACTTATATTTGGAAAAGAATATGCTTAGTAAGAAGAATTTGGGTATCTTCGTAAAAGAAACTACTTCTCCTAGTTCTCCCAAGAAAGGTGATTGATTCCGAGGTTGTTTCAAGGTTTTGATTAATGGATGATGACCTATGATGAATTAAGATATCATGAAGTCTTATGAAGTTATCAAAGTTACTTTGAAGAAGCATGTATGGATATGTGGTTATTGAGATGAAGTTTGAGTAATCTCAATAAAGATGGAAAACTACAGTAATATATGTTCTGATGAGACAGTATTGCAACTTTCAAATATAGTTTCTTAAAACAATTTTGAAGTTTTTTTGGCAAAACTGGCACCTACAGGAGTTTGTAGCATAGACTGTGTTTTCTCCATGCAATGCACTACCAACTTGTCAACCTTGTGCATGTAAGCGTTTTGGTCAAAGTTGACCTGATTTTCAGTATTCAACGGATGAGGTATTACTCCATGTGTTAGATAAAGGAAATGAAGGACTCCTACAACCACGAGGAAGCTCAGGTGGAGCTAAATAGTTGGAATTTGGATGGGATACCTATCCCTTATAAATAGGATCTCATCCTACCTTTTTGCATTAGTATAGATTTGATCTAATAGGTGTCATTCATATCCAACTTTTAAGGATATTAGTCGAATTTGTAAAACCTATTTAATCCCATTGAGGCATCATTGTAAAGGGTTCAAGATTGACCACTTTTATGCACTCTTTTTGTTGTAAAAACCTTGATATATATATTGGAATGACAGGATTCTTTCATTGATATTGTTCAGACCTCTATTCATATTTCTTATTCTGCACTTGTGAGTTGAATGTTATGTCAATTTCCTAGTTTACTTAATGATTGATGATTGTTATCTTATGTCTGCATTAGTAAACTAAGATCACAAATCTTTTGTTGGTTATATTCGACCTTTCACATGTGTTTTCAATATATGTGGTGTTGTTGACATAGTTAGCATTCTCCATCCACCTAATTTATTCAAACCATCGATCATATCTTTTGAGAGCCTTGTTTTGTACAAGTATGTTCAAATTGTTTTGAGTGAAGGAGTGAGTGTGTGAGTTATTCATCTTTGATCTAATTTTCAATACATTATTCATCATTTTGATTAAGTTATCTGGCTCTCTTGATCTATAACCTAAAGAGACTCCTGGAGAGATAACATGGCCTCGGGCTTATTCTTTCCATGCACATAAATTGTTTATACCCCCGACGGTTAAGCCCTTGGTCGACGGGCTAGCCCGACCGACCGGGGCTAACCCCTAAAGTCCGCGCTAAGCATCATATCTATGTCACATGTAGCGATCGTGTGGCAAGTGGTTAGCTTCAGGGCTATACATATATATCCATGTCAATGGTCTATTGGAGTGGTTGCATGTGCTTCCAATGTGATCGAGGGATGGAGCATATACTATCCACGCCAAATTTTAAGGCTTGGGCCCGTGGAAAGGTTACATGTGTTATTGGATAAATCGGTGAATGCAAACATAAACTAATCTCCCTAGATCCATCTAGATCTAGAACAAAATGAGACAGGACATGGCAATTTCCCTAAGCTTTAATCATTGAATTTACTATCAGACAAGAGATGAATGACATACCTTTGAATATCGCTTCTTTATTTCTTTGTTTTCCCTTCTCCGCTCCAGTGCTCTAGTGCTATTGGATCTGCAATGAACCAAAAACTAACCAAAGTGAAATCCACAATAGTATATTCAATGAAAACTTATGCATGTGATCAAGGAGTCATGAAATAAAATGAGAATGATTTTATGGGAAAGAAACATGCCACTGTATTATATTAAGTAAAAGTGGAAGATACAACCAAACAACCTTGATGTTGCAAGGTTCCCTTTAGGTGGCCCTTTGCTCCAACACACACACTTGTTCCAAACTTACATGAAGAGGATCCATAATAACTTGATGGACAAATGAAGACCTCAAGCATGAATTGAAATATAATCCCTCACACAATTCTTAGCCTATTCCTTCATTAATTCCTTTCTTACTTGTTTTCTTAACCTTTTCCATGAGAAACCCATTCTTATATAGGAGAAAGAGAGATGGTTTAAGAGATTAGGATGATCCCACCAAATCAGAGAAGCGAGTAGGATCCCAACTATATGGATGACACCTCATATTCTAGAATATTCCATTCTATAACCTTCGTGAACTTTAACCTTTTCTTATTCTTTCAACATCACTGCACCCTGGCTATAGGACATCCTGTAGAAGCACCACAAACCAGTTTCAGGATAGACTACGATGATCATGCATCGTCGCACTGTATCTTATGCTTGGCCTGCGACATCCTTTCTTAACAAGGTTTTATTGAAGAGAAATCCAGTCAATTTTCCCATGAAGAAAGGTTCTTTTGGGAGCTTGAACACATGTTATAGAAACATCACCAAGGTGACTAAAATAATGTGTAACAACATGGTATGGTCATGTGTCGGAGGTTGGGGCTAGGCCCCAACCCTTATTCTCCACCGAATATACCACCCTTTCACTTTATATATAAGTTTTAGAATATGGTAATCAAGGAACACCAAGGATGAGTTGGATAGCCCGACCCTACCAAATATCTTCCCATGCCCTAAGGTCGCAGGTTCGACTCCGGTGGAGTCCCAAATATTTTTCAAACCATCAACCAATAGAGGGGTTCCATGTGGCTGCCCATGACTAGGCCACGTGGCACCTTCAAATTCACCTGAAAAAAGAGACGTTTCAATAATTCATTCACCCACTTGTCACCATCTATGCCCAGTCAACACACATGTCGTATAGACCATGCCATGTCAGTTTGCGCCACCTGTACCTTCCATGTTAGCCCGTGCCCCGTGTCACCCTTGCAATGGTGCCATGTGTCATGATCTTATTCATCCACCAATACCTACCCACATCAGCATCAATGCACCCTGCACATCATCTGTACAGACTGTACAGTCAACATCTTTTTTTGCCTGTTTGACGAAACGAACAAATCGTGATATATTTCGCATATGACATTCGTTTGAGCCCGTTCAAGTTGCGTTGGGTTCATATCGACGAAGCCTATGCACATGTACGTTTTGAATCCATTATGAGAACTTTTAGTTTTAGGTCTTCCTAGACCCATTTTGGTCCCAAGATCCAATTCTGGAACACACCTCCCCACTAAAGACCTTTTGGTCCTCCAAAAGGTTACTGACTAGTCATCAATTGTAGGATAGGCCACCCCACCTGTTCTCTATCTTTAAAATTTGTCCTGTTCACCTGCCTCATCAAGATCAATTGTAAAACAATCATGATAACTGACAACATATTGTTAGCCATTTGTACCATGTCACATCTTACTAAAGCCACTGTCATCCATGTTGACAACATTACTAATGATAACATCATAAATATGACTGCAAATGAGCTAATACGTTTGTAATACTTGCACGACATTAACTTGTCTTGAAGAAAAGTGTGATTGATCTTCCATTCTATAATCATCTTATGTTATTGCTTAAGATCAATTACTTGATTTGAAACAATTATAGGTGTGTTTCTTGCATGAGATTCCTTTTTTAATTGTTCCATTGTTTGAAGAGATTGATTTTCCTTTAAATGATGAGAATGAACAACATATTCTTTGCCTTCTTTGGTTAAGTGATATGTATTCTTTTCCCTGTAGAATATTTCTTTACGATCATATAAATAAGGAATGCCTAATACCATCCCACATTCGTTGAGTGGAACCACATCACATGTTACCTCGTCCACAAACTTAGATGAAATGACAAACTTTAATGTGCATTTATTTGTTATGTGCAATTGATGATTGTGACTTATCCATTTAAGTCTGTAAGGCATGTGATGCATATGAGTGTTTAATCCCAATTGTTTAACCAATTCTTCTGAAATCAAGTTAGATTGAGATACACTATCTATCAATGTTCCGACCTTAGTATGCCTCATTATGACCCTTATGTGAAACAATTTACTTCTAGAATCAATCCCATCACCAATTTTACCTATCAAACCAACCAATGAGACTTTAGATTCATCACCTTAATCTTATCCCAATTCTATTGGTTGTGTTGTTGTTGCAACTGTTTGCCTCCATTTCTTCTCTTTGAACCACTTCAGTCTCTTCTCGGGATGAAATTTCCAGCAATGGTCCTCATCATGCCCTTATTTCTTGCAATACTTGCAAGAGGTCTTCTCTTCCTTTCTTTCCACTGAATTTTCTTTCTTTCTATTCCACTTCCTCTTGTCCTCTTTCCTTGAATATGATTGCCCTCATACTCCAACACATGTTTTCCCTACCTCAATGTATATTTCTTGAACATAAACCTCAACAATATTAGTAGGTCCAAACATGAATAAAATATTTCGAATATGTGCGGGTAACCCTCTTATATACTTCGTAAGAGTATCTTGGGTATGTAAAGGATAATCTAACATCAATTCCATTTTACGAAATCCATCTGTGTATTCTTGCATTGTTTTTCCTTTTCTTATTTTAGGAGCTTGCCATTCAATTAAATCTTTCTCTTTATAACCCAAAGGATATAATTGTTTTCTAAGTGCAGAAATAAAAACTTTCCATGATGGAAATACATTACCCACTTGTTGCATGCCATTTTAAAACTTGATTTGCCACCATATGAGTGTTGTGCTTGCAATTTGAAGTGATGCCAATTTTATTTGAGTGGCCTCGTCCTTGATTTGTTGCACACTGCAATAAACCTCCATCTGTCTGACCCAATTATCAAGTCTCTCTGCATTGACTTCACCATCATACATGGGTAATTCAAACTTTACATCAAGTTTAAGTAAAGGCATTTCTTGTTTATGGACATGGACATGTTTTCTTGCAGTGGATTTATAACTTGAACTTGAAGAAGAATATGATGGAGAAGAAGGAGGTGAAGGAGGAATTTGAGGAGGATCCTCTCCTTCTTCACTTTTGACCTTTGAATATTCACCTAGATTCAGTCTCTTCCGTTCTAAGTAATCATCATACAAAACCTTCATCATCTCCGACATGGCGAAGAAAGTCTTTCAAAACTCTTTCTCATAATTCTAAAGTCCCTCTTCCTATGCCATCTTCTCACTTTGAGAATTTCTCTTTCTCGATCCAATATCCAAATTCTCACTTTAAATGACAATGGTTGAGTTATTTTTCATGAGTTAAATTACTATTTAGGAAACTAAAGAAAGAGGAAGAATTAATGAAGCAACATAGCATTAATTAAGAAATGTACATATCTGTAAATAAGGATAAAAGAGAAGCAAACCATAAACACCAAAGTGATAACGGAGTTCGGAAATCTCGCCTACGTCTCTGGGACTTTGTCTCAGTGGATGAGGCTTTATTATTTCTTTTAAAATATTTAAAAGTAAATCATAGAAGTTCCAAAAAGGTTACAAACTAATCTGGTCTTGTTCTACTAGATCTCAAGAACCCAACAAAATTGACGGCACTGAAAATTAGAGGGAAACAAGAGGGAGAAAGAAAGTTGACTTTCATTAAACAAGAAATCTCAGATTTCAAAGCATAACCAGAGAACTAGAGTGTTCATTAAAACTTTACAAATCGGGATCTTTTCTCTACCATCGACCATAACAAAATATCAAAATTGAGTATTTATACTCAAAACAACTTCCTCCCTTCAGAAGCACACTCTAGTTATTGCATTCAATGCTTGTCGTCTACATTTTCTCCTGTCAAGCTGCACTTGTATTCTTCTGTCAAACGCAAGATCAGATGAGTATGGGCTTCATCAGAAAATCCATGGTAGAGTAACTTTCGGCTAGTTTTCTTCCCTCCACGACCATCTTTAAATGCTTTCCATTTAAATGGTGAAACTAGGTTTCAACCACCTTCCCCATTTTCATTAACTACTTTCTTCAGGATCAGGGCGAGACTCGACACCCATGAATTTTCGAGGAAAACTCACGACTCCGTTGAGTCAATTCTGGCGCCTCAAGACCATGCAGATCTTTCTCAGTGATCGACTCGGGCACTTTGGTTCTTTTTGAAGCTCCTTTTACTTTTCCCCATGCGATCATGGGCCATGACATTGTGCTTATTCCAGGCGCATCGTGATTTCACTTATCGATAAATCATGATGTGTTCTATACTCAAACCTCTGAGTCGTGAAATCGCGAAGCTTGGATCGGGTGACGCGCGTCCCCTTTGATTGAAAGGCCTAGACAAAATTGGCATTTTGGGACATCACACTTCGCAAGTCTTCAAGACTCTTCCCTCTTACTTTCCCGACTCACAAAATCATGAAAAGTTGATCCAATGGTCCAATTCACTCCTTTGATTAACAACTACGATCCTTTCGCGATTTCGCATTTCACGAGTTCTGATGAATCTGCTCCTTGACAGCTCCATCTCACAAAACCATGAAGCACTGATTGCGCACCACATGTCCTTTGCAGCACCAATGGCTAGGATGGACCTTGCGATTTTGGCCCTCTGTTTGATGCTAAACTTGGTGCAACTGCATGATCTCGATCACCCGATGGTCGTCGATATGATCATCCTAGTGGATTTTCACCGTTGAAAACTGATCATGCTTTCTCTCTTGATTTGAGTCTACATCAAACTGTTTCAAATGTTGTGCTTGGTGGTCATGACCGCGGCCTATGAAAAATTACTCGGATGACTGGCTGAGGGATCGGGAAAACAAAAGGATCAATGACAGAGGCAAAAAGAGGGGTGATCGGCCTTAGGGAAAACATGAAGGCTAAGGGCCGATATTTCTCAGGAAAGATGCTAAGGAAAAACAAGTATATCAAACGGGTGAAGACAAACAGCTGAAAACTATGAGCCGAAAGGAAAACTTACGATCGAGTCTAAAAAATGAGAGAAACAGGAAAAATTATAGACCTAGGTAGAAAATACAGACTCACAAGACTCTGACGAGTTTATGTTCTAACATTAGGCTCCATGGGGGATAAAGTCCTCCCTATGAGGCTCTAAGAACTCTTTTTGCAGCTTCAGTGCCTTAGTGTTGGGTTGTGGAGTCTTGGGTTAAAAATAAAACAAATGTAAAACAAGGATGGTATTTACATTGGTGGGAAGTCGATTGCAGCTTTAAACAAAAAACAAAATTAGGAAGTGCCCATTTACAGGGCCACCAAAAAATTCATCTCCCTCCAAATTTTGCAACTTGTAAGTGTTATTTGGGAAACTCTCAGAGATTTTGAAGGGGCCGATCCAAAGGGATTCAAATTTACCATGCTTGCCCTTGTCCTTCTTAGGTGCATCCCATTTGAGTACCAGATCTCCTAGCTAGAAATCCTCCCTACTGCTCTTCCTTTCAAAGGCCTGCTTGATCCTTCGTTGACGATCATGTGCTCTTTCCGTTATATTCTCTCTAGTATGATGCACTTCTATCAATTGATGAATCTTCCTGATCATTTAATCAAGCTCTTCCTGGCAGTATTGGAAGAAATTTTCCACAGGAAAGGCGAGTTGAGAAGGAAAAACTGCTTCAATCCCATATACACACTAGAAAGGAGAGATGCACAGTGACCTCTTTGTTGTCACTCTATCAACCCACCGATAAAATTTGAGCTTTGAATCCCATGCTTTCGTATTATCCTCTAGCAGTCTCTTGATGATATTTACCAGGATTTTGTTAGAGGACTCTGCTAATCCATTGCCTTGGGGGTAGAAGGGGGTAGAGTGGATCAATGCAATTCCAAACTACTCAAAAAAATTGATTAGTGGTTCATCCTTAAAGGATGCAACATTGTCAGTGACGATTATGGTCAAGCAACCAAACCTTACTATAATATCCTCCAAAAAACCAATTATCACCCTATGGGAAGCGTTCCTAGTGGGGATAGCCTCCATCCACTTGGTGAAGTAATCTATTGTAGTCAAGATCCACCTATGTTGACCGCTTGAAGCATGATGAATTTCCCCAATGAAGTCAAGACCCCATTGCTGGAAAGGTATTGAAGCTGCTACATGCTTAAGTGGCAGAGGCTTGAGTTGTTGCTTCCCGGACAATTTCTAGAAATTGATGCAAGCTCTGATTTTCACGCAGACGTTAGTGAATAGAGAAGGCCAGTAATACCCAGCCCTGAGAATTTTGTAGGTCTTGGTTTTCTAGAAATGGATTCCCCCACATAGGCTACCATGAAAATCAAACATAATCCTTTGGGCCTCTTGTGGGTCCAAACATCTTAGAAGCACTCCTAGAGGGTCCTTCCAATACAAGACTCGGTCTGAAAACAAGATTGCTCGAAAATATTTTCATTTTTAGAGAGTCTAAAAAGAGATTAAAGAAGACTCTAGGGGGATACTTTTCTCAGTTAATCCAGATGAGATTGAAAAGAATAAATACAGTCTCATTGGATGTTGCTTTCAAATTTCAAAGAGATCATGAAATAAAACAAAGCGTGCTCATGTGGGAGTCCCGAGGGTAAGGCCTAGAATGAGGGTGCATCAAATGAATGAGGCTTTATCACATAAACATGACAGGACTAACAAGGACTTCCGAGCCTATAGTCATTACTAACAGCATGGATGTCAAAATGCAGCAAGGATCTACCTAGGGCATCCATGTAAAGGTAGGCTCTACCACCTAATTACGACACTTCTAGAGAAACAATGAAGGTTTTATGTCACACTTTGGTGGGGTCGATCCTATGGAAAAGTGAAAAATACAAGAAGATGCAGAAAGTGGAAATGAAATCCTAACTTATATGTAAAAATTTGGAAAAAATGACTTTTACCAAAGGATACTCAAAAAGTGACCCATCCCAAAAATTACCAAACCAAAAGAAAAAGAGCACTGGAACGACCAATAAGAAACTTAGAAGTAGAATCAAGTAATTACCAAGCCAGGAAAAATGACAAAGGGGGTCAAAAAGGGTAAAAAAAGGCCAAAACGGTGTATAAATAGAAGTTGGCAACTCATTTTTACCATTGCAATTCGAAAATCAACCAAAAGGTGAAAATAACCCTTTGTTAAAAGAGTAGATTTTGAGAGCTTCAGTGGACGAAATGACCTTCTGCTTGTACCAAGTAAGTACAAACTACTCCCTCTTGCAATTAAATTCTTCTTTATGCATTAGTTTTAGGTTTTCAGCGGACGCTCTCTTGTAAAAAGAGCGGCCCTGCATGTATGTGGGTTTTCCAAGGCCAACTCGTGTATGTACTCAAGAAGGAAACCACCATCCCGCGTACATACACAACTATGTACGAAACAATCCACGCACACCTTAAAAGACTTTGAAAAAAATTAAATGCAAGCACTCACTCTCCTCTTTTTTTATATGAAACAGGATGCATGTTCACTAGAGGGAGAGGGAGCATGAGGACATTGATATTTTGGTCGAAGAGGACCCTATAGCCATCGCCACACTAAAACAGTGTGGGTTATGGAATTTCTTCCATTGTCCCTTCATGAGGGCACAACCTAGGCTACTCAATGCTCTTGTGGAGTATTGGCATCCTGATGTAGAGGAATTTATGCTAGAGGGCCAATCATTGACCCCAACTACAGAGGATATATACTTCTTGACTAGCCTCTCGAGGAGAAGGGAACCAGTTAACTTGAGGAAATTTTCTCCAGGGCCCTTTAAGATCGAATATTACACTCGCATGTATTGTGAGGCCAGAACTGAGAAGGCAAGTTCTCAGGTACCAATCCACAAGATCACTAGCCTATATTTGTGTGTGATCTTATTGTTGATCGGGCGGATTACTAGATCTGCAACCCTTCATTGGGCCCCCCGCGCACACATGCATTTTTCCATTCAGTGTTTTGAGCCCAACATTTTTTACTGGAGTAGGACCATGTTAATATGCATGAAGAGACAACTTACAGAGTGTCGACGACGTACCAACAAGAACTTCAGGTTTGGTACCATTTTGTTCTCCTTCTTCTTCAATTAGGTTCCCATTCTCAGTCTGAGAGAGATGGTATGGGGGAATGTAGCCTCCTTCCCAACAGTATGTAGGTGGGCAACATTATTTCCTCGACAGGGTGGAGGGAGGACCATAGAGACCTTCGATGATAAATTATTTGACTTGTGGGCACAACAGATTCTAGTGATCGAGGATTAACCTTATGTTGGGATCAACTTCACCAGAGATCCAAACATGCATGTGCCTCTCAAAGAGAAGCAAGGTGATATTGTAAGTTTTAAACCTATGAAGTAAAGAAATGCATATAGATTCTTAAGAAAAACAGAATTTAGTCAATGGCTCATTGACAGAGTACACAGAGATTTTATACCGGAAACCCTCAATCGGGAAAACCTTTCTTATATTCATTATATCAAATTTCACCATTCACTATACAATGTATACAATGTTTTTAGGTATTTCATAGATACTGAAACCCTAATCCCTAAAACCAAGATTATTTTTAGTAAACCGCTAAAAATAGCAAAAATCGCCCAAAAAAAAACAAAAATCAGGGTGCTACCCCGAACGCTGCGGGTAACCAGGGGGGGGCAAACCTGCCCCCCATTGGGACCCCCCTAGGAAAGCGCCTGGTGCACATGGCACAAACAAATCACTAGTACGAGGGATCGTCAGACACAGTTTTCATATCTAACGCCCCCACACACACACATGCAAAGAATATAACACATACCCAACATTCTCCCACTTGTTGTTTTCTTTGCATCCAGGGGTCCAGGGGATTATATAGTCAACAATCTAGGGCAGAAATGCCCATTTTTACTCTACACCAGGAGAAATTTTCTATGCTCATAGACTTTGTCAATGAATCTGCAACATTCTTCAAAGTGTCAACCTTTTCCAGCAACACCTTCTTTTCCTCAACCATGTCTCTCACAAAGTGATACTGAACACCAATATGCTTTGTCTTCAAATGATAAGTTGGGTTCTTTTCTAGGAATATTGCACTCTAACTGTCACAATCTAATCCCACTTCTTGTTGTACCAACCCAATACCTGAACACAATCTTTGTAAACATACCGATTCCTTGCTTGCATGAGTGGCTACCATGTATTCAACTTTTGTAGTTGAGAGCGCCACTACAACTTGTCTTTTTCTCATCCAACTGATTGCTCCTCCAAATAGGTTAAACACATACCCACTTGTATATCTTCTACGATCCATATCTCCAGCCCAATATGCATCAACAAAGCCATGTATGTCCACCACTATGTCCAATCCTGGTCTTCCTTGGTAGCACAATCCATAACTGGTGGTGCCATGAAGATACCTGAAAACCCTCTTTACTGTTGTCCAATGCTCCTTCCCTGGTTTAGACATATACCTGCTCAAAACTCCCACTGCATGTGCAATTCCCTGTGTAGTACAAACCATTGCATACATCAAACTGCCAACTACACTAGCATACGGAACATGGGACATGTCCTCTTCTTCTTCCTGTGTCTTGGAACACTGATCTGTAGATAACTTTACACCTATGGGAATAGGAACCTTGACTGGTTTACTTCCATGCATATTAAACCTCTGCAATATCATCTCAACATATTTTCTCTTATTCAACCAGAGTTTCCTGTTTGCATGACCTCTTTTAATCTCCATTCCCAGAATGAAGTTAGTAGCATCGAGATCCTTCATGTCAAATTTGGAGGATAGTTGCGATTTCACCTCCTTGATAACATCCATGTTATTTCCTACCAACAACATGTCATCAACATACAACACTACATAAATGATGTGATTACCAACCTTCTTGGAGTATACACAGTGATCATCCCTTCTTCTTACAAATCCCAATCCAAGGATGTATGTGTCAAACTTTTTGTACCACATCTTAGGTGATTGCTTCAGACCATATAGTGACTTCTTTAGCTTATAGACTAGCTCTTTCTTTCCCTTCACTACAAAGCCTTTTGGCTGCTTCATGAAGATTTCTTCTTCCAGATCCCCATGTAGGAATGATGTCTTCACATCCATCTATTCCACTTCAAGATCAAAAGAAACAACAATAGATAAAATAAATCTAATAGAAGTTAACTTAGCAACAGGAGAAAAAATATCACCAAAGTCAATTCCCTCTACCTGGGAATAACCTTTTGCTACTAACCGAGCTTTGTATTTCT
>ML778886.1:1273660-1327095 GCA_009831015.1 Picea engelmannii
GAATAACCTTTTGCTACTAACCGAGCTTTGTATTTCTCCACTTTACCTTGTGCATTAAACTTCTTCTTAAACAACCATTTGCTACCAACAAATTTTCTTCTAGCTGGCAACTCAACTATATCCCATGCCTCATTCTTATCCAATGCATCCATTTCTTCAACCATGGCCTTCTTCCAGAGTTTCCTATCCTCTAAATTCAATGCTTCCCTCACAGTTCTGGGATCATCATCAGTAATAGATAAAGAAAAATTTGAACGGAAATCAGGTGGACTATACCTTTCTGGTTGCCTTTTATCTCTCAATGATCTCCTCAATACTAGGGTATGAGGTTCTTCTTCTTTTTCTTCTACTTCCTCTTCTTCATATGATTCATATTTTGCATCATCCAACTCAAGATCTATTTTCTCAAGTTCATCTTGCGTTGGTAGGAATTCTTGTTTGGACACATCTTTTACCTCTCTAAACACAACATCTCGACTGTAAACAGTCTTCTTGGTTTCTGGGTTCCAAAGTTTATAACCTTTCACACCATCTTTATAACCAATAAAGATACACTTTTCATCCTTTTATCCAGCTTACTCCTATTTTCCTTTGGAACATGTACATAAGCATCACAACCAAACACTTTAATATGTTGAAGAGAGGGTTTCTTTCTAGACCATACCTCGTGTGGAGTTTTATTGTCCAACGCTAACGAAGGCGATTGATTGACTAGGTAACATGTTGTACCCACTGCCTCTGCCCAGAATTCTTGTCCTAACCTACCACCGTTGAGCATGCTCCTTGATTTTTCCATATGTGTCCTCTTAATCCTTTCTGCAACTCCATTTTGTTGAGGAGTGTATGGAGTAGTCTTCTTCCTTTCTATACCACACTTCTTACAGAATTCTTCGAATTCATTTCCGCAGAATTCTCCACCATTATCTATTCTCAATACCTTTATTTTCTTCTCTGTCTGATTTTCTACTAGAGCCTTAAACTCTTTAAATTTATCAAATACCTCATATTTATTTCTAAGAAAATAAATCCATGTGTTCCCTGAAAAATAATCTATGAATGAAACATAATACACAGATTTACCTAGGGATGGAACAGGAATAGGTCCAAACACATCACTGTGTATCAACTCTAAGATCCCCTTTGCTCTTGTAGCACCAGATGGGAATCTTACTCGATTTTGTTTACCATATATGCAATGTTCACAGAAATCAAAATCTAGAGTGCAATTAGACATACCTTCAACCATACCTTTATCGTGTAGTGTTCGAAGGCCCTTTTCTCCAATATGTCCCAGTCTTTGATGCCACAACATGGTCTTCATTTCAGGAACGATATTGGTCTTGTCTTCTTTATTTGTCTACTCAAGGACAATAGAACTGTTACACCCATTAGTATAAGTGTTTCCCAACAACTTGTATAGAGTTACACACTGAAATCCCCTCATCAACACCATTGCTCCTCATACCATCTTGCAAGTGTTCTTTCCAAATACAGTATCCACTCCTGCATCATCCATATTGCTTATAGATATTAGGCTCTTGGCTAGTTTTGGAATGTACAGAACACCAGGGATATTTGTAATCCTTCCATATTTTAGCAACAACTTAACCCTTCCACGTCCCAATATTTTTGATGTCGAGTCATCTCCTAGGAATACATCCCCACCATCATATTTTTCATATTTAGAGAACCACTCCCTGTGAGGATTCATATGGTATGATGCACCTGAGTCGATCAAACATATATCACAGTCTTCATGTGTACTTGTAGATGTTAGGTAAACATCACCTCCTTCTTCAGTGGAGTTTTTCGCCTCTGTGAAAGAGGTACTATCAGATCCCTTTGGTTTTTCAACCTTCTTAGACTTGCAATCTTTCTTATAATGCCCTGTTTTACCACACTTCCAGCATTTCCTCAAATATTTTCCTGGAGACCTAGATCTACCTATAGATTTAGATCTCCACCCTGAAGGCTTACTAGGGTTCCTATCTTGGGTACACCCTCTTACAAATAAAGAATATGTTTTGTGACCATCCATGTTTTTTCACCTCATCTCTTCAGCTAACAAGGATGCAACTACATCCTCATACTTCAATGTAGATTGAGTGGTACTACCTATTGCTACAACCAGATTATCCCAAGATTCTGGCAAAGAAAATAACAAAGTAATACACTTATCTTCTTCTGAAATCGTAATATTAACAGAGCCAAGTTGACTTACCAGAGTATTAAAGGCATTTAGATGTTCTGTCACAGAATATCCATCTTCCATCCTAAGATGATACAACTTCTTTCAAAGAAACAACTTGTTTACCAGGGACTTTGATTGATACAAATTCCCCAACTTATCCCATAGTTCCTTGGTTGTATATTCTCTTGAGACATTCAACAACATCGAATCTACCAAGCAGAGTCAAATAGAACTCCTTGCTCTTCTATCCAACTTATCCCAATATTCCTTCGACATACCATTAGGTGGTGTACTGGTAGTTTGTGTACTGGTAGGTTGTGCACCAATAGCTTGTGTGCTAGTAGATGGTGTACTAGTAGGTTGTGTACTAGGATCCACAATGATCCATTGTTATTTGTCTACAAGAAGGTCCTCCATTTTCAGCTTCCATAGCTCAAAGTTTTTACCATTGAACTTCTCTATATCGATTCTAGAAGAACTCACCATTCCTATTTCTGCACTCAAATCACCACTACAAAATCTCCCACTAAACCCAGGTTTATCACAGACCCAAGATAAACTTGATCTATCAAGACCGAGCCAAACCCTCAACAACAAAGGCGTCCCTCTGAAGCCAAAAATGAGCTCCGATACCACATGTAAGTTTTAAACCTGTGAAGTAAAGCAATGCATATAGATTCTTAAGCAAAACAGAATTTAATAAATGGCTCATTGACAGAGTACACATAGATTTTATATCGGAAACCCTCAACTGAGAAAACCTTTCTTATATTCATTATATCAAATTTCACCATTCACTATACAATATATACAATGTTTTTAGGTATTCCGTAGAAACCAAAACCCTAATCCATAAAAATAGGATTATTTTTAGTAAACCGCTAAAAATAGCAAAAACCGACCAAAAAAGAAAAATTTGGGATGTTGCGCGTAACCAGGGGGGGCATACCTACCCCCCCTGGGACCCCCCTAGCAAAGTGCCCGACGCACATAGCACAGACAGAGCACTAGTACGAGGGATCGTCAGACACAGTTTTCATATCTGACGTGCCAACACACACACATGTAAAGAATATAACACATACCCAACATATATAGGTAACATATTTTTTAGATTTATTTAATTTTTAATTGTTTTTTTATATATATTATTTTTATATGTGTATAGAGTACTAACTTGTGTATCTTCTATGTACATATGTGGGGCCTATGCGACCAGTAGAATTCACTAGGACTCGACGAGGACCTCGACCAGAGGCAGGACCCACAATAGCCAGAGGACCAGAAGTTGCAGGAGGGGCCCCCAACCGGAGAGGCTGACAAAGTTTTGAGATGAGTGGAGTGCAACCTCACTTCGCTCACTCATGTTGTACCTATGGCTGAGATCAAGGATCTCCATCCTTCTATGCAGCCTCATGTAGTAGGGGTGCCTCAAACTTGGGTCCAACTATTCTGACATTTGTCCAATGTTGTTGTACATTATGCCAGGGCCAATACACCCCATGCTTAGATAGTATAGACCATTGATGTGCTGAGGGTGATTTTTGTATATGTATTTTTTGAGGGAATTATCCCAATGATGTATACTGAACACTTTTGAGGCATTCACGTCCACCTATTTACTCATGACACTTTTTGGAGATATGTATATATTTACATGTTTTATGTCTTATGGATGACATTTTTACAAATCTATTTACATGTGTATGTGTGTTCTTTTCTTTTGTGTGTGTGCAACATGCCAATCTAAAATTTGATTAGCTAGAGTATATGTTAGATGATTAAATCTCCTAGGAACATGGATATACGTAATGTAATCGAAAGAACGTTCTAAGAGACGTACCCTAAAAAATCATCGGTGCAGAGTGGGATCATAAATGTGGTAAATCCCATTTAACTGGGACACAAACAGCTAAGCATCTAGGTACACCCAAAGGTGAGAAATTCCATGTGACAAAGCATCACGAAGCAATTCTATCACTGCATTGTATTAAGAAACATTGTTTGTAGTGTCGCCTAGAAAAATACCTCTGAAAGATAGCAACTAGCCTCCAGGCGTGAAAATCACCCAAGCTGCGGAAACAAGCCTCCTAGTGTGTTGTCTAGCTTCGTCCACGAACCAAAAATACACCTCTGATTCACTTGACATATGCCAAAGTGAAAAATAAGACATAAATAACTACACATCCACAAAACAAAAAGACAAAGAATTTATAAGAATCTATACATATGTACAAGAAGTAACCCAGGTGAGCAACCTAAGGGTAGTACTTCTTGAGGTAGAGCCCATTTCTAGGCTCCTCCATGGCATGTCATTCAAAATCAACCAGACAGTAAGATCCCTTCTTTAAGACCTCTTTCAAAATGAATGGTCTGAACCACATGGGTTGGAACTTGCCTACCCCCAGGGGATATTTTTCTTGATCATAGACCAGGACAAGATCACCTTCGGAGAAAATCCGAGGAGGGACGGACCGATCGTACTGACACTTGACTCATTTCTTATGAGCCTCATTGGCTAAGGCTTCATCATGATGTTGCTTGAGATATAGTAGGCGTTCCTCAAGTAGTGAAGTGTCCGACAGTAATTCCACTGCCAACTTTAAAGAATGAATTTTCCACTCAATAAGTAATACTACTTCCATCCCGTATACGAGTTGAAAAGGTGAAAAAATGGTGGCAGTATTCATAGATGCTCGGTAGGCCCACAATGTTGAGTACAACATCAAATGCCAATTTTACATGGTAGAGTTGATCGTCCACTGAGGAATAGGATTGAGAGACTTATTCACAGCTTCAACCTAACCATTCAATTGCAGGTAATAAGTGGATGAATATTCCTGTCTGAACCTAAGCTTTGACGTTAAATCAGTCATCATTTTTTTTGGAAGTGACTGCCATGTTCAGTTAAAATATCCTTTGAGATACTAAACCTTGCTACTATCTGATTAAAGATGAAAAGAGTTGAAGTTTTTCTATCATTACTAAACATTGGCATAGCTTAGACCCACTTTGTGAAATAGTCTACTGCTATGATGATGTAACGATGCCCTCTAGCTGAGGTCGGGTGACATGTAGTGAAATCAATCCCCCACTTGGTGAAAGGACCAAAAAAAATGACAGGAAACATAGGAGAAGGATATGTCTTCATATTTTGATAGAATATCTAGCATGGGTGGCACTTCTTGACCACCTCAACACAATCCTTGATTAACGAGGGACAGAAGTAACCTGCACGTAGAATATTTTGGGTTGTTTACAACCCAGACAAATGACCGCCACATGCTCTAGTGTGAAAATCATTCAAAACAAGATCTGCATATTAATGGATAAGGCATCGACGAAGAATGCAATCCACGCCTCGAAGATACAAAGTGTCATCGAGTATAATATAGTTTCGTGTCTGATGTCGAATTCGTTGATGCTCATCGCGAGAAGCAGAAGCCGGGACTTCAAAGTCTGTAGATATACCAATATATCTCCATATCAGGGGTCTGAAGATTCAATTAGAAAAATATCTCCCTTAATGGGCGATTCTTCGGGCATGATATCACTAGACTCAACCGAAAGTTCCAAAATGAGTTCAACAAAGACAAATGACTTTTTGGATTTCGCAGAAACAAAATCCAAGTCAAAATTCTATAAGATGACTATCCATCTACTAATATTTCCTCCAATGATCCATTGTAATATCCCCAAGGACGAACCATGTTGTAATCATGTTTATGAATTGTAAATCATATTTTGTAGGCTAGTGAGCCAAGTATATATAAGCTGGTGGGATTATGTGTTTATTAGGTTGGAGAGCCTAAGTGTTAAAGGCCAGGAACCTAATTTTGTATATGTAATTATGAAAATCATTAATATAATATATAAACACCACTGCGTGCAGACCGACCATGAAGAAAGAGTGATGGGGGATTAAGCTTCCACAAGGTGGGTAAGGGAAAAGGGGCTGAAACATTGGAAAGAGGGGCTAAGTTTAGGGGCTTAAGTCCTTGAGAATAATATTTTATTATTATTCTAAAGTTATGTGACAAACATGTTTGTTTTTAGCCTATGTTCTCGGAGAGGAAACACATACAGATCCAACGTATGCAAAAAGGGAACGGATGCTTGATGGAGTGCATGCAGCTTCATGGGCGACATGTGTCAGCCCAGACGCATGCAATTTAACTCAAGAATTGAGTCATGATGGGGGTTCGTCCTCCATTCTTTCATCCACTATCTAAAATGAGGGATCTCTGCATCTGGTCTCTGCATGCCTCACACAGCTCTGAAACCCAAAGCCTGTGATGTTTTCTTGAGAGGTCGATACACCTCTATCAGAACCGTTGAGTCTATGTTCGACCTAGGTGTGGATTCCTTGTCTTGCACCCTGAAAACCAGTGGTAAACTTGTGGATTTATCCATGTCACCTATGTGTTCTATGAGCCCAGCCTATCCTCTCTTATAGAGTCCAGCCTGTACCTGAACTGTCTTTGGGTTTCTCTTTCTGTGTTTCCTGAGTGGAATTGGCCAGTTGTTGTTCTTGTTATCCTCACCTTACGGGAATTGGGATGAAAATGGTTAAAGAAGTGGGTTTTCAGGCCCTTGGTATAAGAGGAAGGTTTTCAGGCCTATGAGCAACTCTCTCTAGGTGAGAGAGTCTACTGGGAAGTGGTTTTCTCCCAGAGAGAGTCCAACACCAGCTACGAAGCTCTGAGAATTCCTGATCTGGCCTGTTGCTGAGACCCAAAGAGGGAGGTGAAGCACCGATGGACTGTTCTTGTGAATGTGTATACTCTTGTGTGGAACATGCATGTGGGGAATGAGATTCTATGAGTAGTGGGCATAAGAAGGCTCCTAGAGAGAATCCTTCCAGTAGATCTGTGCAGTTTTCCTGAAACCTCAGCCTAGTCTAGGATTCCCTTGCCTTGGGTGGAACTTGGTCCTAGCTTGGGGGTGACCCATTGTGGAGCGTGATGAGCAACATGGTCTAAGGCTAGGAGGTTCATGGAAGGTCTGCACGTGGTTGGTGGAGTTACTACCATTTCAAAGATAAGTATATGGATGTGTTTAATTTCAATTAAAATGCATGTCTGTGATGCTTGCAATATTATCATGTATTCCATTGCAATTATGAATTACTGTTAATTCCATTACTTCTGTATGTTAGAAGTAATCCTATGTTTACTTTGTATTGTTTAGTTAAATGTGTTAAGTCATTTAAATTCATCTAAATGTATATATATAAGTGTTATTCCGCATAGTAGTGTTTCCCGACAAGTGGGTTGATGGTCAGGGGCATTACAATATGGTATCAGAGCCATAGTTTCGGCACTGAGCCTGGATGGGCCAGATAAGTGGTCTTTGGACCCAAGGTTTCGAGTGGAAATGGTGTTCGGATGGAACCAATTTCGAACCTTAGAATGTTTCTGAGTGCCAAGGGGTTACTTGGTCATGTTACAAAGCTCAGGAGGAGTAGCGGTGGAATAAAACCGCAGTCAGCGTGATATTTGACCACAGAGAGAGAGAGAGATCAACATTTTGGGTGTTGGAGCGTAGGATCTGTTCGGAAGGAGAGGAAAAACCTCTACGACCATCAGATCAAGAGAAGGTGCAGCAAGGTTATCCTAGAATCCTTTTGGAGTTCGGCAATCGGGAGAAGCAGGGTGCGCTGAGGCACAAATCTCTGAAGCCCGAAACTCGAAAGTCCCGAGGAGATCTACACCATAGATATGGGAAAAAGAACTTGACCATTGGATCAAGAAGAAGAACAGATTGTAATTTCGGGAGTTCGGCTATCAAGAGAAGTGGGATGTGCTGACGCGCAAACTCTCGAAGCCCGAAATTATGAAGTCCGAAGTGTCGAAGTAGTTGGTCATGATGACACCACTTGGATGGACATGGACACATGGGATGTGTGCCATGTGCCAGTGGGTTCCAAAGAAAAAGGTTGACGCAGTGGGGTGAGATGACGTCGCCTAGGGTGACCTGGACCTTCCTAAGTGCACCACGTGTCACCATCGTGGTGGGTGAAATCTATGTTGTGGGCCCAGAGAATAGAGGAGTCGAAAGTTTGGAAGTCGCGAGATTGGAAGGAAGTAAGCATGAAGGCTTCCGACACCCGAAACCCTGAAATCCCGAAGTCCTGATTAAGAACTTATTGGTCTAGCATTTGGTCACAACCCATGGTTGCAGGGGTTGAGGTTAAGATAAAATGGCCAAAGCCTGAAATTGTTACAGAGCCAAGCAGAGCTAGCAGAGCTCGAAAAAATCATGAAAATTGAACGTTTTTTCTTAAATCGTGTTGGTTTTTTAATGTTGTAGGAATTGTTAAGGAATAATGGCCTGACAAATTCTAGTTGTCTTCACATTGTGATGCAAAAGTTCAACAGGTGCCATAACCGAATACAATTTCCACTGAGTGAAAAAGAAATGGAAGAGGCACGGACTGCTTCCAGTTCAGAGAATGAAGCAAAAGTAATCGATGTTCATTTGGGAGTTAAAGTTTCGAACTCCAATGGGCATGGAGAAGAGAAAAATAAGGAGGGAAACATGATGCAAATCATTGAAATATTGCAGAAAGATGCCCAAACTCACCGAGCAGATAGCAGAAAGCTCAAGAAAGCTCAGGAAAAACAAGGTGAATTCAATGTAAAGTTGTTAAAGAGTTTGGAAAGAATTGAAAATAAATTGGAAAAGGAGAATGACTCAAGCAAAAAAGGGATTCTTATGACCCCTGAGAAGAAAAGAAGATCAATGAGTGTTAGCAAACATTGACGTCGCTCCCCAAATCATTCCAATAAGGAAGCATGCAGAAGTTCAAGCCCATCTCCTATCAGAAATCATAGGAGGTTTGGACTGGATGAACTGAAAGGAGAAATGAATAAGATTAAGCCTCCTACGTTTGATGGAGAACATAAGAAGGAGGAAGATGCTTAGACATGGTTGCTTGGCATGAGGAAATATTTCCAACTACGGAATTATTCCTCTAATGTAGAAGGAAGAATTGCGATGTATCAACTAAAAGGAAAAACATCCATGTGATGGGATCAACTTGTGCAGGTGCAACACATTAGAGAGAAATATATCACTTGGAAAAAATTCAAGAGGTATTTCGAGAAAAAATACTTGACTAAACGATATTATGACAGAAAGATGAAAGAGTTCTTTGAAATCAAGTTGGGTAGCATGACCATTGATGAGTATGAACATAGTTTTTTGGAGTTATTGAAGTATTTTCTGTTCATCAAAGATGAGATTGTCAATATTCAAAGGTATCCGAGTGGACTGCCACCTTCCATCCGTGACAAGATTCAGTATGATGACCCTAAGAATATGAAATAAACTATAAGAAGAGTGAAATGCTTATATAAGAAGCAAGGAGAAAAGCCTATTTTTCAAAAGGCTTGGGATGAAAAGAAGAAATTCCATATGGATCAGAGGAAGAAGGGAACTAAGCCACCCTTTTTTAGAAACATTCCTCAATGACAACCATCATTTGGAGAGCCGAGAATGGCTGACGTAGGGGAACAAAGGTCAAGTCAAACACCCATTCAGTGTTGGGGCTATCAGGGAAACCATAAGTACATAGATTGTCCCCATTAAAATGGAAAAGTGAGAGTTGTCCATAATGTTCAACAAGATGAAATAGTGGAGGACATGGGCAGTAGAATGCCAAGGATCTATGCATCCCTCGAAAAAAATCAAGTTGAATTTCAGTCGCACATGATTGAAGTGCAAGGTATGATTAACAACCAACCATTTACTATTTTAATTGATTCAGGGGCTAGCCATAGTCATATAGATCCTAAAGTGGTGGGAATTTTTCATTTGTCAAGAAGAAAACATGAAAATTCTTGGATAGTGTAGCTGGCTACAAGAACCAAGAGAAGATTCACTGAATTAGTTAGGTCATGTCTAGTGGACATGATTGGAATGAGCACAAAGGTTGAATTGAACATTCTGCCTTTATGTTCTTATGACTGTCTAATTGGGATGGACTGGTTGGAACAACACCATGCCATCTTGGACTGTCATAGCAAGGAATTCACTTTCCTGGATAAGGAAGGGAATCAGAGAACAGTCCAAGGAATTCCTAGAACTGTTTCTATTAGAGAAATCTCAACAATGTAGCTGAAGAAGTGCTACAGGAAAGCCTGTCAATTATTTTCATCCCATGTGGAGGAAGCATCTAAGTATGAGGTCTCAAATATTGGAGATCATGTGGTACTAAAGGTGTTTGAATATGTATTCTAGGAGGTACCTGGACTACCTCCGAAAAGAGATATTGACTTCTCTGTAAACTTGATGCCTAGAGTAGCTCCAGTGTCAAAAGCTCCTTACAGAATGAGTATGCCAGAGATAAAATAACTGCAATGCAGCTTGAAGAGCTTATGAAGAAGGGTTACATATGCCCAATTGTGTCACCTTGGGGTTCCTCGGTCCTGTTCATGAAGAAGAAGGATGAGACACTGAGATTGTGTATCGATTTCAGACAATTGAACAAAGTAACTGTAAATAACAAGTATCCTCTACCGAGGATTGATGACCTCTTTGATCAGTTGAAGGATGTGAAGATATTTTCGAAGATATATCTCAGGTCGATATATCACCAGGTAAGGATAAAGGATGAAGACATCAGCAAGACTGCCTTTAGAACAAGGTATGATCAATATGAGTTCACAGTGGTGTCGTTTGGACCGCACCCATTGTTTTTATGTGCTTAATGAATGGTGTATTCGGGGACTATGGACAAGTTTTTCATAGTCTTTTTGGATGACATCCTGTTGTATTCCAAGTCAGAGGAAGAGCATGAACAACATCTAAGTATGGTGTTGCAGGTGTTAAGAGAGCACTAACTATATGCCAATTTGAGAAAGTGCTCGTTTTATCAGGAACATATCCATTACTTGGGGCATATTATTTCGAAGGATGGGATAGTTGTAGATCCTAAGAAGATTGAGTCCATAAGAGGATGGTCAGTGCCAAATAATGTGATGGAAGTCATATTCTATATGGGTATAGTTGGTTATTACAGAAGGTTTATCGCAGGGTTCTCGAGGATAGCTCACCCTATCACTTCCTTGCAAAGGAAGGAGAGGAAATTTCAGTGGACAGAAGATTGTGAGAGAAGCTTCCAGCAATTGAAGCAATTGTTAATCAGTGCTCCAATCCTGAGGATTGCAGATCCGAATGAAGACTTTGTAGTGTGTACAGATGCATGCAAAGAAGGACTAGGAGGAGTCCTTAGTCAAAATGGGTTTGTAATTTGTTATGAATCCAGAAAGTTGAAAGAGCATGAAAGGAACTATGCAACTCATGATTTAGAGTTGGTGGCCATAGTACACACTCTAAATAAATGGAGGCATTACCTCATGGGAAGGAGGTTCAAACTGAGGACATACCATAACAGTCTGAAGTATTTGTTTGATCAGCAAACCTTGAACGCTAGATAGAGTAGGTGGTTGGAGTTTCTCTGTGAGTACGATTTTGATATCAATCATATCAAAGGAAAGGAAAATAAAGTGGTTGATGCACTCATAAGGAGAGTGCATGAATTACATGCTACAACCATTAGCATGTACTGAAATGATATTAAAGGCATAATTTCCGAAGATGCAAATACATATTTGTAGTACAAGGAGCTGGTAGAAAATCTACAGCAATATGAGATGCCACAGAAAGTGGAAAACTATAAATTGGAAACCGATAGAACACTTATGTAAAAGAACAAAATTTACACACCTAATGTCCAGGACTTGAAACATATGATTTTGAATGAAATGCATAATGTGCCTTAAGCTGGGCACCCTGGATATTAGAAGACTGTGGCAGCAGTCAAGATCCATTACTTTTGGCCAGGTATGAGGAAAGAGATTGTTGAATACATCACCATATGTATGGAGTGCTAGAAGGTTAAAGCTGAGCATAGGCACCCAACAGGGTTGTTGCAACCTTTATCCATTCCTGAGTGGAAGTGGGAAGTGGTGACAATGGATTTAATCACAGGATTTCCCAAAAGACGCAAACAACATGATTCGATCATGGTGGTAGTGGACAATCTTACGAAATCTGCCCATTTCATTCCATTAAAGACTACTCACAAGGCATTTGTCGACATCTTTATGAAGGAAGTGGAACGATTGCACGAAATTCCCAAGACAATTGTGTCTAACCGAGACCTGAAATTTACCTCTAAGTTCTGGAAGGGTTGGTTTAAGGGGTTCGGAACGAATATGAACTTCAGCACAACCTATCACCTTGAGTCTGATGGATAGACTGAGAGGGTGGACTAAGTAATAGAAGACATGATAAGGATGTATGTGATGGACAAACCATCGAAATGGAAATACCACCTACACTTGGTATAATTTGCCTACAATAATGGGTATCAAGCATCGTTGAAGATGAGCCCATTTCAAGAAATTTACAGTAGAAAGTGAAATACTCCAGCAAGATGGGATAATGCAGTTGATAGGGTGGTAGTTGGGCCAGAATTGCTCAAGGAAATGGAAGAAGAAATGCTAAAAATTAAGCAAAATTTAAAGGCTGACCAAGACAGGCAGAAAATTTATGTTGATAAAAATAGAACCCACATAGAGTTTAAAGTGGGTGATCATGTTTTACTGAAAGTAAAAGCCAATAGAAGTTGCTTGAAGCTGGGAAACTGCGCCAAGTTGGTAGCTATATTTTGTGGGCCATTTGAAATACTAGAAAGAATTGGGCCAGTTGCATATATTTGCATTACCTACATCCATGACTGTACATAATGTGTTTAATATTTCATTTATTAAGAAATATATACCTGATGTTAATCATGTAATTGATTGGAATGTGATTCAGGTGGAGAAAGAAGGTTTCCTTCAAGTGCATCATGTGTGCATATTGGACCGGATAAGAAAACAGCTTCGGAATCGATCCATAGTGCTTGTAAAGGTCCAGTGGACCCGGTACAATCCTGAGGACGCGACTTGGGAACATGAAGATGTTATGCAAGCAGAATATCCACATATTTTTGAAGATTTTTGAAAATCATGTTGATGTTGTGTAAAAGTTTCACTGAGGACAATACAAAAATAAGGGGAGGGGATTGTAATATCCCCAAGGACAAACCCTGTTGTAATCATGTTTATGAATTGTAAATCATGTTTTGTAGGCTAGTGAGCCAAGTATATATAAGATGGTGGGATTATGTGTTTATTAGGCCAGAGAGCCTAAGTGTTAAAGGCTAGGAGCCATATTTTGTATATGTAATTATGAAGATCATTAATATAATATATAAACATCGTTGTGTGCAGACTGACCATGAAGAAAGAGTGATGGGGGAGTGGTGGGTAAGGGAAAAGGGGTTGAAAGGTTGGAAAAAGGGGCTAATATAAGGGTCTTAAGTCCTTGAGAATAATATTTTATTATTATTCTAAAGTTGTGTGACAAACATGTTTGTTTTTATCCTAAGTCCTGGGAGAGGCAACGCATGCAGATCCAATGTGTGCAAAAAGGGAACGTGTGCTTGATGGAGTGCATGAAGCTTCATGGGGGACAGGTTTCAGCCCAGGCACACTCAATTTAACTCAAGAATTGAACCATGATGGGGGTTCATCCTCCATTCTGTCATTCGTTGTCTGAACTGAGGAATATTTGTGTCTGATCTCTGTATGGCTCACGCAACTCTGAAACCTGAAGCCTGTGATGTTTTCTTGAGAGGTCGATACACCTCTATTAGAACCGTTGAGTCTGTGTTTAACCTCTATGTGGATTCCTTGTCTCGCACCCTGAAAACCAGTGGAAAACCTGTGGATTGAGCCATGTCACCTGTGTGTTCTATGAGCCTAGCCTATCCGCTCTTGCAGAGTCGAGCTCATACCTGAAATGTCTGTGTGTTGTTTCCTTCCATGTTTCCTAAGATGAATTGGCCAGTTGTTGTTGTTGTTATCCTCACCTTATGATAATTGGGATGAAATTGGTTGAAGAAGCGGGTTTTCAAGCTCATGGTAGAAGAGGCAAGTTGTCAGGCCTATGAGAAACTCTATCTAGGTGAGAGAGTCCGCTGGGAAGTGGTTTTCTCCAAGATAGAGTCCAACACCAACTACGGAGTTCTGAGAATTTATGATCCAGCCTATTTCCGAGACTGAGAGAGGGAGGTGAAGCACCTATGGACTGTCCTTGTGAAGGTGTATACTCCTGGGTGGAATAGGCATGCGGGGAATGAGAGTCTATGAGTAGTGGGCGTAAGAAGGCTCCTGGAGAGAATCCTTCTGGCAGCTCTGTGCAGTTTCCCTGAAACCTCAGCCTAGTCTAGGATTCCCTTGTCTTGGGTGGAACTTGGTCCCAGCTTGGGGGTGACCCACTGTTGAGTGTGATGAGTAGCATGATCTAAGGTTGGGAGGTTCATGGAAGATTTGCACATGGTTGGTGGAGTTACTACCGTTTCAAAGATAATATTATATGCATGTTTTTAATTTCAATTAAAATGCATGTTTGTGACGCTTGCAATATTATCATGTATTCCATTGCAATTATGAATTACTGTTAATTCCATTACTTTTGTATGTTAGCAATAATCTTGTGTTTACTCTGTATTGTTTAGTTAAATGTGTTAAGTGATCTAAATTCATCTATATATATATATATATATATATATATATATAAGTGTTATTTCATGTAGTAGTGTTTCCCAACAAGTGGGTTGATGGTCGGGGGAATTACAGCCGTCATGTTAAAACGTATTGGAAAGGGTTGACGATGGCAATGACAGTAGTCTTGCGAAGCAGTATGTAGTGATGGAACTATTGGAAAACATGTACGCCTGCCAAAGAAAGTTTCTCAACGTGATAATAGTTGAGTTTCGCCCCAACCAAGCCTCGACTAAGGTAATATATAACTTGATATTCGAGCATATCATCTTCTTGAACCAAGACCATGACGATGGTCGACTCCACAGCAACCAAATACAATAAGAAATATATGTTATAATTACGAGGCTGAAGAAGAGGAGTAAACATTAGGGCATATTTCAATGCTTCAAAGGAGTTTTGAGTAACTTCATCCCAATAGAATGGGACCCCTTTTTTCAAGAGATGCCTAAACCCTTTAGTGATCTCAGCGTAATTCACGACAAAACGCCAAAGAAAATTCACTTTCCCCTGTAAGCTCTGAAGTCGAGGTATCGTGCACGGGGGAGGAAATTGAAGTATCACCTCAACATTGAGACGATCAACCATGATCCCTGTTGTTGATAAAATAAAACCTAAGAGACGGCCTGAAGTCACGCAGAAATTGCACTTGTTAGGATTCAAGTGAATTCGATAGTAGTGGCATCGTTCAAAGATTAGTCAAATATGGATGGGATGATTAGATCTCTTGTGAGAGCGTGATGCTAGATCATTGAGATACGCCTCGAATATGTGTCTAAGGTTTTGAAAAGAAAATGACATGGCCCGTTGAAAGGTAGCTCCAACATTCTTCAGGCCAAAAGGCATCTTATGATACGCGAATGTCCCCAAGGGACAAATAAAAGTTGTTTTATGTTGGTCCTCGAGTTTGATTTGAATCTGATTGTATCTCGAGAAACCATCTATGAATGAAAACACCTTGCAGCCTGCACACTCATCGACAATCTGATCAATAAATGGGGTAGGGAAATTATCTTTCATACAAGCCTTATTCAAATCATACAAGTCCATGCGCACACAAATCATGCCCTGTTTCTTGTTAACCGGAACCGGGTTTGACACCCATTCTGTCAATTGTACAGGGTAGATAAAACCATCTTTGAGAATTTTTTCTACTTCTGCATTGATTGTTGCTTCTTTTTCGAGGATTTATAGACGAATATTCTATCAGAATGACTTGACATCAAGATAAGTCATAATTTCATGCTCAACAATTCATGGGTCGATGCCTGCCATTTTCTCGTAAGACTAGTAAAAAACATCGTAAAATTCCTTGAATAACTCAGTGTAAGTTCGAATCTCTTCGGGGAAGCAATCCGCTCCAACAAAAACATTCTCCACAATGCCAGGGGTTTTGGAGATATCGATTGGAATCGTTGTAGCAATGCTTTCCATGTTACCCTCAGTGTAAACTCCATGTGCAACCAAAGGATTTATAGGATAAGGATTATCTCCATTCACAGTCAAATAAATTCTCCCACCTTAATTCTCCTTAAATCGGGAAGGAAGTATGATATATGATGTAGATCATCCCAAGTTCTATCAAGACTAGTCATTGCCTCAATAATCACCTTGTCGGAGGGAAATACCAAGTCTAAAGGATCTTGAGTGGCAAGAGAATCTTGAGCCCAAATGGGCTCTAGAACTGGATCTAACTCCTGTGGGCGAGCCAAATCAGGGTTGGACGAAGTCTGTTGGACAATGTTGTATGAAACCTCAGCCGCGAACAAGGGAATGGCCATGTTAGGATGCCCTGTCCCCACCATCGAGGCCAATGGGGAAGGTAAATTCCACGGATCGTTAAAGTAGCTCGTTCAAAATGATGACACTTGTAGAATTGCAGTCGTCGGCTGTTCGGGAAAAACTAATATAAGCTTTACATCGCCCAAAGGCAGTGGGTGATAAAAAGTTCCCATCAACGATGGAAACAAACCAGCACCTAAGTTGACAATGTTGGGTTGCGGACTATCAATCATCGGGACCTCGGAAGCTCCCGATGAAGGGTCAGGACGAGAGAAAGACAACTGGTCAATGGTCACAATCCGACCCTCTTGCAGAAAACACAAGACCCAAAAAACCGTAGCAACCACCACATGCATTGCATAAGTCCAACTCCTTCCTAACAACAGGTTGTAGTTGAGAGGCGCATCGACGAATTGAACTTCGACACACACAGTTTTACCTCCCAACTACATGGGGAAGGAAGGAATAATTATGTGTGGTCTAAATGACCAACCGTAAAATGTCGTAAGCAATGTAGGCGATGGAGAAAACCTAGGCTAGCCAATGGCCTTCCAACATGCCAATGACATCACGCAAATCGAGGAACCCTCATCAACCACTGTACGAAATATGTTACGTGCAAAATATTTCTTAGTGTAAGCCACTACTATCTGAAAGGAAACGTGGTAAGGAAGATGGGGTTTTAAGTCGGTTGGATAAAAAATGATCGCTCCTGGGTTACAAGTCTCTGTCGATCCCAAGGAGGATAACATAGATTTTCTCTGTGAGGGGAAACTCTAGAGGAATTCCAAAGCAAACATTGCACAAGGGGTCGGTGAAAAATATTCTACAACGAAGTAGTTTTGGGTGGACCTTGCATTTGGATTATGAGAAGCCTTCTTAAATGCACCTTTTGGGATGCGAGTCATTGTTTCTCTCGTCGCCTTCTCAATTTGGAGAGGAGTTGGTGGGTTAGTGTCTTCCTTTCTCTTCTCGACATATTCTAGCATTTTGTAGTCTCAGGCCTTGGTCACTATATTATCTTTGACATTCATCATGTAAATATTTGTGGCTATGTTGTTATTGGTAGGTTTGGGGTGTCCCTGACTTCCCCCTGCCACGCTCGTGGATGTGGAAGCCTGAGCCATGTTTTTCCCTTGTGGAAAAGGGCTCGTCAACACAGAAGCTTGTTGTTGTGCTAATAGCTTCTAGGCCTCTGCAATCCAAGGGCACATATGAGTTGGGTGGTCTTCCGTGTAGAGATTATATAGATAGTTTGACTTCTTCTTTTTCGTTTTTCCCCCGCCAGCATTATTGGTAGCCATTTTATCCCCTTTACCCTTCTTATTTCGTTGTTTCTTCTTTCCCTCTGGCTATTGGTTGGACTTGGGATTCATTGACTACACAGTGTGTACATCCAACATCTAGGTAGGGGGAACAATCAAACTCTGAGTCTAGTTGGCCACAGTGTATTGTATCGACAATTGTTGCAATTGATTCGATAACAGGTCCATGGAATTGCTTTGCATTGAGCCCACAATATCGCTAGCATGGGTCCCAGGCTTTTGCTTGGCCTTATCGAGAGTAGACCACAGTGCATCTGGCAAGATCTCGTAGAGTGCCAGACTGAGAGTAGATCAGTTCAAGTTGTTGGGCTCTCATAATCACCTCCTCTTATGAAAACACTCTGGAAGTCGCTACGTCCTTGGATACGCAGGGCACCAAAGAATTTAGGAACCACTCAAGAAAGAAAGAAGGAGGGACCTTGACCTTAAATAATCTCTTTCTATGTCGCCATTATCGAATATGATCAAAGATGTGGTCGGCCTTGTTTTGCTAAAAGTTGGCCAGTAATTCGGTCTTAGCATCGTATCTCACGGGTAACTAGAAATGGTTCAAGAAGACCATTGCCAAGTCGTTGAAGTAAGAGTACCTCGAGAAGTCGAGCTCAATATACCATTTTGTAGCACCCCCTATAAGAGTGCGTTGAAAAATGTGCAATTGGAAAGATTCATCATTCAGTGAGTTTGACGAGAACCATAAATGAAAAGTCGTCACATGATCACTTGGATCTTCACTAGGTTTTCCTTCAAATTTTGGAATATCTAAGGGAAACTTAGTCGGCATGGGGGACCAATGTGGATCATGACAAATCAGATCGTTCATTAATCTCAACAAGTCTGGCAGATGTAGCGTTGCTAGAAATGGTAGTTTAGGTTGTGAACTATTTACAGGAAAAGAGGGTCCTGGAGTTTGACTGGCACTGGGTTTCCAGAAAAACTTGGACTGCTCACCAGGGTTTTGGTAAAAACCATGGCCTTTACCATCATAGGGATACTGCATATGTTGGGGTATCATTGGATGACTCCCGAAATTGGATGATATAGATTGTGTGGGGATTTCTTGCTACATTGTGTTCCAAGTACCTTAGAATGAGATGCCCCCAGTCGGTCCAACGGGCATGGGTACAAAGCCTTTCCTAGGGTTCCATTGAGGATGGAAGGGGTTTCCCCCGACTGACATCCCTTGGGAGGGAACTGATCCCTGCAAAGTATTCCAAAAACCCAGTGTGGAGAAAACTCCAATCATCTCTCCCTGTGAAGGAATAGTACCTTGCACTGGTTTTTTTTACCAAAACTAGGGTTTCCCCCAACCGAGACAACAAACAAAGAAAAAACATTATTCCCAAATGCGTCGGACAAAGAGAATGACATATATCCCACCGATGTTGTATAAGACGAAGTTCCTAAACTACCTCCACCAAACAAGCTATAATTAGCATTTGGCCCGATTGGTTACTGAAAATCACCACCGATCGAAGGGGACGGGGGAGGTATATGACCCCCACCATAAGGGATAGCATTAAAAGAGGAAAAAGCACCCCCGATTGACCCTTGCATGGGATCATTTGAGCTCCCTGCCCCCAAACACATGGTCTATAAGGTAGAATAAGTAAGAACTGAGTTTGAATCAAAGTCGGGAATCTTGTATGAGAAGGGAGGGCCCGTCGCATTATGAGTAAATGGAGGAGTGGTCAAAGCCGATAATGGTATCAGACTATTTCCCAAAGTTGAGGGAGTCGATACCACTATGGTCCTGAATGACGAAGGTGGGAGAGGAGGTAAGATGCCACCTGTAGTAGTAGCCATAATGGGAGTATGAGGACTCCTAGACGAAGTAGCAACATTTGTTTCCATTGCCGCTCATAGGACTAGCTGTGGGTCAGAAGGTGTCATCTCAGAAGGGACAATATGAATCAAGATCAATGCCGATAAGTCGGTAATCAAAGGATTGGCTAGTCTGAGAGCCTCTACCTCAAGGTAAAAAATAGTAGGTTCCTCTGGATTCAGAAATTCACCTCGTGAAGAAGGCTTGGGCACAGTTTCCTATGGCCTGGTCGCTTCGAACGAAACTTCTTGGTCAAGTCTTCACCTCAATGGTGGCGGAGGTGGATCCAATGTAATCGAAAATAGGCCCCAAAGTCTTCACAACCGACGGAGATGTTGATCTTCCACTTTGTGAAATGATAAAATGAAACAGCAAGGCTTGACTAGCATTGAACACCAAACACACACTAAACTTTTTCCTAAAGACAAATCAAGCAGTTGACTATCTAGTAGGAAGGACAATTACGCCAATCGACACTAGAGAAACTAAAACAGAAGCACCCTGCAAGTATACTCTGCAAAGCACGATCCGACGTCTACCCGAGGTACCACAGTATACCCCTGTAGTCACCTGTGTAAGTCCCTAAAATATGTGCAACTAGGTTGCAAGCTCAGAGTCAGTTACCAAGCGAGTACAATCGACAGTCAGGAAGATCGTAATGAGCAGGATAACAAGTATGAATCCCTTCAAGGCTATCAAAAGAAAATGGTCTATAAGAAAACAGAGGATATCGAATGGGTTCAAGGTCCATGAAGCTCTGTAGGAAAATGTAGTTGGTATTATTCCCGAGAAATACCCTCAATATACAATCCCCACTACGTTCAGTCCATCTTTGGAGGGGTTATCTCCACTGCTTCTCCTCACACAACCTCGTGTTTATCCCCTATGTTAGAGGGGGGTCCTGAATAACTCTTACGACACTAGACTTAAAGAATTCCCTAACTCATACTCCAATCTTTGATTTAAAGTGGCCTTGAAGAGTTTCCTCTCCAAATCTAATTCAAGGCCCTAAAACCCTAAACTAGTTTGTGAACCCTGCAAACAGAAAATTCTAATGTATTTTAGATTAAGAGTTACTTTTAAGTCTTGATTTACTCAAAAGGTGTGGTATTGAAACTAATGGTGTTATAAAGAGACAAATAAGGAGGGAAGAATTAAAGCACTTGAAATCAAAATTACTTCGAATTGAAAAGAAAACATTCTAACTAACTCTTTGTAAACTCAACTTTTCTAAATGAAATTTCAAGATCTTGTAAATGAAGAAATCCTAAAACTTGCTTTTGCTTGACTACAAACTACTTAAGGTTCAGAAAATTGAAAAGAACTTGAAAATAAAGAATCTTTTTCCTTTTTGCAAATAACAACTTTAGCTACTTTACCAAACTGAAATGCAAGAAAATGAAATTCCTTTTTTTTTAACCGCTTTAAAGAGAAAAACCTGAAGTAAACTTTTTCTTTTTTCAAAGAAAGTAAAAAGGGACAAAAAGAAGACTGAAAACAAGAATGGTAAATACCTTCAGCCTATGGTGGATCACAGGGATTCAACCAAGAAACCAAAAGGAGGATCTAAGACTCAACAACTTGCTCAAAACCTTTTTTAGAGTAAACACAAGAAGACTAAGGAAACAAGTAAATTGGAACCTATACCCAAGCTATGGCCACAGACAAAAACTTTGGTTGATTCAGGAAAGCCCTGAGAAGTGTGAACTTCAATCAAGAAGAGGAAAACTCCCTCTTTATTAAAAAAACTTTCATGAAATAGAGAAGGGGGTTGTTGCATCAGCAGCCTGCGTATGTACGTGAGAATGTTTACTGAGTAGAGCACATATGTATGCGGGCTGACCCAAAATAGGATGCGTACACCTCTGAGTCGTTTCAAAAATAAAAAGACAAGGAAAACTTACAGGGCAGGGAAAACTGGTATGCACTTTGGAGGTGACCAGAACACCTTCACAGACTCAGCAAAATTGACTGAAACTCGAAAGGAAAACAAAAACCAATCAATCAACCCAAAACCCCCTAAAAACCCTAGAGATATCCCTAGTATGGTCACCAATTATGCTAGTGGGAAAATCCCCCCTTTAACTATACCAGTGTTTAAGATATAGATAGAGTGAATGACCTTCTAAAATTCAATCTATTTTCTACTCTACCCCAAACATACCAAAACAAATGAAAAGAAATCAATAAGAGAGAAGATTGTTAACTGTACCTTTTATCCCACGTCTGGTGATGATCTCCTCAAGATCCATAGTTCCAAAGACTGCAAGTCTACTCCCAAGGCTGACCTGCATCCAAAACTAGGAAAACAAGGACTACAAGCATGCTATTTATATTCATGAGTTAGGGTTAGATACCAAATGCTATGTATAAATCAATGAAAATACACAAAACATAATCATTTGGGATAGGGAAAAGAGATTCTTTTATTCATCAAATAAAGACTGAAACTTACAATCTGTGCTAACCACCATTCCATGAACCTGATCCAGACTCCTCTTTACAATTCTCCAAGTGCACCTTCAATAGGCCTCTTCTCTCAATCTTCTGATCACCTCAAGGGAAGGGGATGTATTGAATGGAAGGAGAAGGGGTTGAAGAGGTAATGTTGAGGTAGTAACTCACAAAAGGTAGCAAATGCTTTGGCAAGGAGGGGAAGTGAAATTGGGAAGAGTTTCACTGTTCTTATTCTTGGATGTGAAATGAGACCCCAAAACCTCCTTTTATATGAAAAAAGGATGGTTATTCGATTGGGTGATAGGATATAGCACGTGAAATGGTTGGGAAAACTCCAATATCCCATGAATTTCACTGAATTCCTTACAACTTTTTATTTTTTGCAACTTTTGCAAGTATACGCGGGTTGTTTAGTGTGCAGCAAGCATATGTACGTTGGTTGTAGTGGTGCAACAAGCGTATGTACGCAACCTGTAATGGTGCAGGGAGGGTACATGCTCTAAAAAAATGGCTTTTTAAGAAAATCTTCTCAACATTGCTTTGGAAAAATATGCAAGTAAGAGGGCCAAGGCCATGTATGCTTGGATATGGCAATTTAGGTCTATAACAACGTTGAGAATGTATGTGATGGATAATCCATCTAAGTGGGAAGATTACTTTCACTTGGTTGATTTTTCCTATAATAATGGGTATCAAGATTCATATAAAATGAGCCCATTTGAAGCTTTGTATGGTAGGAAATGAAATACTCCAGTGAGTTGGGACAAGCCAGCAAACAGAGTGATACTTGGGCTAGAATTTCTCAAGGATATGGAAGACCATATGGTTAGAATTAAGCATAATTTAAAGGCAGCTCAAGATAGACAAAAAATTTATTCAAATAAGAACATGACAACTATAGAATTTAAAGTGGGGGAGCATGTGCTTTTAAAAGTGAAGCCCAAGAAGATCTCTTTGAAGTTGGGTAGTTGTACAAATCTAGTAGCCAGATACTATGGTCCATTTGAGATATTGGACATAATAGGGCCAGTTGCATACATGCTTGCATTGTCTGCTTCAATGAATGTGCATAATGTATTTCATGTCTCTTTTATAAACAAATATGTACATGATCCTAACCATGTTATTGATTGACATATGATTTAGGTAGAGACAGAGGGAGACTTTCAGTTCCAACCAATGCGAATACTGGACAGAAAAGTCAAAATTCTCAAGAATTGAGTTATAGAGCTTGTAAAGGTCCAGTGGAACTGCTACGGTCCTGAAGATGCTACTTGGGAGAACGAAGATGCCATGTGGGAAGAGTACAGACAATTTTTTGAATAAATTTTGAAATTTTGATTTATGTTTTGTATATGCACTAAGGATAGTGCCAAAATAAGGGTGAGGGGACTATGATACCCCGGTTTTGAGCCCCATATTAAATAATGTATTTTGTTAATTTATGAAAGGCTAGAGTGCCCAAAGAATTAAAAGAGGCCAGTGTGCCTAGGAAATGTAATGTTTTTATCATTATTAATAATAAATAAATCATTGGTTGCTAGATGGACAAGGACAATATCTATAGAGGGATATGATTCCACAATAGAGGGGGCTTGAGGGGATAAGTATTTATTTTATATTTTATTTACCCATTTTTGTTTTAATGGATAATATCAGTTACATGAGATTATTGGTGGAAGGCCATGTGGTTCTTTAATTCCAATAAATATATAAACCCATCTTTGGTCTATTTGGGGGTTAACTCACTCACTCACTCACTCATTGTTCATTTTTCATTGTTCACACCTTTCATTCTGATCTCTCTCCATTCATTCTTCCACCCACTTGTCATTCCTCGTTCATTTTGATTTTTTCTTGGGAAAGAAAAACGAATTGTTGGAGAGGAGACATGGTTTTTTTGGATGTAATGAATGCTGGTGTATTCCATCCATGAATTAATGCCTGCATGTCTGAGATTATTTATCATGTGTTAATATTTTCTCACAGTTGTGAATCCTCAGAGTCCCAACATGGAGATTCTTGACTAGATGCACTAGATCCGTGGAAGGAGGTGGATAGTCTGAGGGACTGCGTGGCAGAGAAGGGGGTCCATTCTCTTGGTTTTTGAAGGTTGGATAGAAGAGAGTCGATGTATCTTGGATTGTTCTATGTGTTGAGAAACCCGTGAGATATTGAGTGTTGACTGAGTTGGGAAGTTGAGTGACACTTTGGAACCGTCCTTGTGGATTAATATCCCTGGCTTGGGCGTGACATTGATGTTGAGACTTGGAACAACCATGTCTATGGTTGGGTGGAACATCCTTGGTCTACAATCAATTGGTGATTCGTTTCATAAAGATAAGTTCTCTCTATCATGATTTTATTTACCTGTGTATGTATTATGTTGTGTATTAATTACTATCTTTGAGATTCATGCTTATAATGTGCATGATTGTTGGTTAATGTTGTGTATGTAATTATATTCATTTCTTGTATGTGTAGAATGAATCTTGATCTCTGCATGTGAATATTTCATGCCTCTTTATTAATTAAAAATTTATCAGAATTTGACACTGGTTCAGAAGTGAGTTTTGAGGTAGCGTGGCCAAACTATGAGTGGTTGGGTATGTTATAATGACATGGAATGACATGTGGATTTTGACATGGCATTAAATATCATCCTTCTCTTTCCCTTCATCGAAAATCGACAATTTCCTTTGGATAAACAAAACACTTTGTTTATTCTGCCAACTTGACCATCGATGATTTCTCATAGGTGAACTAAACGCTTCGCTAATTTTTCCAACCCAACCATCAAAGATTGAAAATTTATCTTGGCTGGATGAACCACTTCACCAATTTTACCAACACGACCATCGACAATCAATGATTTCCTTTGGCGAGCTAAATTTACTCATGAATTCCTCCAAACTCTTATACCTAGAAATATTTTACCAAAATCAGGGATGAATCTAGGTTGTCAATCTCCCATTCAAAATTATCTTGACCGTTGATTCACCATACTTCACCCAACTCTACCGATGAGTATCGATCGTCGATCTACTCTATTCTTCCAACTCCAAAAACGGATATGGACCGTCAATTCACTCCATTTTTCAAAACTCAAAAAATTGATCTCGATCATCGATCTGCTCGATTTTTCCAAACTCCGAAAATAGATCTCTATTATCGACCTACTCCATTTTTCAAAACTCTAAAAATGGATCTCGATTGTTGATCTGCTCCATTTTTCCAAACTTTGAAAATAGATCTTAACCATCGATCTGCTCCATTTTTCCAAACTTTAAAAATAGATCTTAACCATCGATCTGCTCCATTTTTCCAAAATCTGAAAATGGATCTCGACCCATTGATCTACTCCATTTTTCCAACTCTGAAAAAATTATAAGTTTTTGATCAATCTAGGATGAATCTAGGTCATTGATCTCAAAATAAAACGTGGTCTTAGTTGTCAATCCATCAAACTTACTCAACTTATTTAGCTTCCATTACAACATAAATTTCAACCTTCCATGTTGAATTTAGTTGTGGACCTACAGATTGACATCCTTGATCACCTTCTAGATGGTTATGAGAGAAATTTCAACCTGAAATATCTCGAAAAATTGGGGATTTCACTCCAATTTTACCGTTCCCCCACAATCCATCACAGGTGAAACTATGCAACAATGAATTTCTACCAAAATTTGTGTGGATATGGGGTCCTACAAGCTTGGTGTTGAATTTTGAGCTATTATACCAATATGTAATGTTACCCAACTTGACTGAGGTTCATTACATGCGGAATACACATACAAATAAAATCATTTGCTAACATATCATGTAGGTTACCAGCTATAGGAAAACACAAAGGTTTAACCATTTTTTGATATCATTATTTAAATGCATATACAACATGTTAAACTAAAATAAGTGAAACTAATAAATTCATTCTCACACACAGAGTAAAATGCACATCATTTAAGATCATAAAATAACTCAGAAAATAGATAAAACACTTATCTTTCTAAACAATTGTGCAACTAATTGCTTGGGATAGATTTTCCACACAACCATAGACTTGATAATGTAGATATCAATAGAAATTCAACCCTAAGTTGGGGATAGGAATCAACAAAATAGGTTGTCTCTCACTATCCACTCACAACTCAAAAAAATCTCGCAACCCAATGGAATTCTCCTACAACTATCCTAATTTTCCACCAGCTCTCTTCCTCTCGACCTTCCCAACCCAAAGAATGTACTCCTTCACTTCTGATATTCCATCAGGTTTCACATTTGTTTATTAGGGTCTCTCTGGTGTAGTTAACCAAGAATATCACTATTGGGAAACTCAAGGGAGCTCACTGCTATGAAAAATACTAGGAAACAAAAAAACAACAAGCTTCTTGCTCCACTACAAATCATACACATGAGTTCACTCTTCAAGCCTGAAAAATTGGTTCTTTTGAAATCCTAACAACTTTATTCTTCAATATTCAACAACTCCAAATAGTTATTAACATGTCCACCATTGTTTCCTCCAAGTTACAACACTCTCCTCTCCCTTGCTATCCCAAAATCTACATGTAAAAACTCCTCTCCTTTTGTTGGCATGTTTTACAGGAAAGCGTGTTCTTGTCATTGATGGCAAGACCAGCAATGTTGATGTTTAACAGGAAAGAATAAGCTTAGGAGGAGAAGCAAACAATATGCAGAAACAAGAAATCTCATAAGAGATAGAAGTTTCCAGAATTGCAGACGAGGTCCAAGAGACGAACTCACAGGAGGAGCAAAGGTCGAGACCAGTGAACACTTAGAAAATATTCTAAGTTGGAGAGATCAGAAGCTCAAGAGGAAGAGCAATAGTGGTCATTGGATCACCGATCCAAAATACCAGCAATCATTAGATCCAGTGGATTTCTGAGGAGGTTACCGTTCGGGGAATCTCACTTCGGAAGAATTTTCAACTTGAAAGTTGAATTACCCGAAGCCCGAAATCTGAAATCAATGTGGACCATCAGATCTGGAGAAAATGCGATGACCATCTGATTGAACTAGTGGAAGGACAGGAAAAGCAAGGGTTGAGATCTGAGATCATGATCACCTTAATATCCGTCGACCGTCGAATCGAATTAATTGAAGGGTAAGTTAAACCGGGCTAAAGAGTTGAGAATTTGATTATACGAATACCCGTAAGCCATCAAATCAAATGTGAATTGTTGTCAACCGTTGGATCATTCTAAGTGGAAGGACATGATAAGATAGAATAGTTGCATCACAGATAGATTGGGTTGTTGATCTAATATCTTGATCCAGCGAACGTCATTCATTTTGGGTATAAATATGTGAGGAGGTTACTCTCTGGAAAAAATATCACTTCAAGACGTCAGTTTGAGATTTGAAATCTCTGAAGTCCAGAGAACTGGAAAGCCAAAATACATTCTCAGTTGTTGGATCATCCAAAGAATATCATAGCCATCATATCATTCTAAAGTTGAAGGACATGATAAGTTGGGTAAAGGGCGCGCTAATCTCAGTGGTCGAGAATCGAGGACTCAGATCTACAGTCGACAGGGCATATCGGACCCCCCCCTCGAGCTTTCTTCTATTAACCGTGGGGAGGGGGGTTAGAGTTGGTGGTATTTTCCTTGTGGGACCCTCATACATGTCACCTTTTTGTTAACTCAGAACCCCCTCACTCATTACCACTTATCGCCTGCCCCCCCTTTGAGTAAACCACCAAACCACTCATACATACCACCTCTGCGCTCTGACATCACACTCCACTACCCACTACATGTCACACTCCAATACCACGCTCTGCCTCCACATTCCAATAAAATGCCTACATGTCTCAACCACGTCATCAGACCACCTCAGCAAGGACATGTGGTAGACCACGTCAGCAAGAACATGAGTCATCCAATCTGAAATATCACTTTGGGTGTATTCTCAACCATTGATCATAGTACAGTGGAAGGATAGTGTAAGTTTGAGAAGTTGAAATTATGAAGTTTCGACAACCATCCATATCAATGTTTGATTAAGTCCTAGCCGTCAGATTGAACAATGAAAGGATGAGTGTAAGGATCAAATATGACCATTGATTTATTTCCATGAAATAAATTGTCCGATCTGATCCGTCCATTTCAGGATCACTGTCAAGATCGTAAGATCAACGGTCTCATCACATTGTGGGGCCAGAACATGCTCGAATCTTAATTTTTCATGAGCGAGCTGCAATCGAAACCACAGTTTTGGAGAAAGGATGCGTGGAGGCTCGTAGTGAATTGTGGGGCGAAAAGCGGGTTTCCCTCAAACTGCCTATGGACGTGCTCACAATCGCATGGTCACGTGAAGTTCATAACCCAAGGTCATATCATGAAAAAGAGATCGCGCTCACTAGTCCGAGATCAGGAAGCTCCTTTTGAAAAGGTGATTGGGCCACCACCAGTGGTCATGTGAAGGAAGGGGCTTAGAAGCCAAAGAAGCCAAAGATGACTAGCTATAACTGACAGAGAAGACGAAGAGTTTCGACTGCCAGAGAAGCCAAGGAATCTTAGGATAACGCCCATTGATGATGAACACATTGAGCATAACTGCTAGATAATTCAAATATCTTTAGGGTGATCACCAGAGGAACTAAAGAGTCTCAAGGCAACTACCAGTAGGATGAAGAATCATCATAGAGACAATTGACAGATGGAAAAGCGTCGAAGACTGTCACTGCCAGAGAAGACAAAGAATCTCAGGATAAGGACCACTCATGAAGAACAGACTCAGCATGATCGCCAGAGAGAATGAAGAGTTAGGTGTATGAACTGGAAGAGGACTTGGCATGATAAATATATGCAGAATAGAGAAGAGATGGTTTCTTTTGTTGAGTGTTATTCATGCGGGTGGAAGCATGTTGTGAGGAGTAGTTGAAACACACAGAAGTGGCATAGCGCATAGAATGGAAATAATACACAGATCATAAAGCATAGAAGAAAGAGATAGAATAGTGATGAATATCTAAGAGAGAGAGAGAGAAATTTGAGTTGCGCATGTCGAGATAGAGTAGAAGATCGGAAAGATCAAGAAGGTGTGAGAATGAAGACACCGATGCAGGCAGAGCAGAGCAGTGTAGCAAAATAGTGATGAGGCTGATAAGCCATTGATCAATACTGTATCACTGTGATAAATTTATGAAAAGAAAATATTTATATTTCAGGGTGGTAGGGTGGTGCTAGGGAGGATTATTGTCCTCAGAGTTTCAAGTGAATTCTTGAACACAAGGATTTGTATATTTCATATGGTTGCAGCTAGAAAAACCAGCGTAGTAGGGTGGTTCTAGGGAGGACTATTGTCCTTAGAGTTTCAAGTGGTTTCTTGAACACAGGTAGTTGTAGCTTCCATCTGGTTGCAGCCAGAAAAACTAGGGTGGTGTAAGGGAGAAATAGTGTTCTCCGTTATACAAGTTGGTGTCTGTTCAATTGGAAGTTGGTGCTTCCATCCAGTTGGTGCTGGAACACTCAGGGAGTTGGTGCTTCCTTCTAGTGGGTGCTAGAGAAACCAGAGAGTTGGTGCTCTCATCAAGTTGTTGCTTGTAAAACAGAGGTGGTAGCCTCAAAAGGATTTGGTGCTCATAAGAATGATAATGTATAGAAAATAAAGATTACTTATCATATCAAGAAGAAGAGGTTTTCCCCTTTATGGTTTTCATCAGGAAATATTTGTCTCTGTATATTTCATGTGTGTTATTGATGTTGAATATTCTATTACTTACTTCCCTGCATTATTGTGATCATTATTGAGTGTTATGTAAATATTTTAAAATGGGAATAATTGTTTAAGCACAGTAACAACTGATTCACCCACCCCCCCCTCTCAGTTGTCCAACAATTGATATTAGAGTCAATTCCTTTTATTTAAAGGTAGATCAGTAATCTTAAACATGACAATTCATGAAGGAACTTCAACCAATAATCCCCCCCTGTTCAATGGAACAAACTTTGGCTTCTGGAAAGTTAGGATGAGAACCTACATAATGGCTTTAGGTGCAGATGTCTGGGATGTGGTAGAGACTGGTTATGTAAAGCCAATTGTACTAGCTAATAAGGATGACAAGCTATAATTCAGCTTCAATGCTAAGGCTATGAATGCTATTTTGAGTGGGATTGCAGAAGAATAATTTGTAAAAGTTATGCACTTAGAATATGCCAAAGAAATGTGGGACAAACTCATTAGAATTTATGAAGGTAATGAGAAGGTAAAGGATGCAAATATTCAAACCTACAGATTACAGTTTGAACAACTAAATATGAATGGGGGTGAAACAATAAATAATTTTTTCTTAAGATTTGAGGAGCTTGTGAATTCCATGAAGGGTCTTGGTGAGAAAATTGAAGACGTATTCTTAGTTCAGAAGATTTTAATATCTCTACCAAATAGATTTAATCCAAAAGTTTCTGCAATAGAAGAACTGAATAATCTTAAGACCTTGTTTATTGATCAACTTCTAGGAACTCTAACTGCTTTTGAAATGAGGATTAGTAAGGATAAATCCACCTCTAGAGAAGCATCATTTAAAGAATATAAGAATGAAGATTCTAAGCCTGATGAAATTGAAGAAAAATTTGTGAGAAGACTACAAAAGTATCAGGCAAGCACCAAGGCAAGTTTCCCTTCAAATGTTTTAACTGTGGAAAGATAGGTCACTTTGCATCTAAGTGTCCACACAAGAAGAAGGACCATAACTCTGAAGTTGAAGAGAATTACAAATCCAAGATATTTGGTAAAAATACAAGTTTATGTGTAAACAATGATGACTCTTCAGGAGACACAGATAGTGACACTTCTTGTGAAGATAAGGTAAACAAATTCATGCTTATGGCCAAAGAGGATTATGATAATAAAATCACAGAAAGTGATGTTGATGATTAAGAAGTTGTGGTTGAATTGGAAGAAGAGTTGATCAGTGCTTTGGAAGAGATTGACGGACTCAGACTTAAGAAGAGAAAGAAAAAACAATTGTTGATACAGTTCGAGAAAGATAGTAAAAACCCTGATGAATACTTTTCCCTGCTAAAACTAGAATTAGAAGAAGAAAAGAAAATAGAGGACATTCTGAAACAGCAGTTATCAGAGAAGAAGGCAAGATGTGAATCCTTGGAAGAAGAGGTAGTAAAAACTAGAAAAGAGATGGATAATTTTAAAGCATTGTATCTCCAAAATCGTCCAAGCATTAAAGCCTCAGCAAAACTAAATGACATTCCGAGCAAACAGATATCTCCTTTGTTGAAGACTGGTTTAGGCTATGTAAGTGGTTCAAGCAACAAACAAACAGAAAGCAAAGAGCTAATAAAGATGATCAAGTTCCAAGTCAGCAGACAATCATACCATGTGAGTACTCTGTCACCAGAAGCTAATAAAGACAAGATGATCCCTGATAAAAAACAAAGATATCAAAATATGGAGCAACAAATTCCAAGAAGAAGGCCATCCTTCAAGTACCAAAATTTCTTCCATGGTTACTATTTTTACTTCTCTAATTTTGGTCATAAGATTGCAAATTGTCAAATTAAGTTTAGAGACATGCAACTGAGGAAATCAAGAAATAAGCAATCTTTGCAAGGTAGAACTAAACAGCCAATGAGTAGACAAAGTTTCACCAATCACTTTGACCTATTGAACAATTAGGTCGAATGTTATAACTGTCATAACTTTAGCCACAAAGATGCAGACTACCATCTAAAGAATTACAAAGCAGATCCAAGGATAAAACCCTTAGCCAAAAATGCCAGCACGTGGAAAAACAAAGATAGTGAAAAATGTGGTCTAGTACTTTCAGCTCAAAAACAAAAAGACCCCTGGTATATAGACAATAGATGTTCCAAGAACATGACTGGAGACAAGGATAATTTTATGCTTATAAGTAAAGGAAAAATAGGAAATGTGACCTTTGGAAATGATGAACCAGGTAAAATCAAGGGTAAAGGGATGGTGAGTTTGAGTAATGGTAAAGGAAAGGCCCAGGATGTTCTGCGTGTAGATGGGCTAAAACATAATTTCTGCAGTGTAAGTCAAATGTGTGATAGAGGATGTGAAGTGGTGTTCACTTCCAAAGATTGTAAGATAAAGTCTGTAAACTCATGACAAGTGTTGGCTAAAGGTATAAGGACAGATAATAATGTATATGTACTGAAAGAAGATATAGAAGAGTTTCATCTAAGAAAACATGATGAAGGAGGGTTATGGCATATGATACTTGGACATCTAAACTTTGACCACTTAATCAAGCTCAAGAATATTGAGGCAGTAAAATATCTTCCAAGAATATCAAAGCCACAAGATTCTTTGTGTAAACCCTGCTAGGTAGGAAAGCTAACCAAGACACAGTTTAAATCAAATAGCTCTACTTCAACAGATAAACCACTCCAATTAGTTCATATGTATTTATGTGGACCATCAAGACAAGAAGTCACAGGGAAAGAAAACTACTTCATGTTGATCATTGATGATTACTCTAGACTCACTTGGGTTTCTTTTCTCAAAGAAAAATATGAAGCATTTGAGAAATTTAAAATATTTAAGGCTTTAACTGAGAATCAAACAGTGAGCAGATTAAAGGTTGTAAGATCAGACAGAGGAGGATAATTTAGGTCAAGTGATTTCAAGGAATTATGTGATAAACATGGGATCAAAAGAGAATACACAATCCCAGGAACTCCACAGCAAAATGGAGTAGTTGAGAGGCAAAACAGAACAGTTCAGCAAATGGCCAGGTCAATGATGAATGAGAATAACATTGGTCAAACCTACTGGGTAGAAGCAATACACACAACAATCCATATTCTTAACAAAGCTCACCTCAGACCACACAGTGACAAGACACCTTATGAACTGAGGTATGGAAGAGTTGATTCAATCAAACACTTAAAAGTCTTTGGAATTAAGTGCTACATAAAGAATAATAATGAAAACCTTGGCAAGTATGATGACAGGGCTGATGAAGGCATATTCTTAGGGTTTTCTACAAACAGTAAAGGATACAGATGCTATAATAAGAGGCTGCATAAATTGGTTGATTGTATTGACATAAAAGTTGATGAAGGAATCCCAGTAAGAGAGGTGAGAAATATTGAATCAACCACAAAGGATATAGTTGAAGTTGAAGATAAACAAGTCCAAGAATCAGAAAAAGAAGACTCTGAGTCAGATGAAGATACAAACACTCAGGCAGACTCAAATCAGCAAACAACATCAAATCCTTCTTCTAGAATTACTCAAAAGAATCATAATGCAAGTTAGATAATTGGTGAGAAAGACAAAGGTGTACAAACCAGGAGAAGGATAATCAAAGACACCAAGAAATCACATATAGCCTTCATATCCATGGTGGAACCCAAGAACTTCAATGAAGCTAGTGAAGATGTGAATTGGTTAAAATCAATGAACAAGGAACTGGATCAGATTGAGAAGAACAATACTTTGGAGCTTGTTCCTAGACCGGTAGATAAGAATGTAATTGGATCCAAATGGGTGTTTAAGAATAAAATGAATGAATAAGGACAAATTGTCAGGAATAAAGCCAGATTGGTCTATAAAGGGTATGCTCAAATAGAAGGACTGGATTTTGATGAAACATGTGCACCCGTAGCAATATTAGAAGCTATTAGAATGTTTCTTGCCTATGCTTGTCATAAGAAATTTAAAGTCTATCAAATGGATGTCAAGTCATCTTTTCTAAATGGGTATCTAACAAAAGAAGTCTATATGGAACTTCCAGAAGGTTTCCAACTGTCAGATAACCCTGACTTTGTTTGCAAGCTGAAGAAAGCCTTATATGGGTTGAAACAAGCTCCTTGTGCCTGGAACTACAGACTGGATAAGTATCTTCAAGACAAAGGGTTCAATATAGGAACAATTGACAACAATCTATATATCAAAATAGAGGGTAATGATTTTCTCATTGTGTTGGTCTATGTAGATGACATCATCTTCAGAAGTAATAATGCTTCACTAGTAAAATGGTTTGCTTCTTCCATGCAGTCTGAATTTGAAATGTCTATGATAGGGGAATTGTCATTTTTTCTTGGTCTGCAAATTACTCAGAGGTCTGAAGGACTATTTATTTCTCAGGATAAATATCTAAGAGAAATATTGAAAAGGTTTCAAATGGAATATTCTACACCTGTGAGCACACCTATGGTCACTGGATGCAAGCTAAGCAAGGATGATGACTCACCTAATATTGATCAGAGTTCATATAGGTCTATGATAGGAAGCATGTTGTACATCACAACATCTCATCTAGACATAATGCATGTTGTTGGAATGGTAGGAAGGTATCAGTCTGCACCTAAACAGAGTCATTTGATAGCCATCAAAAGAATATTCAAATATTTGAAAAAAAAATGAACTATGGCCTATGGTATCCTAGGAATCAGAATTTTCAATTATCAGTCTATTCAGATGTTGATTGGGCTAACTACATGGATGAAAGGAAAAGCATGAGTGGAGGTGAATTCTTCTTAGGATATTCTCTTGTAGCATGGTTGAGCAAGAAGCAAGGTTCCATTTCCTTATTGACTACAGAAGATGAGTAATTTGCAGCTGCCACTTGTTGTACCCAAGTATTATGGATGATTCAAACACTTGCAGACTTGGAGGTAAATTATACTACAGCGATCCCAATTCATTGTGATCATACTAGTGCAATCAGTGTGTCAAAGAATCATGTATTTCACTCCAAAACCAAGCATATACCCATCAAGTATCACTTCTTGAGGTAACAAGTGACCAACACTCTTGTTTCTTTGCATTATATTCCATCCAAAGATCAGATTGTTGATAATATTCACTAAACAGCTTGAAAAAGCTCAGTTTGAGCATCTACGACAGAAGTTGGGCGTGACACCATTATCAACCTAAGATATTCCATCCTGTTAGGGGGAGTATGTGTTGGTTGAATATTTGATACCTCTACAAAGTACTACAAAAACTTAGGGGGAGCATGTTTTCTTTGACATTGATGTCAAAGGGGGAGAAAAGGAGTGGTTTGGATGCTACAGTTGGAGGTCCAAGCATCAACCTTTTAGGGTTTCCATCAATGCCAAAGGGGGATATTGTTGTCATGTTTTATACGAAATCATGTGCTTTTCATTGATGGAAAGACCATCAACGTCAATGTTTTACAGGAAAAGCATAAGCTCAGGAGGAGAAGCGAACAATATGTAGAAACAAGAAAGCTCAGAAGAGATAGCAGTTTCCAGAATTGCAGATGAGGTCCAAGAGATGGACTCGCAGAAGGAGAAAAGGTCGAGACCCATGAACACTTAGAAAATATTCTAAGTCAGAGAGATTAGAAGCTCAGGAGGAAGAGTGACAGTGGTCATTGGATCACCGATCCAAAAGACCAGAAACCGTTATATCCAGTGGATTTGCGAGGAGGTTATCGTTCGGGGAATCTCACTTCAAAATAATTGGCTACTTGAAAGCTGAATTACCTGAAGCCCGAAGTCCAAAATTAATGTGGACCATAGGATCTGGAAAAAATGCGATGATCATCGGATTGAATTAGTGGAAGGACAGGATAAGAAAGGGTTGAGATCTAATATCACAATAACCTGACTATCCGTCAACTGTCAGATCGAATTAATTGAAGGGTAAGTTAAACGGGGCTAAAGAGTTGATAATTTGATTATCCGAATACCCATCATTCGTCAGATCAAACACGAATTTCCGTCAGCTGTTGGATCATTCTAAGTGGAAGGACAGGATAAGATAGAAAATATACATCACAGACAGATCGGGTTGTTGATATAAGATCCTGATCCAATGATCATCATTCGTTTCGGGTATAAATATGTGAGGAGGTTACTTTCCAAAAAAAATATCACTTCAAGACGTCAGTTTGAGATTTGAAATCTCCAAATTCCGGAGAACCGAAGAGCCAAAATACATTCTCGACCGTCGGAGCATTCGAAGAAGATCGCAAACATCAGATCATTCTCAAGTGGAAGGAAAGGATAAGTTGGGTAAATGGTGCGCTAATCTTAGTGGGCTAGAATCGGGTACTCAGATCTACGGTCGACAGGGTATATCGGACCCCCCCGAGATTTTTTCCTTTAACCATTAGGGGGGGTCCGAGTTGGTGGTATTTTCCTTATGGGACCCTCATACATGTCACCTTTCTGTTAAATCAGACCCCCCTTTCTCATTACCACTTACCTCATGACCCCCCCTACAAGTAAACCACCAAACCACTCATACATACCACCTCTTCCCTCTAACGTCACACTCCACTACCCGCTACACGTCACAGTCCACTACCATGCTCTGCCTCCACATTCCACTACACTACCTACACGTCTCACCCATGTCAGTAGACCACCTCAGCAAGGACATGTGGCAGACCACGTCGGCAAGAATAGGATTCGTCCGATCTGAAAGATCACTTCGGGTGTATTCTCAATCGTTGATCATAGTACAGTGGAAGGATAGTGTAAGTTTGAGAAGTTGAAATTCCGAAGGGTGAAGTTTTGACTGTTGTCCATATCAATGTTTGATTAAGTCTTATTTTTCATATTGAACAATGAAAGGATGAGTGTAAGGATCAAATTTTACCATTGATTTGTTTCCATGAAAGAAACCGTCCAATCTGATCCATCCATTTCAGGATCACCGTCAAGATCATAAGATCAACTGTCCCATCGTATTATGGGGCCAGAACATGCTCGGGTCTTAATTTTTCATGAGTGGTCTGCAATAGAAACCACGGTTTTGGAGAAAGGACACGTGGAGGCTCGTAGTGAATTGTGGGGCGAATTGGTGCTTGTGTAATTGGAAGTTGGTGATTCCATCCAATTGGCACTGGAACACTCAGGGAGTTGGTGCTTCCTTCTAGTGGGTGCTAGAGAAACCATAGAGTTGGTGCTCTCAGTAAGTTGTTGCTTGTAAAATAGAGGTGGTAGCCTCAAAAGGAGTTGGTTCTCATAAGAATGATAATGTACAGAAAATAAAGATTACTTATCATATCAAGAATAAGAGGTTTTTCCCTTTATGGGTTTCCTCGGGAAATATCTATCTCTGTATATTTCATGTGTGTGATTGATGTTGAATATTCTATTGCTTAATTCCCTGCATTATTGTGATCATTATTGAGTGTTCTTTAAAGAGTTTAAAATGGGCATAATTGTTTAAGCATAGTAACAACTAATTCAACCCCCCCCGCTCTCAGTTGTCCAACACCTTTCCCATACAAATTTCCTTTCCCCCCCATGCAGGTTGAATCTCACACCCCCAATGTTGATTATACTCAGCCTCCATGCTCTCATAACTATGGGATCTGACTTTTCACACCAACCCTCTTACATGTGTTTAATGATTTTCTTTGGGAACAATCAATAAAAAATTAGAAGGTTCATACACCAACAATAATTTTACGAAGTGGGTATGAATTTATATACATGGGTAATTCCCACTTGGACCCCTCTCTTAGACATTCTCTTAAACCCTCCCCCCTCTTGTGGATTAATCACCTCCCATCTCTGTCCATGTCTCCCAGCAGTTGGAATCACAATTTATTTGGTAACATATCATCTTTTTCCTACATCCAAGTATGGGTATTCCTACCTTAGGGATGATCTATATACATGTTTGGTTGATGAATATTTGCAAGTACATATTGGTTCCTTGATCTATGAGCTCCTTTCTTATTCCACTCATTGTCATGAATTTTTGTAATGTATTTCAGCCATCGGTTCCTCTTCTGACCTCATACATTAGGGGGAATCTATTATAATTGTATTTTATACCATAGGTCTTACACGGATGTTATTATATGTTATGAAGTTGGAATTACATAATTGAGTAAATATCTCATAATTATTTCACAAGGAAATAATTATTTTGTCACAATTTCATAATTATTAAACATGCATTATTTCATAATTGAGAAGGAAGTTCAAAGTGAGTTGGAAAAATATCATAATTGAGCATGGAACTTGAGAAAAAAACTCATAATAGAAAAAAATATCACAATAGTTTGGTAAAATCCTCATAACTGAGCATGGAACTTGTGAATGACCTGTAATTTCTTAGTTCACATGCCATCAATCCTGTCTATGAATTGTAATTACTTAGTTCACATGCCATCAATCCTATCTATGACTTGTATCCACCTAATTCACATGCCATGAATCCTACCTCTAATCTCTTCTAAATTCCTATAATAAGAAGCCAAATTGGGGGATATGGGGATCTAGAGTTGGAGAGTCCTTATGCTGGTGAAATAGAGAGAGATTCTAGAGTTGAAGTGTCCTCATGTCGGTGGAGAGAAATCAAAGGTGGAAAAGGAAGGGACTCTAAGATATTGGATCTAGAAGGTACTTCAATGGTCTCAAGGTAACATATCATGATGTACTTTTTTTTCTTTTAATACATAGATCTATGGTATCTTCCCCCTCCAATGTATGTGATCTATGTCATTTCATGTTATACATTGGTAGATTTGATTCTATCTCGGGAAAATTATATTAGATATATTTGTGTATTATATTTATTTCATGATAATCAAGGTTTAGAAGGGTATATGTTTTTGTATGTGTGTAGGTGTCTAACTTTGGGAGCTATGATCTAAATCTAGGAGATTCATCAACCTGGATATGATATGGCAATCACTAATTAAAGGTGAGACCTATTATCCTAATTTATTAGTATATATTGAACCTACAAATTCGATCTAGTGTAAAATCCATAGTGATCTATCCCCTATATGTCACTGATCTCTATTAGATCAGTGAAAGGTCTCACCTATTTGTAGGATATTTTTCTCTACAATAGATGGTGTGGTCAACTCCGTTTCCAATGCTTCAGTTGGCCAGTTAAGTGGATAGTTGAGTCAAATGTTTATTTATACAAATACAACTAATATTGTGCCAACATCCCAAAGTGATACATCCCCTATTCATACCCCCAAATTTCATTCTGTCTAGTCCACACAACTAAATAACTCTGAACAACTTGGAGGGGAAAAGAAAAAGAATAAAAAGAAAAATTATATAGTTAAAGAAGGGATTGGTCCAACCCAAAATGATATTGAGGAAGGTCAAAAGGGGAAGAATAAGTTGAAGTTTCCTTGCAAGATATATGGTGAAAACCATCTCACTCACCATTGTCCTTAGATGGATTACATTCATCATTTTTTGGGAATTCCCCAACAACTCGTTACGTGAACAAATTTATTCCCACCCAAGTAGCAACAAAAAATGGTTTCATCAAATTCTACACCTATACAAGGAGTCATGAAAGGTAACTCATATCAAGGGGGGAGTATATTAAATGCAATAATATACATGTGTGATTAGACATCCAATTTGAAAAATTGAGCTTGGAACTACAAGAATCCTGAGACTGGTCCTTCGGATAAGGATCCATCTCCCTCTTATCCTGGTGACCCTCTCTAGATAAAGAAGCCATCATATGACATACTGTTTCACCTTCCTAAAGGTGTTATTCATTGGTCGATGCATAAATCAAATGTAGGGGCTGCCCATAATTACAATATTTTGGAGGATATAGCCTAGGAAACATGTGCCATGTCTACCCTCGAAGTCCTCCAAAGATACCCAATGCAACAAAAGGAATTATTGTCTACTATAGGTGGATTTGACCCTACAAATACTCATTTGATTACCTTTGACATCAAATAAATTAGACCTAGGCTACCCCACCAAATTTATTTTCAAATCCAAGTAGTTTTGTGTGGGATTAATGTCTTTCAAACAATTGTTAATGAAGGAGCCTCCACTTGTATTATGTCCTTGTCATGTTGGAGAGACTTAGGATATCTAGAGATCATACAGTTAAACATTATGTTAAAAGTGTTTGATGGGAACACCCTTAAGCCTCATGGAATCATTTCCATGGTTCCCATGTACTTAGGTGGAAAGATTGTTTCAATCAATGTTGAAGTAGTAAACACCCACTTAGATCACAACCTTTTACTAGGGCGTAGTTGGTTTTATGTGATGATAGTTTTAGTGTCTTCAATATTTTATTTATCTTCTTTACTCATGAAGGGAATATGGTAACTATCGATCAATTATCATATTGCACAACTGATTATAGAGCCAATAGTGGAACGAACATTCCATTCGTTAGTGGTTCCAAAAGTGCCTATGATAGTTTCGGTGTGGGCATGTTCTGGGATTAATCATTGATAGGTATATTTTTCCTACCTCCACCATTCACCTCTTCCAATATAACTCATATATGTATGATGTCTTTAGGTTATATCTAATCACATGGCTATTCATATCATTATGTAGTTCCTAATCCTTTAGAATTATATAAATTTCGGGTTACTATACCACTTAGTGTGGTTAATATTACCTCTCAGGAAATCTAGTCGACTTCAAATAATGATGATAAGAAAATATATTCTAATTTAGAATATGATCAGTACATTTCCCATTCAGGTTGTCAACTCTCCTAGTTCCTATGATTTCCTAGATACTGAGCTCCCTTCAGATAAAGGACATTCTATAATTCATGCCTATAGTCGATAACCCATGGGAATATATGCATAATTGACCATAATTTCTTCCCAAAATGGAATATTTGGTGGTTGACAAGAAGAATATTGATTCAAGACAGCGGGCATTTTTTGGGTCATCTAGTGAAGTGCTAAGTCTTGAACAATTTCAGTCTCAGATTTAATTTTCGAAACTTGCCACCAAAATTTATGATCTAAACCATACTAAAGACAAGTGTCTCACATTGCATCCATGTCTTGATGGACATCACCAAGGATATTTTTTAGCTCATGATAATCTCACAACTTTTTTCTTCCTATAGTTCCTGATAGTGACTTGGTTCTAGTTTATGACTAGAATCATGAAGATTTAGGAACATGAAAATTTGAGTCTATATGGCATGACCTTGACATGGTGTGTCATATGATGCCAACAAAAACCCATGAGTTCATTGATGATGATAGGAAACCTTGGCCTGATCCTAGCAATTGGATTTACATTGCGTAAGTCGAAAGGATGCATAGTGCTTTGTATATAGTGTATTTTAGTGGTGGTGTGATCTGAGTGTTTTTTACTCTTGCATGTGGGTTAATTGGGTTCGATTATTATCAGGTTTGGTTCTTGATTTTCATATGTCAATAGGATCCCCTTGTATATATATATATATATATATATATATATATATATATATATATATATATATATATATATATATATATATATATATATATAAGCGAGTACATCATTTCCAAAATATGCAACATACAAAATTGGGCTACTATGGCCCATATTGATACAGATTTTATATATCAGTGAGAATAGATTGATACATTCATAGGAGTACAAAAAAGGAAAGACTTTCATCTAGTCATCTCAAGGTGCATTCATCTCGTTATAACAATCAATTGTATTGGATACTCACCTCAAAAATTAGGCAAAGGGATGTGGAACACTGACCATGTGGAGTTGTATCCTACAGGGTGCCTCCTCTACTCTCATCATTGGGAAACCCATGGTGAGTCCCTCAAGGTTCATCCACACCTCACATATGTTTTCTACAACATCTTCATATCCATCTCGTTCCTCTGGATGCTACTCATATCATTCCCTACGATGGTTGGGGGACATCCATGCCAATCATTTTGGTCCAAAATATGTGTCATGAAAACATCACAATGATTAGTTATACTACATACCCAAAAAAAATGTATTCCAAAAATACAAATTTTTGGAATACCAAATGTATTCTTACCCATGCCTCCCCATTGAGCCTTGAGAGGTAATGAAAGCTTAGGGTCATGCATGAAACATGTGCATACCTATGAGTAGTCCTTGATCATTATTATTTGTTCATCCCACCAATCGAATAAGTCATAAACAAAACACACTAAGGGGTATACCTCCACTAATATGGACCAGGCAATCTATCCATATCCTCATCTTGGGCTCAATAGGCCTAGAAAATGGTGTTGAGAGACGTGGTATATTATAGGGAAATCTCTCTAGGAAGAATGAAACTAACATCATCCTCTCCAGGAAGAATGAAACTAGCATCAAGCCATAGCCAAATTGTTTATGTTGACCTGCCCTGCATCATGTCAACTGGTTCCGAAGGTATATTTTGGTACACCAATCAAACATTATATGGTTGAGGCACTCAAGAGCATAATGAAAATGAGCCCTTGATGCAAGGTGGGGTTTTGTAGAGCCATCCTCCTGAGTGTTTTTAAAGAGGATATTAAGGAGAGTTAACTCCATCACATCCTTGACATGTAGCTAATTATTTCTCTTTTGTGACCTTGGATGGAAGTGAACAACAATGTAGTCATCTATGGAGCTAGTTTCCCCACCCTTTCCACCTTTCAAGACTACTAGTTCCCCACACTAGGATAGTCCTATGATAAAGAATATTTCCTCAATATCAAGGGTCAATATCTCATGGACCACTCAGAAAAATGGTTAGTCGGGACCCCACATCCTAACTAGTCTCTCAAGTAGAATCATCTGTAAGTGCATGTTTTGGCTCCTGAAGAATTTCATCAACCCACAATCCCTCAATGCATATAATGTGTGATGGTACCTCATGGATTCCACATCAATAGACTCATGTCTCTTTCCTTCCACTCAAGAATGATGGAAATATGTCATCCATAATTAAGAAACATTATAAGTTAGACTAGTAGGAAAATTTGAACAAAAACTTGAAGCAAAATGCAATTTTTTTGGGTTTTGTGGAGTTGGCCATGCTTGTTCGTTTGAATAGATGTCATGTTTTTCATGGATTTTTCCTTTATATCCATGAACAAGTTATTTTGGCCACATTTGTAGGTAGAAAAAAATGTTACCACATAATCATGAACCTTGTGAGGTTCCCCACCAACTAGAAACTCAAGGAAAATTAACAAGAATACACTCAAAATAAAGAGCATGGATTGAGGGCCTACCTGATCCAGATAAAATGGAATTGTACTGCTTGAATCTCTCACAATATACACCATATTTTTGAATGGGTAATAAAATTTTCACCAGAGGTGAAATTTCTACAAGGTAAATGTAAAAATGAGCCCTATTTCAAAATATATATATACCAATTTTGGGCCTTTTCGAGGCATGAAATGGCCATTTTTGTGCCTAGTTTTCCATGCAATGCCTTTTATTACTCTGAGATCATGTTTTTTTATTAGTTTATGATATTTTACTAAGAAATATAACATGGGATCTAATGTTTTTTCATGGTTTTTCAAGATTGGGTGACAATTTGTTTGGCATTTGTTATGGAGGCATCCATTGAACCATGAGGTACATGTTCTAAAGTGGAATATAGTGATAGGTTTTTCCCTACATACCAATTTTTTACTATTAACCATCACTTTTAACACCAATGTTCCTTAGGTTTGATTCCACCAAGTTGTGACATTAGCCATCTCTCTTGCTTTCACGTCATGACTTTTGTGGTAGTGCCTACCCTTCATGGGTGCCCTATTTAGCATCATCTTTTCCATGTATTTCCCATGTTATGATCATTTGTAGGCTCGAGACACCTAATTTAGACCCACCATGACTAAAATTTAAGACTCATTCTTCTCTCTTAATCTTTTTCCTGGCCATGTCTTGAAGGGGTTCCTGACATCATTATGCTTCTTTACAATTGCATATGCTTATTGTTTCTTATGTCCTGGTGCATACTGCTACGATATTGTTTTTTTTTATCCTACTTACTTCCATTGTAGACACTCTTGACCTCTTGTTGTTTGCATTTATTTGCCTCCATTTTTCAACCATTATCCATGGAGAAAACTACTATGAGTGGGCATCACTTTCCCAATATCTCTTTTGCATTTGATTTTCATAGGTATATGCATTGTTCTTGGAACATAGTTTCATTCTATTGAACCACTTTTTTTCTCCATACAAGCATAATTTTATCTCTTTTTCACACTCAAAAGAACATGAAAAGGACACTAAAAAATCAAAAAACAAAAAAAGAGGTAGCAGGGGAAGAGTTTAGATCTGTATTCAATTAAGTGGTAGCTACAAATTATTGTAATCCTTAAACATGATACCTATTTGCATATTTCTCTTATATTTAGGATATAGCTTGCCTATGATTTGTACCATGATTATGATTCATCTAGTCCTTTGAGTAGTTACTCTTCCAATTACTATGGAGAGTGATTCAATTCCTCATGCATTGTTGCACTATATCATTGGTCCACTTGAGTAAATGTTACCAATCCATTAATATTTCATGCTATAAGTTCAAGGGAAGTGAACCCTAAGTTAGAGATTCTATAGTCTTGTTGAGATTTCATGTCGACCATCTCTATTTCAGTTGTACTTGATGATTTATCTCTTCATTAAATATCTCAATTACAGTTTCATTATCTAGGAGGCGGGTCTAGAAACCAAATAGTACCTTGGGACTTGTATTCATGAGAGGAAATATTACTCATGATCGATAGTGGGTTCACCTGATTGACTCATGATTGATTGATTCTATGAGTGTTTCACATTAGATACCCTATTGGCACTCACTAGATTTTACTAGGTACCTTGGGTTCCATTTTCATTATTAGTGGGTCCCCTCGTGTATGTTAACTATATTCATCAATGAATAGTAAGAAAATAGTTTCTACCATGCTTGAAATTAGCTCATTTATTTTCATTATGTAGAATCATACCATCGATGGCGTTGGATTGAATACCTTGGGCTTAGGGGCATCACCCATTTATGCTACCCTTCCCAAGATGCGATGGATTATATCACTATTTTATGAGTACTTTGTAGACCACAAACGATGATCTGTAAATGATAGGGATATGGCCTATCCATTTCATCAATACTAATACTTTTGTGGAATTGAATTTTGTTCTCTATGTATGGGATCATTATTAATTGTGTGTTTGCAATGATATTTCTCTGACAAGGGACATAGGTGTAGCTTCAAACCGTCTCTTTCTTTATGTGCAAAATCCATTATCCAGAACCCAAATGCAATGGTTTATTGTCCGTGTTTTCAAATAGTAAGAGAGGGATGCTTTATAAATTGTCCCAAGGGAAGCTATGGACGTTTCAACTTTCAGAACACACATAGACAGTTGCATGCTAAGGCTCCACACTCAACGATGGGGGTTGGCTTGCAAAACACACTCATTCTAGTGGATGGGATAAATCCATGAAGGAAATAACAAACTCAAGAAGTAAATGCCCATGAAAATTGATGTTGTAGGTCAAAGTGATATTAACCAAAATCATAGCACAAAACCCACATCATAACCATGAACAAAACCCACATCATAACCACTAAATCAAAACATTTACACACATATTTCACATTTTACAGGAATTTTTACTGTGCTCAGGGAAAAATTACAATTCGGTGAGCTATACACTATATGTATTGTTACTCACTATGAATACCAAAATTGCAGCAGAACGTGGCTCAGAGACACCTTCTCTTAGAGTGAAAACGAGCATTAACTCCTTCATCCACTCAACCTCAAGCATGATACCTTTCTCAAGATCTAAATTTTTCTACTATCCTTCCCTCTTTCTCCTTGCATCTCCCCATGTTTTCCCTCTTTGTTATAGCCTTCATTATTTTATTTCATTTCCTTTGGAAGGATAATCGTCATATGGTTCGTTTCCACTTCCCATTTTCCCAAAAAAAATACAAAATAGAATAAAAATAATGATTACAAGTTTATTACAATTTTATAAATTGTTTTGGGTGAGGATCCAATTCATATCACACCTCCCCATTTGTAGGATTTTGGTCCGCAAAAGATTCAACTCCTTAAATATCCTTCTTCTATTATCATCAAGGAGACTTCGACAAATATCAAAGAAAAGATGCCTCTATTGTAGAATGTAAGGTAAGAGTTGAGTAGGGGTTGCCTTTGGCATAACCTTATTGTCCTTATCATCGTTGTGGCTAAAATTCACTACTACTATAGGTAATTGAACAACCACTACTCATTGGACTTCAAATTCAAACATCTCCTCTTTCCCCTTGACCTTGACTTTCCAATATTTCTTCTTGGCTATCCGGTTCATAGGATGTAGTTTTGGGTGAAGCCTCCAAAATTTGGCATCTCAATGTCCAGTCAATCTGCAATACTGGAAATAGTTCTTGCATGGGCTGCTTGGCCTTCTAGAGTGCCAAAACTCGCTATCCTTATCATCCCTTTCCTTTCAATAGAAACAAACTAATCCATACCTTTGAGGTCTTTTATGATTCTTTCTATCTTGGTTGCTTGGTCCCACAAGAATTGGAGAAAATCTAGATGGAAAAATCATTTATTTGTTTCCCTCTTCCAAGATTCTACAATTAGATTTGAGTGCATTGCTACACATGGATTTTTTTTTGGTTACACTTGTCTTGAAGAAAGTGGTTTGAGTTGCACTTGTGTTGGCTTATTGTCCACTGAACTCTAGGCCTTCATGCTTAGGCCTCTATTGAGCTACAATGAGAATAAAAATCCCTTCTCCTTCTTTTCCTATCCCTTGGCCATCATAGCCCATTTTCCTCATGATCTTGGAACTGATGCCTCTAGTGTAATTCTCAAAGTCACCAAGGGTATTGGAAGGTTATTTTACCATGTTTTCATTTGTCATAGTACAAGATTCTATGGTCGCAATGAAAGGGGCTTGATTGGTATCTTGGACAACTGCTTCTAGCTTCTTTGAGGCCTCTTCCTACACTACCAGGTCTTGGTATAGGTGAGTAGTGACCTCAGTGAATCTCTCCTCCTACCAATTATCTAGCTCAATGAATTTCTCCCCCAATTGTAAGGGATGCAATATTCTCTTGTCTAATTCTTCCCTCATGGAGATGAAGGACTCCTAGTGCTTGGAAATATATTTATCCAACTCATATACTCTTTGTATCCAATACCAAATTTCTTCTTGGATTTTCCTATTGAAGTCTCTCAACTCTTCCAGATTCTCCCTATTCAAGTATTTTCACATTGTAGTTGCTTCAAGGTATTTAATGGACCTGCTCTGGTATCATCTGATCTATAAATGGTAGGTCTGTGGCCCATCCATTTCGTCAATATATATACTTTTGCAGAATTGAATTTTTTTCTCTATGTATGGGCTCACTGTTAATTGTGTGTGTGCAATGATATTTCTTTGACAAGGGACATAGGCACAACTTCAAAAATGTCTCTTTTTCAGTGTGAAAAATCCACTATCCAGAACCCAAACATAATGGTTTATTGTCCATGTTTTCAAATAGTAAGAGAGGGATGCTTTAGAAATTCACCCAAGGGAAGCTATGGATGGTTCAACTTCTAGAAAAAATAGAGATAGTTGCATGGTCAGTATCCACACTCAGCGATGGGAGTTGGCTTGAAAAACGCACTCATTCCAGTGGATGGGATCAATCCATGAAGGAAATAACAACCTCAAAAGGTAAACACCCATACAAATCAACATTATAGCTCAAAGTGATCTTAACCAAAATCATAGCAGAAAACCCACGTCATAGCCACAAAATCAAAACATTTACACACTGATTTCACATTTGACAGGATTTTTTACTATGCTCAGGGAGAAATTACAAATGGTCGAGTTATACAATATGTGTATTGTTACTCACTATGAATACAAAAATTGTAGCAGGTCATGGATCAAAGACACCTTCGCTTAGAGTGAATAGGCACATTAATTCCTTCGTCCACTCAACCTCAAGTAGGATACCCTCTTCGAGCTCTAACTTCTCCTATTGTCATGATTCTAAAACTTTATGTTACGAGGCATATTCGATATATATTTTTTATTATTTCAAGTTGATTCCTTTTCGCATATTTCTCTCTTAAATTAAGATGAACAAGGAAAATATTTGCAGACCTGTTTTTTGTTAGTGGCTGCATCAAATGGGGATTACATGCAATTTTCTAATTATTTTTGCAAAACATCCTTACCGAATAAATTTCTTCATTAAGTCCTGTGATTGGTATTTGTGTCAATATTCTATCATCATTCATGTTTATTGTTGTGAGATTGAACCTTACCTTTTTCCTATGTATATATCACCTCATATTTTCACCCTAGAATATGTTCATCACCCTAGAATATCTTCATCAAAGACTTGCAGCTAACCAACTACATTTTTATTTCCAAAAGTCACAAGTCTTTCTTTATCTTACCTTATCATGTTTTCTCTCTGATTGTAAAGAATAGGTATGTTATGGATGTTATTTATAAAATAATATATTTTCTAAAATTGATGAAAGGAAATGCTTGGAAATATGGCCCTAATCATTTGGTTTCAAAACAACGTATGACTATGAATTCTAGACCATATATTCATCATTCTAACCTTGACATTGGGAAAATGACTAACAAGAATAATTGGGAAGAATTGCATTCTTTATTGATTTTGAAGGCAATTGGAAACAAATTCAAAGCATATGATATATTGGAGAAAAATCAAGCAATGGTACCTATTCCAACTGCCAAAAATTTGCATGATGGTGTGATTGATTCAATCCAAGAACCTAGTACCTCCCAGCAAATAAATGGAATTGCAGATATTTCATCTAGATAAATTTCAGTAGGACAACAAAATAAAAGTATTAAAAGAGTATGAGAAGGCTTAGAAGATACTGAGGCTAAAAGAAGAAAGATTCAAAAAAACATTAAACAATTCGATGATACTATTCATATTAATTCTGAGGAGGTTGCATAAGAATATTTTTTGAGCAAGTTGACTCTTTATTAGAAGAGTTACAGTCAAAGAAATAAAGTGAGTATGTATTAGTTACCACATCGATCCGGTCACCAATGGAATCTCATTCAATTATTGAAGGACAAACTAAGACTTCCACAAAGTCTCAATTAGGAACAATGATAAAGTTTTTTGTTTCTAATAAGGAAGACACCCAATTGTTGAATTTGGGTCATGGCACTAAATTAGAATCATAAGATCTTGGAGCTCCTAGATTTCTAGCATCAACTGACAGGGAGAATAATAAATTCAATTTATTAGCATTGCAACCTAATACTACAAAGATGGCAAGGAATTCTGAGTATAAAACCACATATACTAGCGTGTATTTAGTTTAGGTTAATGATATTGATATGGTAGAATGGCATAGGCAAACTAAAAATATGGTATCTCAAAGATTGATTCATTCTACTATCAATGTAAGGAAGTTATAGGATCAAGTCAACAAGTTGAATGTATAACTAAAAAATGAAAATATCATCAACATAGTGAATATTACTAGAATCAAATACCTAGAGAACAAGATGTTAAAATTATTTTATCTAGTCAAGAGAGGTTGTTAAGAACCAAACATCAAAATAGCATAAAAAACCTCAGAATATGTACTCCACACCTTGAAAAAGAGATAAATTATGATAATAAGCCTCTTCGAGGGGAAAACCTCCTTATACATTACATTAATTCACCAATACAAGATGATTACAAATGAAAAGGCCTCCTTGGTATATATAGGAGACTAGAAGGTACAATTACAACTAATGGACCCAATCCGACATAAATAAAATAAAAATACTAATGTAATATGCCCCAATTAATAGGTAATGTTCCATGATTTAGGGCTTAACATGCCCCTCCCCTTCAGACAAGTGTTGTCCTCAATGCTTGAGTAGTTCTGGATTCTTCTATATAAAAGACTCATATTCCCACATGGAATCTTAAACAAGTAGTTTCTTCCACTTAATGAGATACTCTGAAATTGATCTATTCCTCAGCTGGAGAAATCTTGTGTCAGTGATAGCTTCAGGATCCAATATGATTTTTCCTTCCTCGTCAAGTATTGGAAATATAGTTTGAACTGGGATCTTTTTTACCTATAACCTTCTTTAAGCATGAAACATGGAAAACTGGGTGTACTCACAAAGATGCAGACAACTCCAATTTGTATGCCATAGTACCAATCTTTTGCAACAACTTATAAGGGCCATAGTACTTCGGTGATAATTTATTATCCTTCTTAGCATACTTGAGGGACATTTGTTTGTATGGTTGTAGTCTTAAAAATATTCAATCCCTACTTCAAAAATCCTTTCACTGTTATGTTGATTTTCTTGTTGTTTCATGCGATTTTGTGCCATGGTTAGGTTTTCCTTTAAGAGTTGGAGAACTTGTTGTTGATTCTCGATGTGATCTTCCACTTCTTGAACCTTGGATTTTTCTTTTAGAGAATAAGTGATGGACTGTGGGTGATATCCATAAAGCATCATAAATGGTGTCATTTTTGTTGCAGTATGAAAGGAATTGTTATACCACCATTCTACCAAGGGTAACCACTTGAACCATTGTGTTTGTTTATCAGATACAAAGCAATGAAGGTGGCCTTCCATACATTTGTTCATTATCTCAATTTATCCATCAGATTGAGGATGATAAGATGAGCTATAAGCCAATTGAGTACCCAAACAAGAAAACAATTATGTCCAAAAATGTCCAATGAATATGGGTTCTTTGTCACTTACAATACTCTTTGGGCTTCCATGTAGCTTTTGAATTGTCTCCATGAATGCGGTAGCAACTGTACTGGATTTGAAAGGATGAGAGAGTGCACAAAATTCTGTGTACTTGGTAATTCTATCAACAATCACCATGATGACACTCGTTTCTCCAGACTTCAATAACCCTGTGATGAAATCCATGGAAACCTCCTCCCATCGCTGACTTGGAAAGGCTAATGGTTGTAAAATACCTGGGGTCTTAATTTTTTCCACCTTATTTTGTTGTAAAACCAAACATTCTGCCACAAACCTTTGAACATCGGTTTTAAGGGCATCCCAAAAAAATTCCCTCTTGATCCTGTGATAGGTTTTCAAAAATGTTGAGTGCCCTCTTACCAAAGAGGTGTCCAATTCCAAAAGTACCTTTTGTTTTAGTTGAGAGTTCTTATATAAATATAAGCAATATTTGTACCATAGTGAATCATTTTTCCATGTAAATGTATCAGATACACTGGAATCTTGTTGCAACCTTTGAATGAGATTCCACACTTCTTCGTCATTCTTCCATTCATCCCTTGCTTATGTTATCTAATCAGGTTGGATGATAGAGATAACACAGAGAAATGCCTCAACATCTTCATCCTTTCTTGAGAGTGCATCTGCCACAATATTGTTCAAAGTCACAACCCAACATCTTGGTCACCCATTTTTTTTTTCTTCTAAAGATAGTCTTTTTTCCAAGAAGTATTTAAGACTGACATGATTTGTTTTTACCTTGAAGTGCCTACCTATTAGGTAAGGGAGCCATTGCTTCAATGCATGTAGTATTTCCATCATTTCCTTCTCATAAATGGGTTTGTGTAAGTCCTTTCCCTTGAGTGGTCGATTTTCAAAAGAAAGGGGCCTTCCTTATTGCATTAGAACAACACCAATAACATTTCCTGAGGCATCACATTCCACAATAAAGGTTTTTGTGAAGTCTAGTGTGGTCAAGACAAGAAGTTTTCACATTTCCTATTTAAGTTGTTTAAAATATTGAGTTACCTCTGGAGTCCATGAAAATGCATCCTTCTTAGTTAATGCAGTTAAAGGTGTTGTTATTCTTCCATAGTTCCGAACAAACTTGCGGTAGTAACCTGTCAAACCCAAAACTCCTTTAAGATTATTCAATGTTTTGGGAATTGGCAAGTCCATCATGGATTTAACATTTTTAGGGTCTACCTTGACACCTTCATGAGATACAATATGACCTAAATATTCTACCTTATTCACCCCAAAAAAACATTTGGATGGTTTGGCATATAGATGTTGCTCCTTTAGTAGTTGTAGCACCATGTCAACATGTCAAACATGATCTTCCCAAGACTTGATATAGATTAGTATATCATCAAAAAATACTAACACAAATTTTTGAAGGAAGGGCTTGAAAATGGAATTCATCGACCCTTGGAATGTGGAAGGTGCATTCGTAACACCAAAAGGCATGACCAAAAATTCATAATGGCCTTCATTATTTATGAATGTTGTTTTTGGGATATCTTCTTCCTTCATTCTAATATGATGATAACCTAAATGGATATCCAACTTTGTGAAGTAGATTTCTCCATGTAGCTCATCTAACAATTCATCAATGATGGGAATGGGAAACTTATATTTAGTGGTGATCTTGTTAAGCTCTCTATAATCTGGACACATACGCCATGAGCCCTCTTTCTTGAGTACCATTCCCACCGATGCAGAATAAGAAATTTGGTTAGGTATAATAATGTCATCCTGTTAAGGTCCTAACCCGCACATAGGTAGATCAATGTATTTGGATGTAATAAAGGTCAATATTAATAAGACCTTTCAATAAAATAGAATAAGGCGGATGTAAGAAGACCTAATAGAAGCTTCCGCTTCTAGAAGGATCTTCCTCTAGATGCTTCTCTTAATAGACATAGTTAGTATAAATAAGGGTCGAGGGTATGAAAAACCCTAGCTTGGATATTTTTGTAATAGAGCGCTGCTCGACTGGAGGTTGCCCCCTCGAAGAGGCCTGTGAACATTGCTATCTGATTCAAAGTGCTATTTCTGTTGCTATTTCGTATATCATTTCTATGTATTGTGAAGATTATGCTGGATATTTTACTGTTATTCTGTCATTTCTAGCATTTCGTTTCTGTTCTGCATATTTTATATATCTGGCATCTTGCAAGAGGTATCAGAGCACTTTCCTTGGCAGAAATTGTGGGTATTTTTTTTCAGGGTAGAGACGTATTCCGGCGTCTTTAAGCCACAGAGATCTGTCGTTGCGCGCATTAACCCGCGGTTGAGGGATTCATACACGCAAGAAATACAAGTGGTTCTTAATCGCACGTCTGTTGGCCACCCTTGTAACCCCTGTTGGTACCCCTTCGAGTGGTATCGCATTAGACAGCACCTGTGTACGGATCGGCCTAGATTTCCTGAAGCCCTCTGTAGATAAACCTATCGGCCGCCGGACTGCTATAGTGTCACCGAGAACAACACTCGGGAAGATACTCTCTAGTATGGCTAAGGGTACGGTCTATCCCCCTTAGTTAGTTCCTTGAGATATTGGGCCGAGTACTACTGTTGGACCCCGCACGTATATCAGAGAGCTATAGCACAGGGCAAACCCTTGTCTATAGAACCCTTGAATACCTAACCCTTGGGGAACATAAACAACAATATAAACAAATTAAACTGGTGAGATCTATTAACCCGCATTTGTATTCGGGTTGCTAAGTAAATACTCTTTGGTTCAGAATTTGGGGATTTCA
>ML778886.1:1336588-1353519 GCA_009831015.1 Picea engelmannii
TAATTCTTTTCTTTAATTGTCTTCAGGGCCTACATGTACAATTCACTTTGTCATCTTCAAAAATTCATTTCTCCTCAACCATGAGGATCCACGTGACGTGCCACATACCACCGGAAAGAGAATGATGTATACTATCCATCCATTAGTGTTGTATCTACATGTTCATTTTCCTTCATGTCCAAATAACTTCATCAATCTTGTGGTCCAAAACCCATGACTAGGGTTGACATCAATGACAACAACCAATCTTCCAACACTTTCAATAAAATAGAATAAGGCGGATGTAACAAGACTTAATAGAAGCTTCCGCTTCTAAAAGGATCTTCCTCTAGATGCTTCTCTTAATAGACATAGTTAGTATAAATAAGGGTCGAGGGTATGAAAAACCCTAGCTTGGATATTTTTGTAATAGAGCGCTGCTCGACTGGAGGTTGCCCCCTCGAAGAGGCCTATGAACATTGCTATCTGATTCAAAGTGATATTTCTGTTGCTATTTCGTATATCATTTCTGTGTATTGTGAAGATTATGCTGGATATTTTACTGTTATTCTGTCATTTCTAGCATTTTGTTTMTGTTCTGCATATTTTATATATCTGGCATCTTTCACAGCCTCTAACATTTCTTCAACCATATGCTCAATTTCACTCTTCTAGGCATAAGGGTATCTGTAAGGCCTGATGTTAGGAGGAAAAATCCCAGGAATTAATTGAATCGCATGATCATTATCATGAGTGGGTGGAATACCTCTAGGAATATTTTCAAATACTTTGGAATGATTATCAATGATCCCTTGGAGATCTACGGGAATAGATGGCTTAGATGTTTTAACATCTATTGAGAATAGTTGTACAATTACACCTTGATGCCCATTTTTCAATAATTGTTTCATGCCATTAGAGCTTAACACCTTACTAGGTTTCCTTGTGATACCCCTTAACTCAAATTCCTTTCCTTCCAATGAAAATTTCTTGAAAATTTATTGAAAATTAAAATCCATTGTTCCCAATGATTGTAACCATTGGACCCCTAGTACGACATCAACACCAACCATGGGTATAGAAATCATTGGACTATTCATTACATTTTTCCCCATAGTAAGATTGATCTTATGGAATTTTGTTGAGTAATTGATAGTTCCTCCATTTGCAGTCATTACTTGAAACTATGGAACTGGATATATAAAGCAATTGGGAGATTTGGCTAATTTACAGTGAATGAAATTATGAGTACTCCCATAATCAATTAACACTATTGCCTTTTTATTTTTGATATATACTTAGATATTAAGGGTTTGAGGAGTGATAATTCCGACCAATGCATGACATGATATGGTGGGAGTCATCTCTTCAGAAGAAATCTCTTCTACATCTTCATCTTGAGATGGTTCTTGTTCTTGTTCTTATTCCTCTTAACAATCTATGTAGAATAATTTCTTCTCACCACACTAATGTCCCTTACTATACTTGTTGTCACAATTAAAGCATAAACCTTTTGCTTTTCTTTCCTCCAACTTTTGAGGTGTCAACCTTGTAGTTTGAGGTGGTTTAGAATAAGGAACATTATTCTCTCGATAGATGTTAGGGTGGTCCTTCTAGTAGCCATAGCCATATTTTTACTTTCAACATTTCTCGCCACCCTGAACACATTCTCCAATGATTTGGGTTCCCAAAGGAAAACCTCATGTTGAATGTTGTCCTTTAAATTTCATATGAAGACATCAATTAGGTGCTCATATGGAATATTTTTTACCTTTATATTCAATCTTTGGAAGTTCTCAATGTGATCTACAACTAAACCCTTTTTCTTGAGATTTATCAATTGGATGAAGAAGGTATTGCTCCTTGTATCCTCATAGTGTACTATCATATCTTCCATGAAAATTGTCCAAGTGACAAGTGATTTGAGATAACAAAGTCATTGATACCACACAAACTAATTAGGTTCTAAATATACGGACACAATTTGTACCTTTTGTGTGTGTGGCACATCATGTAGATCAAAGAACTTATCCATCTAGAGTATCCATGTGATTGGATCCTTTCCATCAAACTTCCTCATATCGATCTTAGGAAAGTGGTTGGTCTTCAACCAAAATATGGAGTTTATCTAGGCTTGATTCATCTTCCTTGTGTCCTCATTATGAATTTCATGGGATACATTTTCACTTTCAGGTGGCCTCTCTATTATCAACTTTTTCAACCCTTCCATGATCTCCCAATTTAAGCCATCCATTTTAGTATCCATCATTGCTTCCATCTTATCTTTAGTTAAATCCATCATCTTTTGTTAATGCATTCTTTTGTAAATCATCTATGTCTCTGCGCATTTCTTCACCTTCATCAAAAATCCAAGTAGGACTATCTAAGGGCTTATTTGGTGTAAACGTTTCCTTTTTTGGTGGCATGTTGGCCAAGTATCACTGCAAGGTAGAAATTCCTAATACCAAATGGCTTATTTGGGAGTGTCAGGTGCTATAGCTCTATGATATAAGTGTGGGGTCCAACAATAATACTTATCCTAATATATCAAGGAACTAACTAAGGAGGCTTGACCATGCACTTTTTCATACTATCTGACTACCCAGGTACTAAAGAGTGATCTCCTCAAGTGTTGTTCCCTATGTACTATATCAAAAAGACGACCAAATGGTTTACTCGGTTGTTCTCAGGATTCTATGGGGTCTCCCGATATATTCCAGGTATGTGGGAGATCAAATCCATAGTAGTCTTGTCTAATACGAAACCGTTCAAAAGGGGCCTTCTGATATACTCTAAGTACGTGGAAGAACCACATTGTCCTAGGGTTGTAGCGTTGATAAGTAATGAAAGCTCCTACATTTAGAGACATAAGAATACATGTGTACCTAAAAATCCCTAAGATTCTCCAACATTTATGTGATAATCCTTTTATCCCACTTTATTCCACTTTTTGAATCACCCCAATTGGATCTTCTAGTCAAAATATATGCACATTTCAAAAATAAAAAACAAAAGCACACCTTTTAAAACCCTGATTTGGAGACTGTTCTCCTAGCTGACCTCTCTTTTGTTGTATCTCTACAATTTCAACCCTTCTGATTATAAATTTTTTGCTTGAGGTATCCTGATGTGTCTTCTTTCCAACCCCATAGGTTATACCAATATTGGATTCTCTAAGAAAATTGTATGCTAACTTTCCCAATATGTGTGGATTTTTTCCCTTTGAGGAGAGTGAACTTGTACGGCCTGCTGCGTGTCACTATCTTCACTTTAGAACTTGAAATTTGTACCAGTAAATATTAGGTTGGTACCCTAACCAATGGAGTAGGTTTCACTTAATTTGGATGTCAATATCTTAAGATATAACAATGTTCCAAAGAACACATGTTTTAGACTGAAATCTAGACCATCCAAAAACCCTAATTTCCTCAGAGAATAACTTCCCGAGTACATAGAATAAAGAGATGAAATTTTTTAAAAATACACTTCACTCTTCCTCCTTCATACTGTAAAAATTTCAAAACCTGAAACCAAGCCTAAAAAAATTGGGAGGAAAAATTCCAAGAAGACCAGTTTCAGACTAGTTTTAGGACGAGTCAAAAACCCTAACTTGAACAGATTGTATCTCTAAAACTTTAATGAACCAAGATCAGAAATTTGGACCAACATTATATCTATATTTATCCTCTACACCATATAAATTCCAAATCTTGAAACCTTCAAGAAAACAAATTGTAGTGAAAATTCCAAGAATACTTGTTTTGAAGAAGTTGATACCGAGGATTGTCTAGCTCTGATACCAAATGTTAAGAACCAAATACCAAAATAGCATAAAAAAACTCGGAATAAGTACTCCATGCCTTGAAAAAGAGATAAATTCATATAATAATCCTCTTCAAGGGGGAAACCTCCTTATATATTACATCAATTCACCAACACAAGATGATTCCAATTGAAAATGTCTCCTTGGTATATATAGGAGACTAGGAGGTACAATTACAACAAATGGACCCAAGCCGACATAAATAAAATAACAATACTAATGTAATATGCCCCAATTAAGGGTTAATGTGCTATGATTTAGGGTTTAACAGAGGTGAAAATATCAAAGGTATTATTGGATCCAAGGATGTGGAGATTAAAATTTTAAAGTCAAAGCTCAATATTCCTCGGAATGAATTAGTTGAGGATAAGGTGTTGATTAATTCTTAACAACAAAGAGACTCATCAACATCAGAAAATGGAAGGTTAAGAGAAACTAATTTACAATTGACCACAAATCTTGAAGACCTTGAGAAAGAGAAATTCAAAGTGTTAATAGATATATCTATCGAGATAGAAAAACTTCAGATAGAATTGGCAGAAAAATATTCTAAATGTAAATCATTCACATGGATTTTTGATAAAAAGGTCGATAATATTTGCAGCATTACAAGTAGTGAAGACAATGTGAATGATGTTGGATTACTGATAGGGGGGTGAATCAGTAATGAGAAATTTTAGTAGTTTTAACCATAGTATATTCTTCAACAATATTCAATAGTTTATCATTAGCATTCAATATATCATCAGTAGTATAATCATAAACAACATCACATCACAATAGATACACAATACACCATAATTTACGTGGAAACCCAAATGGGATAAAAACAAATAATGCTTTTCTTATATATCAAAAGAATACATTCATTGGAAGAACCAACTTCCTGATTCTCCAGCTACAACGGGAAGGAGGCTCCAACCTCCTATTCTTAGGCTCCAACCTGAAGGAATCTACAACTCCATGAATTCTTTGGCTCCAACCAAAAGGAGGTTATAACCCCTTGATTTCTCCGGCTCCAAATGGAAGGTGGCTACAACTAGCTATCATTGCCCCATCATGCATCCATGAAATATAAGTGTAGACCAACTGTAATTATCAAAAAATCTACTATTGTTACTGCCACTGCCTCTATCACTCTGTCTTTGTCACTGTCTTTTTCATTGTCACTGTCTCTATCACTGTCTCATCAAATTGTATTTTCTCATCAACCAACTAAACTTGTACCATACCATACATCAATTGTATACCAACATACATATTGTCTCATGCATCAATATTGAACCAAAGATACTTCAATAAGGAATAGTGAATCATGAACTAGAGAATCAACCATGTGTAACCTGTACCATATATCATACCATCAACCATATGAATATATATACCATATCATCAATGAAGTTTCTCAAAGAACCAATCCATGTAACTCATGCATATGCCATCATACAACATGAATATGCCTCAACCATGTACAATTAACTCAAATATATGAACTATAAGAACCATGTCATACACTGAACCATATATAAGAGTGTTCCTAACTCAACCGAGAAACCAATTTATACCATATTCAAGTACCATACCAAATATCCCTCAAGCATACACCATGTCATGACCAAAAGTAACCATCAAAAAATGTATACAACCATACCAATACCATTTTAGCTTACCCAAAATTCTGAGATGCTAACCTTTGGACTCCCTTCAGACCTTTAGGGACCTAGTACCAACATCTACTCATACTTTCATAATCTTTTCATAGATACACGACTTTCTCTTATACAACCCGATGATATATGCACTTTCTTCCACTACAACCCACGTACATTCACGCCCTATTGACCTGTAAATTGCAAATACCTAAGAAACTAGGGTTTGCTAAAACCTTGAGACTTTCAACTTCGACCCTCGTTTTCTACCTCAGAAAAAATGTCGTCACAACCTTGGTAAAAGATCACTAGTTCACAAGATAGATAATAAATGAATGAGTGTGTGAGTGTTCTTGTGAATGAGTCCTTGAGGTATATTTATACTTGTGCTAGGTAAATCCTCTCCTTAATTTAGGGCTTCTAGAGTTTTCTTGTTACAGAAAATTTACCCTTGCATTAAGGACTTGTAACCAACTAGGGGATTCTTGACCACTCTTCAAGGATTACAAACTTCTCAAGACCATATCTCCCTAACCGTGAGGAACTACGTGGCATTCCACATATCATCATAAATGGCACGATGAGTACTATCCATGAATAAATGTCTTGCATGGATTTACTCTATCTGACATGTTCATATTCCTCATTCAACTCCGGGTACCAAAACCACACCATCAGGGTTTCTTCAAGGATTGACATCAATGACAACCAAACTATGAACAATATCCCCCTTTGGCATTGATGGATATTCCTCATTCATATTTGGGTACTGAAACCATACTGTCGAGGATTATTCAAGGGTTTAAATCAATGACAACCAAACTTTCAACAATCTCACCCTTTGACATTTATGGAAACACTTAGGTATGACAATACTTTTGCCCATCCTCCCCATGTGACCATCACTCCCCCTGTCTGCATGCTTATTTCTTTGTCTCCATGCCTTGATCTATCTCTCCCACTTTTACATCAATGGAAAAGGTTAATCCTCCTCTTGGGGCTTCTCCCCCTATCTATAGGCCTCTTCTTTCTCTACTGCCTTTTCACTTCATGGTCCTTCCTCTTGTAACTTTCTAATGTATATGAAAAGAATTCAAAAGGGTCTTTACTTGAAAGTTTTCAAGAATTTTGTTTCTCTCCCCATATTCTGTTAAGATTGATTCCATGTGAATCATTGTGGGGAAAAAACTACTCCAATATTTTGTCGCAGATACTCAAAAGTTTCTCTTGCGATCAGTTTGGTGAAGATATCTACAATCTGCTCTTTTGTCCCGACATACTCTAGCTTGATGTTATTCTTTGTATCATGTTCCCATAGAAATTGATACTTGATCGGAATGTGATTCGTCTTAGAATGCATCACCAAATTCTTGGATATACTGATGGTGTTGGTGTTGTCACAAAGTATTGAAATGGGATCATCACACTTTACTTGTATATCCTACAAAGTTTGCTTCATCCAACGTACTTGAGTACAACATGTTGTTGTTGCAATGTATTATCCTTCTACTGTAGACAAAGATATTGATGATTGTTTCTTGGTTAACCTAGAGTCAAGCTCAACAAGGTATTATTTCCCTGCTAATTCTGCCAAGAATGTTCCCTTGGATGTGGTTTCTCTAGATAGTAGATAGGGACAGTGGGAATCTCATTAATCCATTCATGTGCGTCACTATATAGTTGACAAGGCATATGTCTACCTTAAGAGAGTCAAAGTTACTCTCATCCTTTACCCACGCTTAGTTGAATTTCTTCACTTTGACATGCAGATCATTGGGCATAAATCACATTGTGTCAGCATCGGTAGGGACCATCACAATTCTTTATTTTAATTAAACAGTCGGATCCCCCTTGTTCGTACTAGTTTTGAAAAGGTTAATTAATTATATATATAATATAGTATATATTAATTAAATTAAAAACAAAAAATAAATAATATATAATATATGTTAATTATATATATACTATCACAACCGCTAACTCGCGACTGAGAACGCTAAAAGGTCGGCTAAGAACGTGTGCCATAAAATGTCTGTGGTAATTCGTAATCATTTAATCCTATTTAATCATTTAAACGTGGAAATTACATATTCTTACAGTAATTTTTTAATGTGATTAGGTAAATGTTAAAAAGTAAACATGTTAACGGATGTCTTGATAAATGCAAGAAAGTTATGAACAATAAATCTGACCCATTGATTTTGGAGGACGACTAAGAATATGCCAGCATCTTCAATGCATAGCCATCAGATTAGGGTTTAAGGTTAAATAAGGTTAAAAGATCATTAATGGTGCCCATTGTCAATAGGTGTATGCCTTTCGACGTAAATATAATATATATTAATTAAATTAAAAACAAAATATAAAAAAATAATAAATAAAACTAAAAACAAAGACAAAGCACCCTACATTACACATTCTCCCACACACATAGCAACCATATAACAAAGAGCATCCCTAGCTAACTAGCACATGATATCAACAAGTTGAGATCACCCTATCCGGCCAAAGCCTATGTGTAGGAGTGGAGACATCGACAAAGGCAGAGGAGCGCGGCCTATCCGTCCAAACCCAAGAATATGTCACAACATTCCGTGGAGAAACCCATGGTATGCAACCCTCCTTTCTAAGCAATGTTTCTGCATATTGGGATTCCTCAATTTTATGTCTGGATTATGGCAATTTCGACCTGCATTATGGCAATTTCAAACCTGCGTTATGGCAATTTCGAACCTGCATTATGGCAATTTGGACCTGCATTCTGGCCAAAGCCTATGTGTAGGAGTGGAGACATCAACAAAGCCAGAGGAGCGAGGCCTATCCATCCAAACCCATGGATATGTCACAACATTCTGTGGAGAAACCCATGGTATGCAACCCTCCTTTCTAAGCAATGTTTCTGCATATTGGGATTCCTCAATTTTATGTCTGGATTATGGCAATTTCGACCTGCATTATGGCAATTTCGAACCTGCATTATGGTAATTTGGAATTGCATTATGGAAAATTTTCACCTGCATGTTGTTGACCCCGCAGGTTTTGAAGGTATGAAGGAAACCCACAATGTCCTGAAAATGGTGCTACAAAAACCGTCTCTCTATAAGAGCAAGCGACCCATACCCTTTATTCACTCGGGGTTTTAAAGGAAGGAAGCACTAGTCTATATAGGATCTGAATGTGGTGCTTAGAATTTATCTTTACATTTGTGAAGCAAGAACCAAACAAGACTTGGAAAAACAAATGTTGACATAAATCTATACCAAAAATAAACCTCATATTTTGGACGTTGGCACATAGAAAGCTCCACATAAGTGAAAACTATAATAATCATGGGCTTGAGAGTCCAACATTTTGTCTACACCACGCAAGAAGAAACATGTGAAAATATATTCATAGTGTTGAATCACAATTCAAGTTTGTAAAACGTACTAGGATAGATGGATCTACCTATGGAAATCCACCCCTCTAGTGGAGATTCAATATTTTGAATATGGGCTTCAGAATCATTGCCCCTTGGAAAACAAGATATTAATCTCAATATTATGGAACTTGCTTCTATTTTGTGACTTAGAATATTTGGTCAACACAAAATGGTAAAATATTCTTAGAGAAAATCCCCAAGTGATGTAACCAACAAGGAAAATATCCCTTTAAAACAGACCTTGGATTATCTAGAAGACCATTCATGGTATCTCTAAACAAACCATAAATTTTGAAATTTTAGGTCTTGCACTTCTAAAGCAATTTACATGCCTTTCCTGGCATGTTTTTGGGTCCACAACCTCGAAGAATGTGATTTTGTAACTTTCCAAGTTATAGAGCTCTTCGAGAGCTTTCCAAACATGTATCATGCATGCCAATGGGATTTTAGAACAAAAGGTTATGGCTCAAGAAAGTTGACACGTCACTCCAACTTTTAGCTTCCTAAGGACCCCACCTTTTGTTTTCCAACTTCTAGGATTAGGATTTTTTCTTTTAGGTTTTACATTTCTCAGATTGGGTAAGGTAACCGCCATGGATTTTCCTGGTGCAAAAAATACAGTTGATACAAGGATATTTACAAGATAAATGATATTTTGAATTCTATCATGAAATGCATAATATGGATATTAAGAGGTAGCTATAATATGGAAACAAATACCTAAAGGAAGAGCTATCCAAAGCTAAGAAATAATTAGCCAACCAAAGTGAAAATGTTGAATTCATGGAGGCCTCTATTACCAATATGGAAAAATTAGCAGAGGACATGTACAACTACAACCATCCATCAAGGGTTTATATCATTTTCCTCAAAGATTAGTGGCACAAGTTTCAAATTGGCAAGTTTTCCAAGAAAATAACCTACAAGGTGGATACCCCTAGGGAGTTCATATATACTTGTCAAGAAAGTATAGGGGAATTTCTCATTTTGAGGACACCATTAAACTATCTAGGGTAGGGAAATTCTTAGCATGCCAAACCAAATGGAATGTAATTCCTCATGACCATCAAATTGTTGAGCCTCATTCCCCTCACAACTTGAAATATTCCTTGTTTAAGGCCCAACTATGTAGAGAGTCCTTGGGAAGAATAAAGCTCAAATGGATTCGCCTTATATTAAACCCCCCTCTCCTATTGCATCCTACACCTATAGAGGAACTAGATGAAGAAAAGGATAAGGAGGAATGGAATAATGTAGAAAATGATATAATTTATCATGGAAAGGGAGTCATTAACCAATTTGTGGCATATGACCTCAGGAAAGCATGTCAATAGTAGGAAAAATGAGGTAGAAGAAGGGGTAGCAGGAGAAACATGCAACATTTTTGAATTGCAAGAAGATGTCAAGATATTTAGCTAGGGGGTTATGATAGCCCTCCTAATTGATGTAGATTGAGGCCCATTATAGGGATGATGTGACCTTCCTTGTACACTAAAAGACATGTTTTGAATATGACTAATATAAATATCTTGGGATTTTTTATTTGTATATTATGAGATGATTGAATGATTTATTTGTGTAATATGTCTTAGTTTGGTTGTGATTTTGATAAATTTATTCATTTATAAAGGTGTACTAACCCATTGCTCAAGCTAATCGAATTCTACGGGAAGTATTCACCAACCTACATCTGAGATTAAAAAAAGGGGGGGGGGGATTATTTCACCTCTTCAATCTCAAAATAATTCCATGTATTCAATGTCTTAAGACACTCAATCAAGAACTATCTCAATTCAAATCTATGATTGAGGAAGATCAATTTAGGAGGGGATTTGACCCTTGAAACAAGGATACCTGATTATAGGGATCCTTAAGACAATATCCCTTTAATCAATGACTAATTAAAGGGTTGATTAATGAGTCCTTTTTATATAGCTAGTAGTTAGGGGTTATCCTTAGTTTAGTCTTGTTATTCATAGCATTGAAAACTCCATTTTGAGCTAGTGCATTTGAACATTTTAAGGACAAATTGTAGTTATGAATTAATCTCTTGATGGAGAAAGTGATTTCTCATATTTATTTCTCGTGGTGTTTTCTCTAGGTTCCTTGTATGTGATATTATCTTTCATTTTTTTAGTTGTCTTTAGTTAATCTTATCGTTGTTTTTTATTATGTATCATTTCCTGCAAGTATTCTTAGTTTCATGTAGTAGTTTTCCAACATGTCATTTCTAAGGTGATCCTTCATTGACAACATTGGTTGATTTGGTACCCTTATGACTATTGTCATCTCCCTCTCTAACAAAGTGGAAAACACTCTCCACATCCCATACTCTTGGTGACCTTAAGTTGGGGTAGATAGAGTGTAGAGACATCAATAGTGGAGAGTAAGGAAACATAAGTAAATAGGTTGATATTAGGCATCCCTTCTTGTTGTTAGAGTAGTTCCAACATTCGTAGAATTATCATGTTTTTTATTGAGTATATATTTGTCCTGGTGTAGTTTGTAAATATGTGCATAGTACCTCATCAAAGTATTGTGTTCTTGGGTTGAAAATTTAAATTTAAGCTACGGAGTTCAACATTCTTGTTTAAATTATTTGTCCCACCATGATCCCTATTTAGAACAACGACATTTCCAATCTAACACCATCATTTGACCCAAGGTTACAAATTTGTATTGCATTTATAGACACAACCAAACCACTAGGAACTTACCTTCTTAGTGGAGAAGTACATCTCTTACAACTTGTTTCCTCCCCTTTGACACTTTCATAAACCATAAGTCATGGGATACACTTCAACTATCTGACTTAGCCTTGTAGTATATACTATCACCAGTCTGATGTCTATGATATCCTCTTTCACATTGGGTCACCAAGGCCCCATAATGAGTTACAATCATCTTTGCACTACACCAATGATCACTCATTACAGTTCCCTCATATTCATACTCATGGGATGATCTCTAAAGTGATTCTCTATGAAACTCACATATTCCATATCTCTCATTCAACATTTTTCCAATCCTTATTCTTTGTATCTGGACAGACTACTAGTTTCACCATTGATATTAATTGATGGTTGCATAGCCTACAACTCTAGTTTAATCCACTTCTCTATGTAACTCCACATTTAGTTGGAAAAAAATTGACAATCATTTGTCAACATATTGGCATGTTTCAAGGTTTGTAGAAAGGAATGAATGCTTTCAATCTAAATCAAGAGGAATTGTTACAAAAAAAGGGAATCCTTACCAAGTTCAACATCCAAGGAAATCCTGGGAATTCCCAACCAGTCATCTCTCTCAACTAGATAGCATGGGGAATGAGGGTCACTCCTTCCTTGAGGGCATAGCCATCTAGGGGATTCTTACACATTTAATAATTAAGATATTGATGTGTTAGTTGGATAGTTAGTTAGAGCATGTCTTTCAATATTTGAGCTACCTTCATATGCATATAATATTGAATTCCTATTTTTGAGTGATGTGAATACATATAATAGGGTTTTGACATGGAGAGCTATGAAAACCTGTAAGAACGGAATTTGCCTCATCAATAAGACTAATATATTCAATTTGCCTCATAAATATTTTGAAATTGTGATCTAATTTGGGTATGCACGGGGAACTTTAAGAGAAATTGATTTTCATATTCAACCCTCTTAGTGTCACAAATATGATAGATTATTTCATCCCATAGTGTTTTGGGAATTTTCTAAAATCAATTCCAAGGCTTTTCCTAGTAGACCAATTGGGATAGTAAACCATGGGGGAGATCTTCAAATATATCCCTTGTATAATCCACATAAAGATGTGGGATAGCACATACCATGAAAAACTATATGGAGACCAATTATTAAGTCATCATAGCGAAAAACACAAAATTTGTTTGCCATTACCCTTACCATGGAAAAATTGGAGGAAAATTGTTTGATGTGAGATGATGTTGGCCCAAGTTTGGATGTTGTTGAAAATTTAATTGGAATCTAAGCATGTCATCAAATACTAATTGGATTTGCATATGAAAACTTGAATCTGACCTTCGTTATCCTTCAAAATTCGAAGTAGACTAGAACTACTTGAAACGTTGGTTGAAGAAGAAGCCTCCAACAGAAACATTGGTGGGCTTGGAGGCAAGTATTAACTTTGAATATAAACATCAACAGTAGGCTACATAAAATTTCTATACACCATGCTTGATTTCATGCTCATATTTATTTTATTTCATATGTAATTAAACGATGCTTGTTGAATACAGTTCACATTTCATGACTTTCAAGTAAACAATTTCCATCTCTTCCAAAATACTTAGCTTGCTAACTTATCTTCTCATTCTATTGAGTGTAGGTACCACCAAAAAGGTACCTATCAGATCTATCTTCCTCAAGTGAGGATCAAGATATACTAGGAGAGGTTGAAAGTGATATGTATTGTACTATATCTAACAGTTCTAGATCAACTAGAGATGAAAAGGTAAGGAGAATATTTTGTAGATGAATGAGATTTTTTATTACCGAAGGAGGGTCATGTGATTATGATGATGACAACATAAGTGACATTGAGTTTCCCTTGAGGTATAGACATCTAGTGAAATGATGGGTAACTAAGAAGCTACCTCAATTGGACACATATTTCTTCATCAATGGGAGGATGTATCGCATCGCTCCATCATCCTTACATGGATTGGGGCTATTTTTCATGGATAGAATAAATGTCAAATATGGAACTGTAATTGAATTGTAGTGTTATCACTAAAATTTCATCCGCAACATTGCACACAAATGGTTACAGAAATACAACAATTAGTTCACCTAAAGCACTAAAATGCATTTCAAAAGGCAAAAACTATACAATTGGGAAAAAAATGACATGCGTAAAATCACTAAAGGAAGCACGCGCACAGTGTGCAGGCCAACAAAATCCCTTAGAGCGCACAATGCGTCAAATGTGTGACTGTGTATGAGAAAATCCGCGCACTCCTATGAACAATGCATTTATGGTTCTTGCCGTCCCCCCAACCACTTATGGACTAGCTCTCAACCTGATTTGACCTCCATATCTGAGTGAAATCCAAATGGGGGGTTGGTCAAGGACCAAAGGGTGCCCTAAAAGGCCCCTTTTTCACACCAAGAACCAATGATATTTTTCCTTGAAGAAATGCTATAAATCAAAGCCATGGGTGCACTAAGAAACCAAGATCTTCATAGTATTGTTATGCTTCCTCAATTCTCCCTTGAGAATCCTCTTTTCTCCTTAGAGTATTCAAGCATCATTGCAATAGGCCATTCCACTCACCGCTTGAGGGAATAGGCATTGATTTTCTTCATCATTTTCCATTTTTCTTCCATTGTAAGAAGAGATCTCCATAAGGGAACTCAAGATCCCTCCCAAGGAGGAACAGGGGACCCATAAGTCCTCATTTTTCTCTATGGTGTTTTGCAAACTAATATAGTTATCCATTGGTGGAATTATCTTGGTCATTGGTTGATTGTTTATGGTTCTAAAGTTTCTTATGCATTCTAGTTTTTATTTCTTAGTTGTTTTAGTTTGTTTCTTTGTTTATTACATGTGTTTGGCTTGTTTAACCCACTCACGAACTTCTGTCTTGTCTAGCAGGCCCAACTAGGCATGCAAGTGCCATTGTTTTTCTCACCCAAGTGACGAAACGGGAACAACATATTGGTGACCATACTAGGGATAAGGTATCAAATTCCACCCTATTTGGGCTTAGAGAGAACTTCTTTTAATCAATTTGTCTTGCAGGTACCAAACTCATCCCAGCCTTACCTGTCAAAAGCAAAATTCTGAGTTGGAGGACAATTTCACTCAAAATAATTTCCCTGACGTGTATCAGAAAGTGCGCAGATATTCCAACACACAGACGCGCACTCAGTGCACTATGTGCCACACAGAATTCTTTTCTCTATGCACTGTGCACCCACTGTGCACCTGTCAAAATTGTAACCTGCACACATATCCATATTTTCACAATTGTAATGGTTTTGTGATGATTTGAGGGCCCGTAGCCTTCAGATTCTTCCTTTCATGCAATTTGTAATGCCCATGCACTCCACTTAGACTCCTTTCCCATATGAGAGGTTAGCTAAACATAGGCACTTAGGGGGTAAAAAGAACCAAATATTCTCCTCGTTTGCTTTGGTTTCCACATGTATGGCTTGTTTGGTTTGTAAACTTTAAGTTGAGATTATCGCTATCACATCTAAAAACACTTACATTGTGACCGGAAATTAACTTTTATCATTGAGTATGCTCTTCTCTCACACCATAGAGTGATCTTGAGAATCATAAATGTGGTTAAGGGTACATTTCATCTCCCTTAAACAAAAAATATTTAGGAGAGGACAAATCCCCCCTAGGGATCCTCTTAGTTTCTTTTGAAATCATCTTAAACTTGTAAGGGCCCATACATGCCCACATGTTGCAAACTTAGGATAGTTTCTTGAAATTTATTTCTTACTTTACATAACTAGGGAAGTCTAAAGATCAAAGTAACGGGCCCATACATGCCCACATGCTTGAAATATAGGATTTTTTTTTAAATCTTTCTTAGTATAAGACACATTTAGGGAGTTTAAAGGATTGGTAAGGACCCATATGTCCACATGATAGTTCTTTAGGGATTTTAAAATTTTGAAAGGTTGTATCAATGAAACTTAATAAGATACGTAACAAAGATTTGTAAGGACCACAGGAAGTCCACATGTTGCAAATTCACACCTAACTTATTAAAATTTGGCACTTTTTTTCAATTGATCAAACACAAAGTCACTCCTCACTCACATAATTTCCATCTTGAATTGTGTAGGTTGAAGTAGGTTTTATCCAAAGAAATTCTGAAACATCCCACTACTTGTTTGGAAATCATCCACACCCACTTAATTCAAATGAGATTGGTTCACACCCCCAATCTCTCAACCCACCACATCTAAAAAATTTCTAAAAACTCACTAAGTTTTCCTCCACAGGAGGTGCCAAAAAAAAATTTTAGTCTAGGTAGGATCTCGGGGGTAGGCATCCAAATAACCCCCCGTTATCTAGTTCTCACATTTTCAAACATTAGAAATTGGCAAATAGGGAACTTTCAAATCCTACAAGTCAAGTGTTCCTACACCATAAGGCAGGGAGATACATGTGAAGGGTTGAAGGTCGAGGTCCGGTTATTCTGTGCATCCCCCCTTGATTCACCCAACTCTTGGAAGGGATCTAGCCCGTGACCCATTTCTGAGGCCGGAAATCTAAATGTCACACTTTGACCGAGGTAACTAGTGACCAAATTTAAGAGATCTACCCAAGTGGCAATTGTGGGCTGCAATTGCACCTTGATCAGATTTTGTGTGGCTATTGAGAAATATTTCTATCTCTTTCGGGATATGCACCCTCTACCCCTCATTATAACTGATTATTTCATCCTTCACTAGTTCCTCTTCCAGTGGCTTCAGACCCCACTGTTGAGTGCTCTTGGAAGGTCTAGTGCTATTTTGAGAGGAAGGACGATACATCTCTTAGGACATGAGAATTTTTGTTATTTCTTCCACCACACGGACAAAATCCACCTACCCACTGTTGGTCACTATAATTGCTTAATTAATTTCAAACAACTAAGTGAAACATAAATTATCAACCCAGGGAAGTCTTTTGTTTCAAAGATAGCTGCGCACTGTGTATGCTCAATTCCAAAAGCACTTAGTGTTGTAGTAAAGAAATCATTCTATCTAATCTTGCTGAAGTGAACTGAAACTCTGAATTGTATCACAGGAAAGAAATCTCCCTATTGCAATTCTTTATAGTTTAAATTAAGAATCCTGGATTACATTTAAAATAACATTGCAATGGGTAAGAACAACTATCTTGTAATCAGAGAACAGGACCCTTATTCTCAAACAGAGACTCATTACTAACACTCTTTCACAAAAGCAATAATGCAGGAAACAATAAGCTCTATCTAACAGAGAACAAAGCACTTAGTTCCTTTCTGTCTAAGCAGGAGCCTTGGGCCTTACTTCTGTTTAGCACACTTGTGAGAATGAAGTCTACA
>ML778886.1:1367064-1377988 GCA_009831015.1 Picea engelmannii
GAATTTAAAGGGAAATCCCATCGATACAATCATTACAAGGCAGATCTGGATCCTACACTGAATCAGATCTTCTTTCTAAATCAGCATAGGGTGTCCTATTCTCATGCAACCGAATGCTAATACAGGAATTTGACGAGGCATTGTTGTTACGGCTGGTGTAACCACTTCTCATAGCTGCTGATGTTGTTTCAGCATCGCGATTCATGGGTTGTTCAGCCACGTGAATCGCGTCTTTGACTGTGTCGGCCTTGACTGCTAACTGTCAAGGCTCGTGTCTCAGCATCGTGGCGGTCTCCGCTATGTCTCAGCATCTGCATTTCTGAACTGAGTGACAGCTCCGTGTTTCGGCATCTGCATCCTCGAACCATGTAGCTGCTTTGTGTTTCGGCACATGCATCCTTGGACTGTGTAGCAGCTCCGTGTTCAGCATGTGCGTTCTCGGATTGTGTAGCAGCTTTCGTGTTTCAGCATCGGTTCAACAACTCCTTTGGATAGTTCTGTGTTTCAGCATCGGCCTTGAATACTATTCTGCAAATATGGACACTTATGCACTTCTAATCAATGGTTAGGTCGAAAAGTAATGTAAAGTATTATGCAAAACAAATTAAACGTGTAGTAATGAGAAAGGACGTTGTGTACCTTGGAATGATCAGGTGGAATGATAGTATAAGTCTAAATACAGGTGATGAAGGGTATAACAATGGCAAAAAGTATGGGCAAAAATGGTACAATATGTGGTCCTAACACCCACATGTATGCTTATTCACAGTTGATTTATGTATGATTTTCATTTAATTACATGCAATTGTGTGTTATATTATCTTGTGAAGGTCCAAATTATACAATTATCTTGTTCATTTATTACTCTCATTTCCATTTTCACACATTCACTTTTCTAGTCGGACATCAGAGGGGACCCACAGAATCCCCATCATTCCAGATGCTTGCAAAATCTTCCTCCTATTCTAGGAGGAGTTCCTAGTCTTGTTGACTCACTGGCTCAACCATCTCACACCTCCGTGAGTGCCACTATCTTAGGATCATCTTTTATTGGTTCCAGTTTACTTGGGTCCAATTCCCAAGGACATCCATCCACTAGCTTTGCTTCACCAGGAGGCAGTGGGAAAACTTTTTCTCAAGGAAGAAGTACAACCCCACCAAATCCCTCTCAAGGGTCAGGTCCACTACCTACTCACACAATGGCTGGAACTAATCCTCCACCAAATCCCCCTATGCCATACTAGGCGTCTCTCAACATTCCTGATTTAACTAAACTCACGAATGACCCCATTTTACATGACCCCACATGGACCAATATGCCTACCAAACTACCTTCAGATATTCCAAAATTTGAAGGAAAATCGGGGGAAGATCCCACCAACCATGTTATGACCTTCTATTTATGGTGCTCTTCAAACAACATCATGTATGATTCCATCCAATTAATTTTGTTTCAAAGAACATTCAATGGTCCATCAACCAAATGGTACATGGACGAAAAATCAGAGTCCCATGTGACTTTTGAATCCTTGGCCAAAGCCTTTTTGGACTTTTTTCAACTACCAATTCGTCATGACATTGGTTTAGAACTTCTCTCTGAGTGAAAACAAACCTTAGATATGCAAATTTCCAACTACATCCACAAATGGCGTCAGCGACGTAGTTTATGTAAAGAAGAAACCACCAAAGAACAATGTCTCAATTGGTTTATAAAATCACTTGTCTCTATACTTTTCAAATATGTAGCATCCACTTTCCCCCAATCCGAAGAGGAAGCCATCAGCAAGGCCCAACAGTTCGACCTCATTTATGCTCAGTCAGGTTACTTATACACGGTGTTACCTAATGCACCCATACCTATACCATTTGTCCAGGAAAAACCAGGAATGTCTCACGTTGCAGATGGTTTGATTGGTACCACGACACACCACAACCCTTACATCCAACCAACACATGTATATGGCGTACTTGAATATCCGCAACCATATGGAGTTCCATCTTAATACCCTCTTCCCCCTTCACAACAACCATATCATGTTTCTCCCCCCCCACCCATGAGTGGACCCTCGTCGACACCCATGATGCGTCTAGCCTCTCAACCAAGTTCATGTTCCCCTTCTACCTCAACATATAACCTAGGCACTAGTGAAAGCACTTCACCTTCCTATGCGCCCTATGGATCGTTGCCGCAAAACAATCCATATTTTCCATTTCCTGGTCCGCCATAGCCTGTGGCCCCTCCATATGGACAACCACATGTCGACGTTAACTTTTTTCAAGCCTCTCCCATTCAACAGCTTCATACTTCTAAACAATTGAATATGAAAAATATATCCCATCAGTTGAATAATTCCAAGAAGAAAGGAAAAAACCAAAACAACAACAACCCAGGACAAGGCGGAAACAACCCCCAACAAAACCAACCCATTGGGGGCAACCAGAATCAAAGTAACCAAAACCCCCAAGGGGACAATAACAATAAACTCCAAGGGAAGAAAAACGACAACAAACTCAGGACGAACTTCCCTTGTGCTCTTTGTGGTGAGTATGGACATTATACTCACCATTTCCCCCAAATTTTTTATTTCAAACGAATGAAAGAATACATGATCGCGCCATGTCCTCCATCATTGCCTACCCCTCAGCAGGCCCCACAACAGTACTTGCAACATCCACCCTCAGTCGTATTGCAAAACCCTATTCCACACCAAGGTGTGATGAATACCCAACAGGAGGTACACCCTACCCCACCACAAATGGAGCAGTATCAAAACCCAGGGCCCATCCATCCTGGAAATCCGACGGATCGCAATATCCTCCTCACTAGGAAGAAGAGATTCTTCTGCAAACGCATGGTCATCAATACAACGTGACCTCTGAATCTACTCCAACCACCTCATAATATGCTCCATATACAGTTGGGAAACCCTTGATGATTCCACGCCCTAATATTGAAGCTACCATTTGTATACCTCGCATTCCATTACGACAGAATGTCAATAACCCTCAGGCTAGGGTAGCACACAATTACAATCTGGTCGATGACTTGGCATAATATCTTGTAGCCATGTTTGTATTGGAGGTCCTCCAAACCTATCCAATGCAGTAGAAATCCTTACTTTCCGCCTTGGGGGCAGTCGACCGAGTTGATACTAGACTCATCACATTTGATCTAGATAGCGGAGAACCACGTCTCCCTGCTCTGGTAGCTTTCCAGATACCAATCAAGATTTGAAACATCATGGTTCATCGGTGTATCATTGATGAAGGTGCATCCACATGCATCATGTCCAAAATTGTATGGCAGAAACTTGGCTCCCCTAAGCTAGTACCATTTGCCATCACCTTGAGAGCCTATGATGGTCGACCATCCTCCCCTGAAGGGATCTTCCAAAATGTCCCCATCGAACTTGGGGATAAGACCATCCTCATAGACATTGAAGTTATCGATGCCCTGCTCAATTACAATATCTTGTTTGGACGTAGCTACATGTATGTTATGAAGGCATTAGCCTCTTCTGTGTTTTGAACGATGATGTTCCCCCACAACGGGAAAATCGTCACCATCAACCAAATTACACATTATGAGCCTAACCACTCCACCGACATTGATAACATCTTGCCTCTTATCCGCACTAGCTCAGATTCTTATTCACTCATTGACATGGGCCCCATAATTTTTAAGGACCTATCCTTGTTGGGGGCATACCATGGAGCACCACCTCTCATACACCCTTCAGCACAAGTGTGTGTCGTATCTTCTAATAGGACCAACACCAGAGACACCATCCCTCCTAGTGAAGCCTCTCCACACCTCGACATTCCACCATTTGAATAAATATTACCTCAAGAATTCCTTAAGAACCCTATTGAACCACTTATCCCTGATTCCCCCCTACCTCCAGGGGAAAATCCCATTTTGGGAGACAATCCCTCAAGCCATTACTCAAATTCCCTTATTCTACCCCCCACCTGGAGTTCAAGCATTTTAGGTAGCCATGATGCTTACCCTTCCCAACATGGTGCTTTCCATCCCTATATGGTATCTACACCCACTCGCGATGGTTCCTCGACCATCCCTCCCACCACAAACAGAGGGAATACCGATGCAGATTCTAGTACAAGATTCGGCTGCACCAACCCCACCCCCAAATGCTAGTACCACTACCACTATTGGGGGAAGACATAAGAACAAATATCCCACAGCTCCACTTTCTCCCTGAGTTCATCCTCCTTGTGCACTATGAGAAAGAAAGGGACACCCCACTAATCGATGTCCTACTCTTCATGAGTTACGCAATCTGATCCAACTACCTCGAGAAACCACATCGCTCACCGCTTCGTCAAGCATGTCTAGTACTACCACAGCATCCTCCACTACATGAACTAAAGGGATGCGAACCAAATCGCTTGTTCCATCTATTCAAAATATGGCCACTACACTCATCATTTCCCAGCTCTACCTCAGTTTCTCAAGACATTGGAGGTAGTATGCCAAACCTTTCAGCAAGAGCCCTCTCCACCACCACTTTCTAATGCTCATGTCACTGACATTTGTTATGTCTCTTCCTCAGTCCCCGAACATATGAGATGCCCTTTCTCTCTATGTGACTCACTTGCTCACTTCACATACCGGTGTCCTTTGATTGTGGCATATCAAGGTCGTCATTCAACCCCTATTCAACCACATTCGACCACCTCACCACTAATCTGACATTCTTTAGATACTATCAATATTAACTCCCCTAAACCTGAGTCACTTCCCATCCCTCCATGGTTCACAGATCAAATATATGAGGATATCCCCCTGAATCCTCCCAATTCTTCGGTAAATTTCCCCCAGGAAATCTTGCCCCCTACCACAGTTTATCACCTATAGTGTCTGGACATTTGGTTTATGTCAAGCGAGCCATCACACCCTATATGTGATATTTCCTCTACGTCTTCGCCACTTGAGGACACTCACCCTTTGAAAATCGTCCATGTCACCTCCCCAGATACCCTGTATTCTCGCATTTTCTACTACGACGAAGATATCCTGGAGGAACTCACTACCCCTGATTTCCCATGGAATGCACTCCATCATCAAGGGATTTTTCTCTCATAGAAAGCATTTGGCCCTACTTTCCAAGTCCCCATATGTGCAATTGCAACCAAGGATTTTATTCCTTCAGGGAATATAGACTGGTTCAACAACCCTATCCCTGCCCCAGATGCTTTTGAAAAAGGAAACATGGCCAATATCTCCCCCACCGTCAAATTCGACATTTCCACAAAATTGGGAATCGTAGAAGAAATCACCATTGGCGCTGCATGCTCCCTTGAGGAACTCGCAACTTACAAAGATCTCTTTTAGGATTACCGGGATATTTTTTCCTGGTCATATATGGAGATGCCCAACCTTGATCCTTCTATAGTCGAACATCGCATCGACACATGGCCATATATTGCCCCAGTTTGTCAAAAGCAGCGCCCCCTTCACCCATCCAAAGCAGTGGATATCAAAGCCAAAATTAACAAGTTACCCACTGTTGGGCTCATTTACCCCATTGCATATACCTCATGGGTTTCCAACCCCATCCTCGTTAACAAAAGATAGGGCACTATTCTCGTCTACACTGACTTTCATGATATCAACCATGCTTGTCCTAAGGACAATTTTCCAACCCATTTTATCAACCAAACTATCAATGATTGTGCTAGCCACGAGGCTTTTCCCTTCATGGATGGGTTCTTCAGCTACAATCAAATCCAAATCCATCCAGCAGATCAGTATAAAATCTCTTTTACTACCCCGTGGGGTACTTTTTCTTATCGTTTCATGCCTTTTGGACTCAATAACACAGGTGCTATGTTTAAAAGGGCCATGACTTATGTTTTCCATGATCTTTCTTGCATCATCCTCACTTATTTGGATGACCTCACTACTCGATCCATGAAATGACCTCAACATCTAGATGACTAACACATAATTTTTCAACGATGTCGCCAGTACAATATCCATTTGAACCCCCTCAAGTATGTATTTTGAGTCACCGTCGACCGCCTTCTTTGGTTCATTGCCTCCCAACACGGCATCATGGTGGGACCCCTCAAGGTCCAAGATATCACATAAATTCCACCACCTAGGAATTTACGCCAACTGTGGAGCCTACAAGGAAAAGATAACTTTTTGTGTCGCTTTGTCCCAGATTACGCCACTCATGCACATGGTTTCCTTCGCTTACTACGTCATGCTATCCCATTTCGATGGGATGAACATGCTCAAACCGATTTTGATGATTTTAAAGTGACCCTATCCAATGCTCCTTTGATTAGTCCTCTAGACTATAATTGTGATTACATCCTCTACTTGTCAACCTCAACTATCTCAGTAGTAGGAGTCCTCATCCAACTAGGGGATTATGGGCGGGAACATGTCATTTACTACATCAGTAAAAATATTTTAGGACCACCCCTGAAATACAATCATGATGAGAAACGCGCCCTCGCAATTGTCCTCGCGGTCCAAAAGTTGTGACACTATATCCTGCTTCAAACTACCAAAGTCGTAGCATATTCCAACCCCATGCAGTACTTTCTTAGTATCAGATTCCTCACCGAACTCATTACGGATTTTCCCTCAAAAGTTAAAGCTTCACCTGTCAATATGGATTTTCCCGACGAACACCTCTTTTTCATCCCCTCTAATGACCCCTAGTATGGCAACCTTCTCTTCTACCTTCGGACACAGAAGTTTGGGTCTCATCTCTCTCGAGACGATCGTCGGTGCATTCGCCATCAGGCCCCTTGATACCTCCTCATCGGTGACGTCTTGTACAGACGTGAGTTCGACACCATTCTTCACTGATGTCTGACCATCGACGAAGATGACAGAGTCTTGAACGACTTCCATAGAGGCGCTTGCGGTGGCCACCTCTTGTGTATGTCCACCACCCAAAAAATCATTCGAGCAGGGTGCTTCTGGACCATGATGTTTCATGACTTCATCTACGATGTCAAGCGATGCAACAAATGCCATCTCTATGAAAAAAAATCACGAGTGCCACCCGCTCTTCTACATTTAGTCATCACCACCGACCCCTTCTGCAGATGGTCCCCATCCAAGACCCTCTCTACAATCCTTAGCTTACCTCCTATGATACGCTGAGTCACCAAGGATCTGTATATCCTCACTACCATGGCGATGATACACTGATTCAAGAGCTCATCAATATCCTTGATATTAATAACAAAACTCGACATCGAGTTCGGTCCCGAGAAGTAGCAACATGCCAAGTCCACCAATCTCTCATCCCCTGACAATTGGGGGTCAATAGGAAGGGTCATTCCCCAGAATGGGAGCCCCTTCAAAAAGTACACATCCTCCACATCTGAGAGTATCATCTTCTTCTCCCTAAAAATGAAACATTTCAGATTAGTGCTCCACATAGATATCAGATATTGTAGCAGGAACTCTTGTGATTGTATCAAGGAACAGTCGAAGAACTTGAGCAACCCCCAGGCTTCCAAGTGTCTCTAAACACCCGACTAATCCCTCACCTTCTCTTAGAGATGCTCCTGGTATCTCTCTCTCAAACTAACTGGCATTATGATCTCCTGTCATAAGATAATCACCTGCATCCACACAAAAACATTTGGTTAGCCCTCATCATCCATCAAAAAAAAAATCAAAAAATTCAAAATTTCAAACACCCTTAGCCTCGCCTCCAATGCGCATCTTTCACCCACATAGGTGTGCACACATGCGCTCCTATTCTTTTCACAGTTGTGCACTATTGCGCAACTATCTGAGAAACAGTTGCACATCCATGTGCAGTTATCACCCCGACAGGTGCGCATACATGTGCACCTGTCCTCTACACAGTTGCACACTGATGCGCAACTTTCTAAGAAACAGTTGTGCACAGTGCGCAGTTGTATTCTTAATAGGCATGCATCTCATGTGTACATGTATTTCCCTCCCCCACGCCCCTATGCATGGCTATGTCAATCACAGCCACACATTATGCATGGGAGATGGAATTATACCCAGGCATCTGATCGTGGGTATTCTTCCTTCTCTTGTGCATTAGTGGGCCCACTCCTAAACCTACCCTTGTATGACCATCCATACAACCCCTAACTTATATCTAGAAACTTCATACTATGAAGGAGGATGAGACCACTAACCTGACTCTTTCAACTCCTATATCAGTTGACTTAAGATCTCGTACTCTCTAAATCTTCTCCAAATGCTCTCATCAAATCACTATAGCGACAGGTACAAATGAGGTGGCATTGTGGGCACACCAACCATATATAGTACCTTTTTCCAAACTTCCACACCTAGTTACAGGAGCCCAGAGCCTTTATTTCTTGATTTTTTCTCAGCCATGGGATCATTGTCCCACCATCTACACAATCACATTCCCTGGGTCACCATCTGAACTTGGCCCCGGGGGATCATTTTTCTCACATCACGTCCAGGTACACATGCTTATGTTCAAATTTATCAGATAGTTTTTATATGTTCTTTATCATCAAATATTTTTCATGTTGGGTACTTGGTTTTTATGTGTGAAGGTACTTGTTCATCACAAACGACGCAGCCCCTTCAAGTATATGTCCAACATTGGCATGTAATTTTTCCCTCTGAAAATTAATTGCTTCTCCTAGTCACACCCTCCAACATTCAACATTAAGGTCTTTACATTCAGCTCTACGGTACCATCACCTCTTCTACATTTTAGTACTATCACCCAGTAGCACTCTCCACCACATGAGTTTTCCCATTCATAGTTCCCCTTGGAAACTTGACACTCATGTTGCTTTCACCCCTAGAGATGGGAGTCTTGATCGTCTTATGAACTTTCGAGAATAAGCCACATAATTCTTCTCATCATATTTCTATCTTTCCCAATGGAATCCTAGGTTATCTCATCTCGATTCTATTGACTGCACCTCTGCAATATCATTAGCCCTCCATCTCATTCACCATCAGTTTTCCCATCTGCAGATTTCTCTCCATTCATTTACCGCATACAGAACCCCACTCTTCACCAGTTATCTTCGCAACTTGCGCCCTCACATGCTAGGCCATCTCACACTAGGGAACCCGTTTCTGTATTTGTACACTCATCCCAAATTATTCTTTATTTATTTGGTAATTATAAAAATCATTTGTTTCCATCATTTACTTAGCTTTTTTTCATCACCCCTGATGACCTTTTTTTTCCCGGAAACGCAACCCATGTCACCCTTGTTGGGGAATTCACTCTCCTTTTTTCATTCTGACATCGTTCACAAACCCCAATTATCCCAACATCCATGTACCCCTGATCTCTGAGTTTTTCCACTTTGTCAAGCCTCTAGTACAATTTAACACCATATGTAGTCGTCCCCCTAACACTAGATACAGTTTTATGGTTGCTCCAAATCATCCTTCAAACATACCCCAACCAAGGGTAGTCTTGAGTCTCACCGTATCTTGACTTCGTTCATGTTCCCTATCAGTACCTAATCTCATTTCATTGGATTTCATGAAGCCCTTTTTCTTCTTGGAGTCACGTCTCCCTTTCTGTCAACATCAGCATAGTTTCCAGAAGGGTGGAAGTATGTTGGCTATCTTTACCTTTACAATGAGGAGTCTCGGATGGCACAGAGAGAATCATAATTGCTCTTTGATTTCGTTGACCCCCATAACATTCGACTTCAGCAAAATCTCATGTTACAGTGGGTCTTACCATGCGACTATTGCAGTTGTTTTATACCAGTCGAACACCTCTAACTTTGTTAGGCCATCAATGCATACGAGTCATCGACACTTCTTACATGCATCCTTGCCTCATTTCATAGTATGTTTACCATTCAAAATTGTCATATGTCGTTATCAATCGCCCCGGAGGGTGCTACAATTATCTACATCAGCATACATCTTCAGTTACTATCTTACATTTTGAGTTACATCACACGAGCATGGGGCATGCCCGCCTTGTTTGTATATAGATTTTCTTTTTACTCCCTAGCGAAACGTTTGGGTCCCATAGTTTCCCCTTTCCCTCTGATAGATCACTCTTGCAGTTCCCCTCAACACTCTTCATTACAATGGCAGTCTCAGTAGAAAAAAATTTGTTGGATCATGTTGTCATTGATTCCAAAGGATTGATGTCAAAGGAACAATGTCTTTTCATAGTGTATTGATGTAGTGATTGATGGATCATGTATTGACCTTGATTGATGGATCATGTATTGACCTTGATGTCAATGAATTTATGTCAAGAGGATTCATAGTCGTATTCATAGATGAAGATGGATCAATGAGTTGTATTTGGATTGATGTAAAGATGACTAATTATTGTCTTGTCATGGTTGCACAAATGGGCAAACTCCAAAATGGTCTTCTTATGGTGAAAGCCCTCACGGGAAGACGCTTTGCAGTGAACTCCAAAGTTCATGGTTGTACAAATGGATGAACTCAATAGTGGTCCCCTTATGGTGAAAGCCCTCATGGGAAGACACTTTGTGGTGAACTCCAAAGTGGTCCCCTTATGGTGAAAGCCCTCACGGGAAGACGCTTTGCGGTGAACTCTAAAGTGGTCCCCTTATGGTGAAATCCCTCATGGGAAGACGCTTTGTAGTTGAGTTATCCTAGTAGTATGGTTAGAGAAACCATGCTTAATTATGGAATAATGAGATTAATATCAATGAATTTGTCAGTGAAACTATCCTAGATGGATAGTGTTTTTCAATCCATTTCCGATGGTATGTGGAACATCACATAACTCCTCACGGTTTGAGAGTTATGGCCCTACGAAGTTGGAGGACCCTCATATGTTGGCTTGAAGCCCCAAAAGGTCAAAGAAGTCAAAGTGCTTGCAAAGAAGAGATTATTTAAATAATAAAGTGAAGTGACAAAGTCAAAGAGGATTATTTAAATAATAAA
>ML778886.1:1378038-1393337 GCA_009831015.1 Picea engelmannii
AAAGTCAAAGAGGATTATTTAAATAATAAAGTGAAGTGACAAAATCAAAGAGGATTATTTAAATAATAAAGTGAAGTGACAAAATCAAAGAGGATTATTTAAATAATAAAGTGAAGTGACAAAGTCAAGGAGGATTATTTAAATAATAAAGTGAAGTGACAAAGTCAATGAGGATTATTTAAATAATAAAGTGACAAAGTCAAAGAGGATTATTTAAATATTAAATTGAAGTGACAAAATCAAAGAGGATTATTTAAATAATAAAGTGAAGTGACAAAGTATTTAAATAATAAAGTAAATGAAGAACTTTCTAATTATGGAAAGTGGTTATAAGAAGGTTGACCCTAAAATGAGGAAAATGGTTAAGTGTTCAAGTGCCTATTGGATACATGGACAAGTGGCAAATTGAGCAAAATTGGACATAGGTGACTATGTGGACAAAGTGGCTATGTGGACAAAGTGGCCTAGAAGATGCGTCTAAGGAAGCTACTTGGAGAGTATAAATAAGAAGCAAAGGTCTCTTGTGAAAAACATCTCTTGAGCATAGCTTGAAGATCATAGCAAGGGGTTGAAGGAAGGAAGAGCGCGTACAATTGGATGAAGTCATGGAGACTTGAGTGTGAGATGATGTCAGGTTCTTGAAGTCTGAAGCAATTTCCATATCTGCATTCCATGGGCTCAGATCTGCAATAGAAACTCTGGTATGGTTGCATAGTTGTCTTGATGGATATCCTTTCTTATTGTATGGTGAATTCTTAAGGAATTCTTGGTATGGTTGTTGTGATATGGTTATGTTGGTTGATTGATAGAGTGAGCAACACTCTTATGATTCAATACTTATATGATTGCCATAGTACATTGGTTGCTTATACATGACTAAGTAGCATTCATATTGTATGGTTGAGGAGCATGAGTAAGATGTGGGAGAGCATATATGTGTTGTGATTGGTTATGGTTTATATGGGACAAAGAAAGATAGAAGTAGATGTGACTGAAGGCTGCAAAGGATATGAGTTTTTCATAGAGATAAAACCCTAAGGCATACATAGGATGTAGTACATACGCGTGTTGCACTACTGACAGGTCACATACCTGTTGACAAATTGGTATCTATTGAGGATTGATCCCTCTTCTCAGTTGGTGTTGAGTTGTGTAAGTTGAGTCTTGCATTGTAGAGCTGGTGCTCTTGTGGAGTTGCAACTCTTTTCAGTTGTTGTTGATAACCCAAGGATTGTAGTCTGTAATAAAAAGAAAATTGTACATACATCTTATGTTCTTTGTGTTCCTTGTGGTGATGAATTATTGATGATATATCTTGTTGTTATATGTTGTTGTTATATGTTCACATACAACTAATTATAAATGACAGTAATGAGTGTTGAGTAATTGGTTATTTCTAGCTAATAGGAAGTTTGAAAAATATCCCTACATTGATTCACCCCCCCGCTCAGTGTGGTAGGTGTGTCCAACAATTGGTATCAGAGTCAGCCTTCACTATAAGCCTTAACAATCTTGGAGGAGATCCATGGACACACAAATGGATGATGAAGTTCCAATCCTTGATGAGAAAAATTATTCTACATGGAGAATAGAAATGAAAGTGCACTTGAAGGAAATAGGAGCCGGTGTTTGGAAAGAATCTATTGGTGATCAGTTCCTTTGAAGAACAAGTCAAAATTTGTAGCTCAAAGGGAAGAAAAGAAGAATGATTCATTGGCTCTCAAGACCATTCTTAGTGGACTCTCAAGTTCTATCAAAGAGAGCATGGGACAATGCACTTCTACCAAAGATCTACTGCTAAAGCTAGAGGAGACATACACAACCAAGAAGGAAGACACTAAAGACAACTCCATCAAGAAAAATGAAGATAAAGAATCTCCAAAAACCCCTGATTGCAATATTTCAAAATGTGATGATGTTGAATATTTCTCTACAAATGAAGAAGAAAATCTAGAGATAGTATGTGTAGAATAAAATGATAGTTATCCCATGGAAGAAGTAGAAGAAGAACTATTGAAGCTTAAAAGGAAAGTTGAATAGGGTCTATTTGAATACAACTATGACCATTGTTACATAGAATATAGTTATCGTTTTTATAACACTAAAAGGTTTCTTAAAAAGAATCAAAGGCATATATTGAAGTTAAAGGAAATGTTCAAGGAACAAGAAGAAAGTAAAAAGACTCAATTAGAAGAAAAGGAAGAAGATCTCAAAAGACTAAAGAATGAAATAGAAGAGAATAAGAATCTAGATGATGAGATTAGCAAAAGTCTTGAAATTAATGTCCATCTCAAGACCCAAATTGAAGAAGCCAAAAGGGTAGAGGAATTACTAAAGAATCAAGTAAATGAAAAGGAAGAGTCGTTTCATAAGTTGGAATATGAAGTTGTTGATCTTAGAAAGAAAGTAGATAATTCAAACAAATTCTTGAATAGCTCAACAATATTGAATGAGATCTTGGATAGTCAAAGATCACCAAATGATAAATCAAGTCTTGGATACAAGAAATAAGCTACAAATGCTGAAGCAAGCACTTCAAAGAAGCATGAGGTAAGTCCCTCACTCTCAAAGGATGGAAATAATGTTGCAAGTCAATCATCTACACAAGGAAAGGAAAGTTTCAAAAGAACAAATCAAGGAAGACATCAAGAAGCCATATTTACACCTCAAAGAAGAGAGACACCTTCAATATGAACATCAAAGAAAAGGTATGAAAAAAAAAATCATGGTCACTGTTACTCATGTAGTGAATATGGTCACAAATCTTTGGAATGCAGATATTATGCAAGGAAAGATAGTGAAAGATTCCATAGCACCCTAAGGTGTTGGAGATGTAATCAAGTAGGACATATTGTTGCTCATTGTCACACCATGAAATGCTACAGCTGTAGTGGATTTGGCCATAAATCCTAGTATTGTTGGAACACAAGAAGAAATTCCATGATGAGGACTTCATTAAACATGACTAGAAGAAGGCATGAAGTTAGGAAGGAAAGTATTTTTGAAAAGATGGAAGCTCAAAGCTCAAGTTCTGAAAAGTTGGGACACCTTCAGAAGTGGGTGAAGAAAACTGAATAGTCAGAGAAAAATGGAAACCTTAAGGGAAGGTCAAGTTTTTCATCTTCATAATCATGCACAGGTTACAATGGTAACAGTCGCGTACATAAGCAATTTGACCTATGAATAGGTTGCGTACAAACGCAAGTTGTTTGTGCAGCAGGTCGCGTATCTGTGGTAAAAATCCTTCAAAAAGGAGCTATGCATATGAGTTGCAACATGGTATGATTCTATAGCTCTGTGTTGCAGGTTCTGACATGGTTTGTTACAGGGTCTTGTTGGGCCCCAACAACCCCCTTCTTTTTATTTAATCAAAATCTAGGGTCCCTTGAAATTTTACTTGGATTCTTCATTTGTTTCTCTTTGACTTGATTGGATTGGTATTGGTTTTATTTCTTTCGAGGTTGGTTTGATTTTATATTATTTTCTTTTGTTTGGTTTGAATTTCATGAAATTTAAATGCCATTTCGTTTTTCTTTCTACAGAATTTTAATGTTGATGGACGAGCTTCATAATTTGGGAGTTTTTATTACGACACATCTTTTCTATGACATGTGTTCACATTTGATCAAATTTGAATGAGGAAGAGACGAACATAGAAATCTTAATTTAAACAAAAACCTTAATTGTTATCAACTTTTATTTTCGTTTAAATTATGATTATGTTTTCGTCTTTTTCTCATTAACAATCATTTTCACAAAATCATTTGGTAGGTTTAATTAATCAATTATTTTGTTAGTTTGCATCTCATTTCAAAATAAAAATAAAATAATAAAAAAAAGAATTATCTATCATTTGTTTGATTTTGTGAAAAACCAAAATTAATATTTTTCTCCTCTCCATCAACTTGAAACTTCTAGAATTTTTAAATCATATTTGAAAAGAAAATATAAACAATGTTTGTTTAGAACTTATAGTTATTTTAAATTCATTTTAATTTTATTGTTCTAGATTTTGTTTTATTCACAATTTTTAGGTTATTAATTTAGGTTTCGTTTTGTTTCACGGGTTTGTATTATCCGTTATTTGGTATGGATCTTATCGTAGCTTGATTTTATTATCTAAATACGTTCAAGATAATTGATCCAAAAATAATATTGGATTGTTGCAAATAAATTTATGAGCAACAACAGATAAAATATGGAAATGCATCAAGAACAGACAGACGATTTTGCGGGACTGATTGCAGCCAAACTGTGAGGAATCTGAAGAAATGGTTGAAAACCCATATCCAAAATGGACACATTTAGCTTACACGCTGGAATTTTCCCAAACAAATGCCTGATTTGATATATATTTGTGTCTCTTTATGAGGAAAATTTCAGGTGGTGGAAATTATTAGTGACGCCCACACTGTTCATTCATGGTATAAATATATGAGAAAGTTCAGAGCTAAGGATCCAAGAAATTGAGAGGAGGATTTTTATCATTTCTCTTTTGTATATTATTTCTTTTGTAAAAAAAATTCTTTTCAAATGGAGTAACGGATGGTTGGAATCTTTGGGAGAATGGACAAGTATTTTCAAAGAAGAATATGGAATTTCAGGTTGCTTAATGGCTTTTGTCCTGTGAGTAAAATGGTTTTATTTTCATTATAATATATTCATATTCTTTGAATAATTGATTATGCATTGATTTAAATTAGCTTTAGTATGTTTTATCAATACATGGTTAATTGTTATCATTTATATATTAATTTTTCAATCTTTAAGAGTATATTATCCCAAAAGTTATTCCTAGACCATATGATGAACATATTTTGTTGAAACTATATGAGAAAGAAGTTTACTCTTTGGCTTTCGTCCTGTGTAGACTTTGCAGTGTTTTTTTTATTGTCTTCTCATGTAATTTCTTGATGTGAAATGTTATCTGTGTTGAATTATCTTTAGTCAGTTCTGCACACAATATTTTATATCATGTTTTTTTTTATGATGTTCATTATCTTTTGGTTTAGTTCATATCTGTGACTGATCATCTATTCAAGTATTTTGAGTTTACATCTGATGCTAGATAGCTGGTAACACCATTCCTGAGAATTGGAATTTCTTTCATTTTCAGTTATTAGACATTTCAAGGTCACAAGATATATAATTATTTGTCTTTCTGTCATTATAAACTCGTTCCAGAATATGAAACACTTCCTCGAATTTCTTCAGGAAGTATTATGCTTTATTTTGTCATAGGTTTACACTTGACACAGGTTACGAGGAGCTCATACAAATACATAGAGATGAATTTAGCTTAGTACTGTTGATCAGTGAGAGGTTAGTATGTGAATTGCTTTCTTTTATTCAAATTTGTTTATATATGAATGAAACGATGATTACATTAATTAGCTTTGACTGTTTCTGTGTCATTGTTTCAATTGTATTTGCTTAGTATTTATTAGTTTAAAATATTTAAACATAAATATGTGTGTGTGTGTGTGTGTGTGTGTGTGTGTTCTTACTTTATCTTATTTTGAAACATTATTATGAACATTCATTTTCGCAAGATTTCAAGTAAACCTTGTAAATTGTATATAGATTGTTTATAATCATTTGTATATTCATGTTTCTTTTTAATAAACATTAGTAAGTAATATATCATTTGTTAGAATCATAGGTTTGGATTAGTTTATTTCTTTTACTGTTTTTAGGACTTTAGTTGGCTAACGGAGCCATTAAACCCATCGGGTCAGATCATACCAAATGACTTAGGTTAATTAGACAACCTCGGTCTGGATTTAACCTTCCAGTTGACAGTGTGTCATTTGCGTTTGTCAACAAATGGTGCTAGAAGGAGGGCCGAGGTAAATTTAATGATTAAATGTTTTACCCCTCAGCCTGTCATAATTACATATTTATAAATTCTTCTTTTGTGTCATCTTGAAATGCACTAGAAGGCAGGCCATATTGACAAGCTGGCCTTGCAGGAGTCTTTATTTCAAATGTATTTAATTCCCCGTGGATCCCCAAATCATTGTGTTGGAACATGATTTCCACTTCTCATTACCCGATATTCCCAAAGAGATAGTCGCTTGCTTGTCCAAACTCACCTTTGATGGTGGGGGGAATGTGTCTGCAAAAGACCATCTTAACAATTTTTGGTGTAAATGCATTAAGCATGATATTTCTAATATAAAGGTTTTATGCAGATTGTTCACTTTTACTTTCAGGGGTTGTATTAAACATTGGTTTGAGTCTTTTCTAGCATATCACGTTATTGATTGGTTTCAGTTTGTAAATGAATTTTTAGATGCTTTTGAAAACTGTGATTATAATCAATTATGTGAAGAATTTCATACTTTAGTAATCAATAACAATTCATCTTCAGAACGATTTTCAACAAGAATCCATCATGTTCTCTGTAAATTTAATCTTGGTGACATGTCATTTGTACTAAATATCCTCTATGATGCTTGCGTCCCTTTCATCTAGTCATATTCTATCGTGAATGATGAATTGGTTACAAATCCTATCACTCAATTGTGAGAATAATTTTGTTCGTAGGATGAAAGGAATCCATCCGAAAATTTTGAACAAGAAAATGAGGTAGAACCTATTGAAAAGGTTCTTACTGAAAATCAAATTGGTTTTTCCTCTAAATCATTGTATACTCAGCCATCGACCATATTGGAAGAATATTTGATGTTGGGTCAAGGTGAATGTCCATATTCTTTTAACTCTTGCTCTAATCATTACTTAAATTCAATTATTGAAGAACACTTAGGTGATGAAAATGATCTTAAGCATTCTAACATTCCAATGAAACTGATTAGAGATGTAGATCTACAATTGGAAGATGAAACCTTAAACCTTCATCCACAAATCATACAAGAGACAAATTTATATGATCATATTATGTTGAAGAAATTATCACCAAAATAGAGTGAAATTGTTAAGGAAAGTGAAGAAGAATGTCTTGAGAATACCATTGCTAAATATCATAGCTCAAGAGATTATTTTCATGTGTTCATTTCTTATTCCTTTTACTCTATATATCATGATCTCTTCTTAGATTCTGGTGGACATGATACTTTACCCACGGTATCTTACTATTTTCCGTCACAATCAGATCTTTTCAATATGCCAAGATTTGGTAAAATTATTTCCAAACATAACATTTATGAAGTCGGATTCGATGCTCTTTCACTTTCATCACTCACATGTAAAAAAGACATGTTGCAAGATGATTTTATATGATTTATTTTTTAAAAAGACAATGCACTCATTCTTATGGAGATCGAATATTCTACATTACATATTCTTTCTTTGATTAGTTCGAATTTTAATGTTTATGCTTCACATTTTGAAACGATCAATCTCATCAAAGGAAGCGTTCAAACCAATAATCTAACTGATGTCATGAGTCCTCTTATGATGTGTTCCCCATTGATATATCATTTTCATCAAAGTCATAGTTTGCATCCTAATTTTTATGAAAGGATCTTAGAATAGCTTGAAGATTCATATCTAAAAAATCTTCATAATAAAGATAAAGTTGTGCTTGCGTTGTTTCTACCTAAATATCTAGGAAGTAAGCATGACATGATTTTTTTAGATCCTCCATGTGAAGAAATGGATGAACACTTGGAGAATTTTCAAGAGGATGGGGCACTTCAGCCTTGGTTGATGGCTATGTTAGGTCCCCATAATATTGACAAGTTTTCCAAACTTACTTACACTCTTCCATGCCATTATGACCAATATCATGACAAGATTGCAGAATGGTTGGAGGATTCATACATCAAGAAGTTTCAAAAAAATGGTAAGGTCATTCTTGTTTTGTTTTTAAAAGAATATATAGGAGGTAAGCATGACATATTTCTTTTGTATATGAAAATACTACATTATTTTATTCTGATTTTCAATTTTCTATGCCTTGCAGGATTGAAGATGCTCTTGTGGCTACACTAGAAATACGATTTACTTAACGTTTTGTTCTACTTAGTAGTTTAGAGTAGGCTTCCTTTAGTTTTATTTCTCAGTGTTTCTCTTTGTAATACTGCAATTATGAACATAAGTGGACACACCAAGAGAACCATAATATGAATGTTGTCAGGGAAGTCCACTTTAAATATTTTTCTCTCTGCTTTTCATTGAATATTTCTTTTCAAAAACGCAGTATCATCATGAAAATTTTAAATGGAAAGTAAAGAGATAAGTAAATTTGAACTATCAATTCACCCCTGACCCAAGGTGCCACGAGTAAGACTGCACTCATATTAGTAAGGATTTTTCTATTTTATTTTAGTCTCTTTTATTTTTAATAATAATGCTTGGTCAAAGTAACATCTTATGCATCACTATCTTAAGAAAAGAACTTGCTCGCACATGAGATTTTATATGATTTAGTTATTCCTTTATTTTATAGTGGAATGCTAGTAGATCCCCAAGCTCGGGTTTATCTTTGGCCAAAAAAATTTCTGAAAGTGTGCTTTTTCTATTTCAATTTTGTTTGTTTTGATATACTTCTGATTTCGAATCCCATTAATAAAATCTGATTCAATTTGTTGTGTGTTTGTTTGTTTGTTTGATTGATTGAACTTTTTTCTTGTCTGTCTTTTTGAATAATTATATTTCTGATCAAACAACGACTGTCGAAGGAAGCATTCATTTCAAGAATTATTTTTTTGAAAGCAATTTGAAACAGTTCAAATAGTTTCTGATGTTAAGGTTCAGTTTAGATAATTGATTTGTAATTAAATTGAGTACTATGAAATCCTAAACGATATTTGTCATAGTATTACCCCTGAAATGTGTCAAGATCTTTGGGAATTACGATTATCCTTAGACTTTTTACACCGTCCATATTCTTAAGGAATCACTTTTAAGTGATTCCCCATTCTCTAGATGATTTCTTAAATCAAATCTAAAATCTCTAAGCCATGATAAAACTTCCAGTTTTGAAAGGAAAAAAAATTGATCAATTGTTCACCTATGTTGCAATTAACCTCTAGTATCACCCCACTCTCTTTGTCATCAATACATTTATAATTGTATTATTATTTAAAAGTGGCATAAGAAGGTTGGAAGCACTTAAGTGTGGGAAGTGTGTGTAAACCTGTCGGGGTATTGAACAGGCTCACTGGCAGCGGGTAAATGCACACATGGTACCAAGACAACTTCGTCAGGGTACTGAACAGGCCTGCTGGCAGTGAAGCAATGTCGGGTTGAAAGGTAGCAGGTATATGATTTTAAATTAACTTTTATGGAAGTATACATCATGTGGATAAAACTATTGGATGGGATTAAAGCATTTGAGTGGGTTAAATGACATCCCTGTCGAGGCTATGGACGCCTGCTGGAAGCAGTGGCTCTGTCAATGGTATTGAAGTCCTTTTATAAACATTGTGACTCTTTGATTAAAACACAACTTCAGGTTATTATCCTCTATAAAAGAATTTTTTTCTTCGTTTCTGATATTTTTCTATAAATTTGAGCTAGTCTTAAAATTGTGTAATATTAAAGTGGATTTGTTTCAAAGTAGCTTAAAATTATATCCAAGTCTTATTCTTCTTCCCTGCGATAAAATTTTAATAGGTCAGAGATAACTGCTCCAACAACCCCCTTTTTTTTCTTTAATCAAAATCTAGGGTCCCTCTAAAATTTACTTGGATTCTTCGTTTGTTTCGCTTTGACTTGATTGGATTGGTATTGGTTTGTTTTGTTTCGAGGTTGGTTTGATTTTATATTCTTTTATTTTGTTTGGTTTGAATTTCATGAAATTTAAATGCCATTTCTTTTTGCTCTCTATAGGGTTTTAATGTTGATGGACGAGCTTCATAATTTGGGAGTTTTTATTATGACACATCTTTTCTATGACATTTGTTTACATTTGATCAAATTTGAATGACAGAGAGACGAACATAGAAATCTTAATTTAAACGAAAACCTTAGTTTTTATCAAATTTTACTTTCATTTAAATTATGATTATGTTTTCGTCTTTTTCTCATTAACAATCATTTTCACAAAATCATTTGGTAGGTTTAATTAATTAAATTATTTGTTAGTTTGCATTTCATTTCAAAATAAAAATAAAATAATAAAAAAAAAGAATTATCTATCATTTGTTTGATTTTGTGAAAACCCAAAATTAATATTTTTCTCCTCTCCATCAACTTGAAACTTCTAGAATTTTTAGAACATATTTGAAAGGAAAATATAAACAATGTTTGTTTATAACTTATAGTTAGTTTAAATTTATTTTAATTTTATTGTTCTAGATTTTGTTTTATTCACAATTGTTAGGTTATTAATTTAGGTTTCTTTTTGTTTCACAGGTTTGTATTATCAGTTATTTGGTACGGATCTAATCATGGCTTGATTTTATTATCTAAATACGTTCAATATTATTTATCCAAAAATAATATTGGATTGTTGCAAATAAAGTTATGAGCAACAACAGATAAAATTTGGAAATGCGTCAAGAATAGATAGACGATTTTGTGGGACTGATTGCAGCCAAACCATGAGGAATCTGAAGAAACGGTTGAAAACCCATCTCCAAAATGGACACATTTAGCTTACACATGATAATTTTCCCAAACAAATGCCTGATTTGATATATATTTGTGTCTCTTTATGAGGAAAATTTCAGGTGGCGGAAATTATTAGTGATGCCCACACTGTTCATTCATGGTATAAATATATGAGAAAGTTGAGAGCCAAGGATCCAAGAAATTGAGAGGAGAATTTTTATCCTTTCTCTTTTGTATATTATTTCTTTTGTAAACTCTTTTCTTTTCAAATAGAGTAACGGATGGTTGGAATCTTTGGGAGAATGGACAAGTATTTTCAAAGAAGAATATGGAATTCCAGGTTGCTTAATGGATTTTGTCCTGTGAGTAAAACGGTTTTATTTTCATTATAATATCTTCATATTCTTTGAATAATTGATTATGCATTGATTTAAATTAGCTTTAGTATGTTTTATCAATACTTGGTTAATTGATATCATTTATATATTAATGTTTTCAATCTTTAAGTCTATTATCCCAAAAGTTCTTCATGGACCATATGATGAACATATTTTGTTGAAACTATATGAGAAAGAAGTTTACTCTTTGGCTTTCGTCCTGTGTAGACTTTGCAGTGTTTTTTTATTGTCTTCTCATGTAATTTCTTGATGTGAAATGTTATCTGTGTCGAATTAGCTTTAGTCAGTTCTACACATAATATTTTATATCATGTTTTTATTTATGTTGTTCATTATCTTTTGGTTTAGTTTATATCTTTGACTGATCATCTATTCAAGTATTTTGATTGTACATCTAATGCTAGATAGTTGGTAACACCATTCCTGAGAATTGAAATTTCTTTCATTTTCAGTTATTGGACATTTCAAGGTCACAAGATATATAATTATTTGTCTTTCTGTCATTATAAACTCGCTCCAGAATATGAAACACTTCCTTGAATTTCTTCAGGAAGTATTATATTTTCTTTTGTCATAGGTTTACACTTGACACAGGTTAAGAGGAGCTCATACAAATACAGAGAGATGAATTTAGATTAGTATTGTTGATCAGTGAGAGGTTAGTAGGTCCATTGCTTTCTTTTATTCAGATTTGTTTATATATGAATGAGATGATGATTGTGTTAATTAGCTTTGATTGTTTCTATGTCATTGTTTCAATTGTATTTTCTTAGTATTTGTTAGTTTAAAATCTTTAAATATTAATATATATATATATATATTATGTTCCTACTTTATCTTATTTTGAAACATTATTATGAACATTCATTTTCGCAAGATTTCAAGTAAACCTTATAAACTGTATATAGATTGTTTATAATCATTTGTATATTCATGTTTCTTTTTAATAAACATTAGTAAGTAATATATCATTTGTTAGAATCATAGGTTTGTATTAGTTTATTTCTTTTACTGTTTTTAGGACTTCATTTGGCCAATGGAGCCATTAAACCCGTCAGGTCAGATCATACCAAATGGTTTGGGTTAATTAGACAACCCTGGTCCGGATCTAACCTTCCAGTTGACGGTGTATCATTTACGCCCGTCAACAGGTTTGACATCTTTGTTGTAGGTTTTCATGATTACATGTTGGCATACATAATTGTTGTATGTATGGTGGTGATATATGGTTGAGTGTTGAAAGACTATATTAGATGCATGGTACTAACTTTAGAGTGTGGATTGAGACACTTTTTTGTTCAGGAACAATGTTGGTTGTGACAGTGAAGTTATGGTACTTTGATTATGAGATATATCATGATGATGCTAGCTAGAGATGTCATTGATATATAGAGGCACCTACCAGCATTATGATTGGCACATGTTGTATGGTGGATATGGCCTGCATGCATGAGGACACATCTTGATTGTAGTTCATTTTGTTGTGGTATTGGTGCATGGTTGATGCACTTTCTTGGTACAAGTGGTGATACATGTTTGGTGCACTTGTTGATGTATGGATGATATAGTTAAAACACTTCATTGATTAAGATACATGATTGTGGCACTTGGTTCTTGGTAGAGGCATATCATGAATGATATGACACTTGTTTGAGGAACATGGTTGGCATGTTGGTAGAAGCATATGGTTGATGCACTCCATTGATGATATATTATGGCATATAATATGGTATTGATGTACATGGTTAATGTACATGGGTATTGCGCATGGTTGGCACATGATGTACTTGGTTGATGTTTTGTTCATGATTCTCTATTCATTGTTGACATATATTTTTCTTCATAATGTATGGTATGGCACAAGTTTGATGCATGGACAGGTCCAAGGATCATCATAAAAGGAGTAGTTGACCTATGTTCCAGTTGAGCAGTAGCATTTGCAGCAGAAGCATATTGTAGTGGTAGCATATTGTTCATATTGTAGAGAAGATAGGTTGAGACATACCCATAGGAGGGGTCATTCTTCTTCCCATGATTCCAGGAGGAGATATTTATCAGATGCAAAGATAAATACTTGAAAAAGAGACCTATACTTGGAGAAATAGCACAGAGGCATAGTTCCAGGGGGAATGATGGTCACAAGGGGAGCATGAGCTATATATCTTAAGCATTACATCAGAGTGATATCCCTTTTTCAAAAGGGGAGAGATTATTTAGAGGAAGATCAAAGGTATTCAGACAGGGGGAGCAGCCCCAAGGAGAGTTCAAGCAGGGAGAGCATCCCCAAGGGGAGAATGACCCTTTTCCATTGATGTCAAAGGGGGAGAGATAGTCACATTGATGTGATTGAAATACCTATTGATGTAGAGCAATGCCTTTTCTACATGTTTCCATCAATAATTGGTGTTGACATCAATGTTGGTATTACCATCAATGCTAAAGGGGGAGATTGTTGGATCATGTTGTCATTAATGCCAAAGGATTGATGTCAAAGGAACAATGTCTTGTCATAGTATATTGATGTAGTGATTGATGGATCATGTATTGACCTTGATTTCAATGGATTGATTCAAGAGGAGTCATAGTCGTATGCATAGATGAAGATGGATCAATGAGTTGTAGTTGGATTGATGTAAAGATAACTCATTATTGTATTTTCATGGTTGTACAAATGGATGAACTCCAAAGTGGTCCCCTTATGGTGAAATCCCTCATGAGAAGACGCTTTGTGGTGAACTCCAAAGTTCATCGTTATATAAATGGATGAACTCCAAAGTGGTCTCCTTATGGTGAAAGACTTCACGGGAAGACACTTTGCGGTGAACTCCAAAGTGGTCCCCTTATGGTGAAAGCACTCATGGGAAGACGCTTTACGGTTGAGTTATCCTAGTAGTATGGTTAGAGAACCCATGATTAATTATGGAATAATGAGATGAATATCAATGAATTTGTCAGTGAAACTATCATATATGGATAGTGTGTGTCAAGCCATTTCTGGCGGTATGTGGAACATCACATAACTCCTCACAGTTTGAGAGTTATGTCCTTACGAAGTTGGAGGACCTTCATATGTTGGCTTGAAGCCCCAAAAGGTCAAAGAAGTCAAAGTGCTTGCAAAGAAGAGATTATTTAAATAATAAAGTGAAATGACAAAATCAAAGAGGATTATTTAAATAATAAATTGAAGTGACAAAGTCAAAGAGGATTATTTAAATAATAAAGTGAAGTGACAAAGTCAAAGAGGATTATTTAAATAATAAAGTGAAGTGACAAAGTCAAAGAGGATTATTTAAATAATAAAATGAAGTGACAAAGTCAAAGAGAATAATTTAAATATTAAAGTGAAGTGACAAAATCAAAGAGGATTATTTAAATAATAAAGTGAAGTGACAAAGTCAAGGAGGATTATTTAAATAACAAAGTAAATGGAGAACTTTCTAATTATGGAAAGTGGTTATAAGAAGGTTAACCCTAAAATGAGGAAAATGGGTTAAGTGGTCAAGTGACTATTGGATACATGGACAAGTGGAAAATTGGGCAAAGTTGGACATAGGTGACTATGTGGACAAAGTGGCCTAGAAGATGCTTCTAAGGAAGCTACTTGGAGAGTATAAATAAGAAGCAAAGTCTCTTGTGAAAATCGTCTCTTGAGCATAGCAAGGGGTTGAAGGAAGGTAGAGCACGTATAGTTGGATGAAGTTGTTATCACTGAAATTTCATCCGCAAATGGTTACAAGAATTCAGCATCGCCAAACAGTTATGAGGTCACCCATGGACCAAAATTACCACAAAATCATTTCCAAAGGGTCAAAAACTATACAACCAGTGACAAAATTAAAGTGCGTTATGACTACACAGGGTGTGCACGCACATGCGCAAAACAGAAACGCAGGAAAAGTGCACATGCGCCCGATGCACGACTGTGGTCGCTAAAAGTTGTGCACATCTGAGAACGACGCATTTATGAGAGTGGTTAGCCTCCCACCCACTTCTGGTTCAGCTTCCAAGTTGATTTGACACTCAAATTTGGACTGGATCCGACTGGGTGGTTGGTCAAAGACCTAAAAATGCCCTAATTAGCCTCTTTCCACACTACAAGTTGGTTGCACAATACCTCAAAGAGGTTCTATAAAAAGGCCATGGGTGCACTTCATTTTTTAAGGAATTCAATAGCAAAGTTAGGTTGCTATTATTCTCTTGAGGAATCCTCTATTCTCATCAAGAGTATACTAGCACAATTACATTGGGCAATCCATCTCACCCCTTGAGTGGATTAGCAAAGAATTATTTCACCATTTTCATTCAAAGTTGTAAGAAGAGCTTATTTGTGGGGGTCCAAGAGCCCTCCCTTGGAGGAAGAAGGGACTCATAGTCCTCTTT
>ML778886.1:1393387-1436048 GCA_009831015.1 Picea engelmannii
AAAAGAGGCGCAACAGAAGTCATGGATACTTGAGTTTGAGCTGATACCAAGTTCTTGAAGTCTGAAGCAAGTTCCAGATCTGCATTCCATGGGCTCAGATCTACCATAGAAACTCTGGTATGGTTACATAGTTCGATGGATATTATTGCTTATTGTATGGTGAATGCTTAAGGAATTCTTGGTATGGATGTTGTGATATGGTTATGTTGGTTGATTGATAGAGTGAGCATCGCTCTTATGATTCAGTACTGATATGATTGCCATAGTATACTGGTTGCTTATACATGACTAAGTAGCATTCATATTGTATGGTTGAGGATCATGAGTAAGAAGTGGGAGAGCATAGATGTGTTGTGATTGGTTATGGTTCATATGGGACAATGAAAGATAGAAGTAGATGTGACTGAAGGCTGCAAAGGATCTGAGTTTTTCATAGAGAGAAAACCCTAAGGCATACACAGGTTGTAGTACATACACGTGTTGCACTACTGACAGGTCGTGTACCTATTGACAGATTGGTATCTATTGAGGATTGATTCCTCTTCTCAATTGGTGTCGAGTTGTGTAAGTTGAGTCTTGCATTGTAGAGAAGGTTCTCTTGTGGAGTTCTAACTCTATTCAGTTGTTGATGATAACTCAAGGATTGTAGTCCGTAATAAAAATAAATTTATGCATACATCGGGTGTTATTTGTGTTCGTTGTGGTGATGAATTATTGATGATATATGTTGTTGATATATGTTCACAAACAACTGATTATAAATGACAGTAATGAGTGTTGAGTAATTGGTGATTCCTAGCTAATAATTTTTGTGAAGGGAAGTTTGAAAAAGAGCCCTACACTGATTCCCCCTTTGAGTGTGGTCGGTGTGTCTAACAACATTGATGTATTTCGGCTATATGTATGCTCATAACCTCACACATAAGGGGGCATATGTTATCACTGAAATTTCATCTCCAACATTGCATGCAAACGGTTATAGAAATACAACAATGCCAATAGCAATTAGTTCACCTACAGCACTAAAATGCATTTCAAAAGGAAAAAACTATACAATTGGTAAAAAATTGACATGCGCAAAATCACTAAAGGAAGCACGTGGACAGTGCACAGGCCAAGAAAAAACCTCAAAGTGCACAATGCACCAAATGCGTGACTGTGTACGAGAAAATCCACGCACTCCTGTGAACGACACATTTATGGTTCTGGTTGACCCCCCAACCACTTATGGACCAGCTCCCAACCTGATTTGACCTCCATATCTTAGTGAAATCTGAATGGGGAGTTGGTCAAGGACCAAAGGGTGCCCTAAAAAGCCCCTTGTTCACACCAAGAACCAATTATATTTTGCCTTGAAGAAATGCTATAAATGAAAGCCATGGGTGCACTAAGAAACCAAGATATTCATAGTATTGTTATGTTGCCTCAATTCTCCCTTGAGAATCATCTTTTCTCCTTGTTGTATTAAAGCATCATTACAATAGGCCATTCCACACACCTCTTGAGGGAATAGGTATTGTTTTTCTTCATCATTTTCCATTTTTCTTCCATTGTAAGAAGAACTCTCCATTAGGGAACTCAAGAGCCCTCCCAAGGAGGAAGAGGGGACACATAAGTCCTCATTTTTCTCTACGGTGTTTTGTGAAATAATATAGTTATCCATTGGTGGAATTATCTTGGTCATTGGTTGATTGGTTATGGTTCTAAAGTTTCTTATGCATTCTAGTTTTTATTTCTTAGTTGTTTTAGTTTGTTTCTTTGTTTATTAAATGTGTTTGTCTTGTTTAACCCACTCATGAACTTTTGTCTTGTCTAGCAGGCCCAACTAGGCATGCAAGTGCCATTGTTTTTCTTACCTAAGTGGCAAAACAGGCACAACATGCAGTATGTCGGACCATGCTACAAATACAATCATTGGTTGATATTGGTCCGATATATGTGAAGTATTCAGAGATACAGAGTTGCTGCAACTTATATACAACTAGTAGAAAACAATCAAAACAAAGGGGCAACTATGTATATTGATGGAAGGCCAAAAGATTCTGAAAACATTGTAGGCTTTATAAATAGTACACAACCGGGGAAAACAACTAAGCAACCAAATTTCATATTTGAGGGGCGTGAAGGAAATTGTATATTTGTATGTGCAACAAAATCAACAGTTGCAGGTGAAGAGTTATTGATCGATTACAATTTGAATAGAATAGATGGAGGAGATGCTACTAGAGGGGTAAATATCTTATATACCTTTTAACTCAACCTTTGATCCATCACTCTTATTATTTATTTATTTTCATTAATTATCTTATATACCATTTAACTGAACCATTTGCATTAATTGTGTTTCTTCTTGTATTGTGGCAGAATGATCATGCCCTAAAGCCAGCACATCCTGGTGGTAGCTTCGATCAGGTAAACTTCGATGTAATAACATTTTTTTTTATTATATAATAGTTGTTAATATTCGACCTTTTTCATGCTTATGAGTTCAATATTTCAAGATGATAACATGTTTATTATACTGTGGTAGGGGGTCGGTCATCATACGACACAGCTTGTAGCATTTGCGCCTGAGGTAAACATCAGTTTAATAGTAATTCACTAAATGTTTTTTTTCATTGATGAAATTTATTAAACATGTTTAATTCTATAGTTTTATGTTTGAATACATCTTGCTTCTTGTGTTGTGGTAGGGTGATCATGGTCGGAAGCCACGGCCTAGTGGAGGAAACTCTAATCAGGTAAAAATCTATGTAATAGCAACAATTTTTTTATATTATATAATAGTTGTTAACATTTGATCTTTTGCATGCTTATGAGCTCAATATTTCCATATAATAACATGTTTATTATATTGTGGAAGGGGGTTGGTCCTTGGCATACAACAGAGCATGCAGCTTCTGCATCTGAGGTAAATGTAAATATGATTACAATATCTAATTTTTTTTAATGTTACAATTATTTTCATAAATTTTATTGATTGATTTATTGTGTCAGGGTGACCGTGGAAAGTTACTTGTAGCTACATTCGTCCAAGGTGACCATGGAAAGTCACCCGATGTGTCACATCAGGTAAATGTTAATAATAACTAAATATGATTACAATAACTAAATTTCTTTAATGTTAAATTTAATTTCATTAATTTTATTGATTAATATATTGTGGTAGGGTGACCATGGGATGTCACCTAGAGGTAGATTAGTCCAGGGTGACCATAGGAAGTCACCATCAATGATGCATCAAGTTTCGCATCAGGAAAGTGTTAGTGTAATAGTAACTAAATTTTATTACAGTAACTAAATTTCTTTAATGTTAAAATTAATTTCATTAATTTTATTGATTAATGTATTGTGGCAGGGTGACTGTGGGAAGTCACCCGCAATGTCGCATCAAGTGTCGCATCAGGTAAGTGTTAGTGTATAATAGTAACTGAATTTGATTACAATAACTAAATTTCTTTAATGTTAAAATTAATTTTCTTAATTTTATTGTTTGATGTTTGTAGTCCACACTCGATGTGGATGATGAGGTGTTTCAGGAAGAAATATTTTATTCGACAAACCCAATGGAAACTGTCTGGAAGGCTCTGAAAAGGGAAAACATAGAATTACTTGGTTTGATTAGCACAAGACCCATGATAGAGGAGATCAGCGCAAAAATTAATGAGTTGAAAGCTCAAATATATTCTTATGAGGTAAGTGGCATATTTGCATAATTTTATCCGCTATTACATATATTCATTTATGATTTTTAGTTTTATATTTTTTATATGATATGATAAAGTCAAGTATTCCTTTTGTAGTAGTTTTTAAAACCCAAGAGTGGACAACCTACATAGATCGTTATTGGTAGCAGTTATGCTCCAGTGCGGCTACAACATCGACATAGCATATGAGTGAGGATTTTTTACTTTCCTGAGGTTTGCATCAAATAAAATGATGAGGATATTGATTTTGAACAACATGACATGCCCGAGCAGGGCCATATAGACATTGGGACTCCACATGATGTTGGAGATGAACCTAGTTTCAATTGCGAGGAAGCTTATCCTAGAACAAAGAGGGTGAAAAGAACAGGAACACTAGATCTCACCTTTCTGGTGGATGACGAATTTGTTCCAATAAAGATACAAAATATTGCAAGTATTTATTAATTAATTGATTGATTTTCATCATGTAATTGAAACACACATATGTTAAAGTTATTTTAAATTAATGATCATAATGTTTTTGCAAGAAACAATGTATTCTATAGGAACTTGAATGACAAGGCATTGGATCTTTTTGGTCCCTCAATTCGCACAAGGTGGAATGGCCAAGATATAAATTTGAAAGATGAGTTGATAAGCCATATGGTAAACTTGTTTGGAAATACATTCAACAAAAAAGTGGTCAGCCAGTTAGCTGGCAAGAGTTTGAAATATACCAGGGCCCAATATAGGCAAAGATTGGAAGAAAACCTCAAGTACGAGCACCCTCCCATGGTTTTGGAGAAAGAGTGGAAGGAACTAATAAAGGATGCAAAGGAGAATTTGCTAAAAAAGACAAGGAAAAGAACCACGGCCCGGTAAAGCAAGGTACGACACATATCATATTTTTAGTGAAATATGCTCAATTTTGCTTTTTTTTGTTTTAAGTAACAATTGTGACATCTAACATATTTCAAAATTTTCATAGGTTGCCTGACACCTCCAAAGAAACAAAATCTAGAGTGGAAAAGCACGAGAAACATAAAATGGGCCAGGGTGGCTACAAAAAACTAAGAGCATGAATTGTAAGAATTAAATTATTAATTGTGGCGAATATTTATTTAATAGTAGCAAACAAATAATTTTTTTACTACAAGAAATTTTAATGATGTTATTCATTGCAGGGAAATACCTTCAAATCCGTTGCCACCGTGGAACACCTAAAGTTTGGTTTCAGATTTGGTTTTCCAAGTGTGGTTGAATATCAAAAAAGCTTAGGGAGATGCCAATCTCCCCAATGATGCAAATGCAGGTAAATAAAATCAATAAGGACATCATTGTAGTATACTTGTAAAATCTATTCATGATTGACTATATCACCAATAACTAAATGTTTATGTTTTTTTTTAAGCAGGAGAGAAACTGAAGCAATGAGGGTAGCGGTACTCAACAACTACTAGTTGATAGTGGGGAGTGTATGTCGCATGATATTGGGGAGAAGACTAGTCATTCGGGTATGTATGCTTTAGACTCTATAAGTTTCTATTATGATTATAGATATTTATTTGTTGATGTGTACTTATAAAGTTTTTTCTTGCAATGGAAGAGCATGTAGCTCATGAGGGTGAACTACAAGAGGAACAAATGGTGCAAGCAATGAACACACCAGTTGTCATGGCTAGATAGATAGGTAAAGAGAAATATTGTAATGTTATTCAAAATAATGAAATAATTATTTCAATAATATTTTAGCATATCAATATGACCGTTTTTTGTTGTTGCAGCTGACGCCCATTTCTAGCTTCGTCCACACCTTGCTCATTGACATACCATAAGTATGGTACATGAGGGAATGGAAACACAATCAACACAATGACATGGTGCAAGAAATACATTGCCAGATGAGGATGATGATATCCCACTCATGGGTTTTATGAGAAAAAAACAAAAAAAAATAAAAATTGATTGTATAAATTTATGACTTGTATTATGATGACTATCGTTATTAATATGAATGAATGTTTATATGACTTGCCTCCTTATGAATTAATGTTTATATGTTTTGATGAATTTCCTAATTATGCATGAATGTTTATATGTTTTCTATGTAAAATAAATAATTTATTGGCTATGGGGAATTGAGAGCGATGTGAGGGGGGGGAGGGGCCATATGAGCTTCCACTTTCATTAGAGAATAACCTATTCTTGAAACAAAAAGAAGCTCATTAAGGTATTCCACTTTATTATTGCTAGAGTCTTTTACATGTTTAAATGTCTGTTTATTTGCTTATATATTATTTACTCATATAAAAGTTTTATCTTTGATGATTTCTGCAGGTCTTGGCGATGGAAATGCAACTCGTGGACAAATCTTACCAATTTGTATGGGCTAATGGACCTAGGGAAAGGACATTGATAAGGTGAGGATTTTGACTTGTTTTTTATAGTCTAGTTATCCTATTGGTTTTATTCTATTAGTAATTGATAATTGGGTTCCTATTTTATAGTTTCATGTGCAAAAAAGGGACGAACAACACGCTGGATGGTTTGTGGCAATATCATGTAGAAAATGATCAATTTCCCTAAATAAAGGTCTCGATTTTCAATCATGTATATCGCAAGGTATGTTTGTTATATGTTTTGCAGTGCCCATCCATTGCATTTCCTGCTCCATGTCATGACTTGAAGCTATGATCATCTTCAAAGGTTCAAAAGTAGAATTTACACCAAATTTCATTACTTGAAATTTCCTTCGGAAAGTCCCCACAATCAATTATAGACTCTTCTAGAGTATTCCTTCTATTGTAGGTAATGATATCCTTTCTGAACACTTTGCATGTGGTCCATTATCTCCTTAAAATGATTCCAATATTAAACCAATTCCTCACATATAAGACAAGCAATCACATAGAAAAGTAAATAAAAGAGATGAAGTCGTAGTTGATAGTCGATAAAAGAGCCTGTAGGATATTACTCTCTTATCGACTACAAATTCATCTCCTTTATCAACTGTGAGTAGCTTGTAGTGGACATCAATGGGGTGAAGAGGGAATTCTTGCAAGAGCCATGGCCTAAAGTGCCATACCATTTTCTCAGATATATTACTTGTGATGGAAGACTAAGTTTGTTCTATGTATATAACTTCATATTTTTACACCATCTAAGACATTTATTTCACCAAATTCCTAAACAAAATTTAAGTATCCCATTTTTTCTTGTGTAGTCCCTGAGAGAGATGAGCACAAAGCTAGAGAAAGGTAAGAATGAGGCACTAGAACATCATGGCGTCATCAAGCTAGTAGTTTGTGATTCCTTATAAGTATATATTCTTAGGGTATCATGGGAATACTTTTTGGATATGGAGATATAGTCCTTTATGTAATCTCAACAATCTGCTCAAGAGCCAAGCCCTGAGAGGGATATCAGGAGGAACAAGAAACAAGGCAAGCTAGGTACCTCCATGAAAAAGCAATCTCAAAATAAATTCAAGTTATAGAACATAGATAAGGAAGTGTATGCCACCCTAGTTAAATTAAGGACATCACCAAGAAGCCCATTTAATATTAGAGATAAAACCACAATTCAAAGGGAAAGTGGGAAGTTCTATAGGAGAGCTAAGACTAGATCCCAACAAAATCCTAAACTAATCATCCCAATATCCTCTTCCATAGTAAAGGTGGAGGAATCCCATTCCTACATGAATCCCATTAGGGGCACCTAAGGAGGAAAATATAATGGAACCTATAGAATCCACCTTGCAACTCACTCTAAGAGAATTAGAATTAGCAAGGGATGAGGCCCTCAAATGTAAAAACATAGAAAAAAATAATATGGACAAGGGAAATAAGGTATAAGGAATCACAAAGGGAGTGGAGAAACAATTCCACCACCTACAAGAAAAGTTTAAAATCATGAGAATGCAAGGAGTTAACAATCATAAGCAACTAGAAATGAAAAACAAGAATTTGAAGGAATAACTGGCAAGAACTAATTAGGATTTGACTTCTCAAATTTACCGGGCAATGATAATGAATATATCCATAACCAAAATGTCATATATTGAAAAATATGTGATGAGATATAGTAAAATAACCAAAGTTCACAACCTTTTTCTCAGAGAGCAGTGGTATAAATTTCAAATGCAGAGTCTAGTGCAATAGGTGTCATTTAAGATAGATACCCCAAGAGAATGTGTGGGTGCATGTAAAGATAATGATGAAGAAATGAGGGATAGGTTGTGTGAATTTTATCTACAAAAACTTTCCCTCCCACATCCATACAAATAGAAATGAAACCCATATGTAGGGGATTTCCAACTCGGGGTACTATCATATTGAATTCAACATGAGGATTTGAGAGAAGATGAATTGAATAAATATAGGGAAGAAGAGATAAATATCCCTCTCTAGGTCAAGGTTGAATCCCTAAAACTAGAATATATCATAACCATCAATGAAGATCTCATCTCAAATGTGTAAGTGGCACCCATCTTAGAATAAAAATAGATAAAATGCATTGCTCATTTTGAGGAAACCTTAAGGCTTCTAGGGGAGGAGGTAGCTTCATCTTTCCAAAGGAGTGGTGTTTACTACAACATGGTATTCAAATAAGGGAACTCCACTCACCTACAAATATCCAATATTCAAATCAAAGTGAATTGGGTTGAGGTTGGTGGTCGACATGCAAATTTTTTTTTTTTTTAAACCTACATTCCTCGTCGCTATAGCGATGAAAAAGCGTGGAAAATATGGCATTCTCTTTGCAACAAAAACTTATCATTTATGTTTTTTCATGGATGTTTTTCGCTATATAGACGGATGTTTGTCGCTATATAGATGGATGTGTGTCACTATTGTGTAGACGATGTTTGTCACTATATAGACGAATGTTTGTAAAAAAATGAAAATAAAAATTACTGCAACAAATGATTATCATTTTTGTTTTGCCACATACTTACGTCGCTATATAGACGGATATTTGTCGCTATATAGACGGATGTTTGTAAAAAAATAAAAAATAAAATTATTCAGGAACACAAACAAATGGCACATAGCAGCCATTTTTTGTGGATATTGCCATGATGAGTTCTTCTTTGTCGATATAGTGACGAAAAAATATCCACGAAAAATAAAACCCGATTATGTGGCAAGTGCAACGAATAAGTGTCGCAATAGCAATGAAAAAGCATGGCAAATTTGGTCATATTTAGTAGTAAGGCTTACCTGGTTCAAGATTGAGATTGTTGACAGATGGTGATCCCTATCAACTATCTAACATTATCTAAAAACATTATTTCCAAATATTAAATTATTAATATTGTACAATTTAATTACATAAAATTAGTAAAGGATGTTAAATCTCTTATTTTAAAAAAAATGAAGTAAACAAAACAAAGCTTTTTTAAATTCTATATTTAAAAATATTAAAATAAATAGTCATTTACATTAAACATGTGTTTTTTTTAAATATAGATATTAATTTTTAAGTGCATTATTGAATCATATACAAAACATAAATTAAGATGAAATTATAATTAGGTTTATGATTATATTTAAAAATATTAAAATAAAAGTCAAGAAATATAAAGGATAAGCATGTTAGATATTACTAAATTTTAGATTTAAAACATTGAAATAAATAATTATACACATTAAATATGTACTTTTATAAAGTATGGACATGGGATTTTATAAAGTATGTAAGGCTTCATCATTCAATACTTAGCCACATTTTGGATCGCAGGTTCCCAGGCTGACAGGCTCAAAATTGTGCTTCTATTGTTTTGCGTCCTCCAAACAACACCTGGAGTTCCACGATATACAAATTGACAGACGAAATCTCGGGTTGGTCGGCTATAAACTTTAACGAAATTTAAACTTTATGGTCTCAAACTTCCATATAACCATTAGCTTTCATAGATATTTTAATAAAATCTAGATATTTATTTTAATTTTAAACATGTGTTTTTTTTTAAATAATTTTAATTATTCAAATTAAAATGAATAAAAATTTTATAATACTTTTATTTATTAATAATTTCATTATTACAAAATTTATCTTAATTTTATAAGAATATAAAATTTAATATAAATATTTTTTTAATATTTTCATAATTGAATTTTAAAATTTTTAACTAAATTTTTTAAGGAGCAGACAGTTTTACCAATCCTTTGGCAAATGAAAAGTCTCTGAATTCCATATCTTCATTGGGAGTGAAAACATTTCATAAGATTCGCCTAATAAATCTTGCCAGAGAATTATTATCTTGTAAGAGTTATTATAGTAATTATATCTAGTTATGAAATTTTAGTCATATTTAGTAGTGAGATTAGATTGGTGCATCTTATTAGAATAGGAAGATTGTAAATTGTTATCAGATTAATCGGTAAATGTGAACATAAACAGATCTCCCTAGATTCCACGGGAAACTAGAACAAAGCAGAATAGAATATAAAATTGTCCCTAAGTTTTAATTATCAAGCATACTAACTAACAAGAGATAAATGACATGCCTTTTAAATGTCATTTGTCCTCACTAGTGTCATCCTCGCTCCATTCCAAGGATTATGGGATGTTGAACCTATAAATAGACACAAGCCAACGAAGTGAAAGAAACAATGCATACTCAACAAAACCTATGCATGAGATCAAGGAGTCATACAATAAAATAAGACCAATTTTATGGGAAAGAAATATATCACTGTATTAAATATATGAAAAGGAGAATACAACCAATGTCTTGATGTTGTAAGGTCCCTTCCAATTGTTCCTTATTTCCCACACACTTCTGCTCCACGAATTCTGAGATCAACAATCTATCTTGACAAAGCAAAGCTCAAATCCAACATACAAGCTCCAATAACTCCAAGCTACAAAACTCAAGAACTTTCCAACTCTTCCATAGAATACATGTTTAGATACATTAAAAATGAAACCAGCTTTGAGTATTGTTTTCTGATTTCAAGCTCGTTAAAAAATGAAACCAAATGTGAGGATAGTTTTTGTGTCTCTGTAGCAATCTCGTTAAAAAATGAAACAGAGGTTACGAGCATAGTTCTTGTTTCTATGTCAAGCTCGTTAAAAAATGAAACAGAGGTCTGGGGATTGAACCCGAATTCTTGAGCATAGTTTTTCTTCTTTGTAGAAAGCTCATTAAAAAATGAAATAGATTTTTCCCCTCTTCAATTGAATCAAGTACTTTGTTACGTATAGTATTTGAAGCTTCTTTTCATCCTCATGTGTCGTTGGACGAACCGAAGCTTGGGGGGCAATGCTTCAGCCTCTCGAATTCATGTTGAAATTAAAGTCGTTATTTTCTTAAGATGGGGGATAAGTGCCAAGCATCCATGTGTTATGCATTGGGAAGTCCAAGCAGTTTTGTTTAGTTTTAAGCTTGTGTAAAAATAAAATCTATCCCAAGCATAGTTTCCTTTGGTTCAAGCTTGTGTAAAAATGAAACCAAGTCCAAGCATAGTTTTGTTTAGTTTTAAGCTTGTGTAAAAATAAAATCTATCCCAAGAATAGTTTTTTTTTTGTTTTAATCTTGCATAAAAATGAAAACAATCCCGAGATTAGTCTTTGTTCTTTCTCATGCTCGTAAATACATGAGAATGTAACCGAGTAAACTTTTATCACTTTTTTAGACTCGTAAAGGTTATACGAAAAAGGAACCCCCTAGAGTTCCCTTTAAGCTCTTTTCAGACTCTCTAAACATGAAAATATTGTCGAGCAATCTTTTTATTTTCATGCTCGTTAAAGTATTTGAAGAAAACATATGTTGAGAGTTAGTTTATCTATTTTTCGGTCTCATCAGTCTACTTTATGAAAAATGACATTTTGGAGTTTCCTTTAAGTGTTTTTCAGACTCTCAAAACATGAAAAACCCCTGAGTTTTATTTCCTTGGACTCATTAAACAAGCATTGAAAGACCCATATGGGACCGAACGACTCCTTCCTAGGGTTCGTTAAACATACTCTGAGGGACTCATCCAAAGGATGAGCTTACATCTACAAGAATATGTTATCCTCCTCAAGCTTGCGTAAAAATAAAGAGGTACTCGCCAAAAATGGTGGGGGGGATTGGGAAAGAAATGTATCTAAACCTGTATTCTATGGAAGAGTCACCTTTGAACATGACACCCTTTCACTTGCTTTGTGTCTAGGTTGGAAAATACTCTTGTCTCTTGATCATACCCCTTTCTAAGATTACAAATTGGTCTGTGATCCCTGTCGTGTCGTTGAGTCGATGTTTCCAAGACATTTGTCGTGTCGTCAATATGTTCAAAGAGAAGTTCAACCTAGAAATCCTTCTATTACATCAGCCATTTCTACATTCCTTAAGCCTTCTATTGCATCGGCCATCCCTAAGTCAGTCCTAAGTCACTGGTTACTCTGATCTACTTAAAATCGTTTTACCTGTTTCGTTTCATTGATGGGGGAAACATTAAGGCCCTCCTGTGACGAGTCTTTTCCTGTCATCTTCAACTCATTATCTAGGAATTAGACTTAGAAACTAATTAATACCCTGGATATTGCATGCCTCAATGGCAAGTTTCCTCGCTTTCAATAGTGGGTTTTCATTATCGACCCCTGATCAGGAGATTCTGTCAAGTGTTCGACTTCAGCTCATTAATTCGCACCCATTGGATTGTACTGGTGTACCTTGGGAGTCATTTACATTAATAGTGATTTCCATCACACTTTTTAACAGTATTCACTAATGACCGGTAATCAAGTGATTTCTACCATGTTCGACTTCAACACATGTATTCGCTTGGTTAGATACGTACTATAGAGTGATGGAGAAGAAGACCCTGGATCTTTTCTGACAGATTCAAGTTGCATTGGAGTTTATTCAGATTGTACTGTTACATAGATCCACTGTGTATGTCTCATGGCTATGTTCAAATTTGATTCTTTAACACATAGATCCACAGTGTATTTTTGGTGGCTATGTTCATATTTGAGTCATAATGGCATGGATCCACAGTGTATGTTTGGTGGCCATCACCTGTATTACTTGACGTGGATCTTTGCATGCCGGAATTTATTCTTTGAGTCATTTGTATTCTGAGTATGGGAATTCCTACCTCAGTGATGATATATTATTGTACTATATTTCCTTATTTGTTGGCAGGTTTTCGATTGACGTGTTCCTTGTTCCCTACACACACTCGACAAAGTATTTCAGCTGTCACTCTATTCTAACTTCATACTTTGGGGGGCTCACTATTACACATTATTTTCTTCACCCCTATGATCGTTAATGATGTAAACCTATCTTTTGTATTTAGAAGGATCAATGGCATGAATCCTTGAAGAAGAATAACGACATATTTTCCCAGAAAGATGAAAATTATATTTTCCTTTGTAAAAACCTTATAAAAAGGGATCATCTCACCTTTATTAGTGTCAAAGGGTGCGATGATCTAGGATCATCGCAGTTTTCACCAAAATATCTTGCAATGACGTCGCAGTTTTCTTAGTTTTAAGGGTGCGATGATTTTTCGTACGAAGGAAAAAGATGAATTTCTCGAAAGTTCTAGAATAGAAGCTTCGAGGGTGAGGTGGCCTCTGATCGGTTTGGATCTGAGTCACATCCCTGATCTCATGGGATCATCCTAACCTCCTCACACTATCCTTTTCATCCTATAAAAAGAGAGGATTTCTCATGGGGAAAGTTAGCTTGATTGGGTTGGAAAGTTCTTGAGTTTTGTAGCTTGGAGTTTTTGGAGCTTGTATGTTGGCTTTGAGCTTTTCTTTGTCAAGATAGATTGTTGATCTTAGGATCCGTGGAGAAGAAGTGTGTGGGAAGAAAAGAATTGTTGGAAGGGACCTTACAACATCAAGGCATTAGTTGTATTCTCCTTTTCATATCTTTAATACAGTGATATATTTCGTTCCCATAAAATTTGTCTTATTTTATTGTATGACTCCTTGATAACATGCATAGGTTTTGTTGAGTATACATTGTTTCTTTCACTTGTTTGGCTTGTGTCTATTTACAGGTTCAACATCCCATAAGCCTTGGAATGGAGTGAGGATGACACTAGCGAGAAAAAACGACATTTAAAAGGCATGTCATTTATCTCATGTTAGTTAGTATGCTTGATAATTAAAACTTAGGGAAAGTTTTATATTTTGTTTTGTTATGATCTAGTTTTCTGTGGAATCTAGGGAGATCTGTTTATGTCTGCATTTATCAATTAATCCGATAACATACATAAAATAAGCTTGTAGTTTGAGAATTATTTCAATTTCCAGTTCAACAGTAGAGTGTTTTGTTTCAAATTTGCAGAGTATTTGTTTTCAGTTGGTGGTTTGTTTCAGTTGTAAATAAGCAATGTCTTCAAAGCAGAAGAGAAGATTATGGTAAACATGGAAAATTTGATAATTTGTGGCTTGAACCTTTCAGGATTACTGCAATTGAAGGAAATAATTCAGTTTCTCTTCATAATTTGGATGGTGATTTGTTGGAATTTCCTATCAATGGGTGATCTTTAAAGCATTTTATTGAATTCTAGACAGTTTCTTATTTTTCATTTCATTGTATATAATCAGTTTGTATTGACATTGGCATTTACTTTTCCATACAATAAGAAATAAAAAAAACCTCTAAAAATAAGTTTATTGGATTTGAAACTTGACTCATAATAAGTTTTATTATTTTATTTTATCAAGAATAATGATCCAATGAAAGCATATTGGGAGTTTTTCTTTTGAAGGTAATATTTTCTTTCAAAACTTTAGTTGTTTTAAGTTTAAAAGTTTCAGATTTAATTGTAGTTTAGTTAGAGTGTTTCCTTTTTTTCTTATCAATTAGACTGCTTCTAGATTAATTTAGTGTATACAGTTTTTTTTATATAAGTTATGACTTTTTAAATAAACTAAGATCATGTGTATCTCAAATTTTACTAATATTGGTAGAAACGATTGTTCTAACTAGTAATGAAGATTTTTGGCATGTTATTATTAACCAGAAAAGAGAAAATCTTTAAATTTTCTTATAAAAGTTGAAAAGGTATATTTTGGGTTTATTCTTTTATAGACAGAGGCTTGGTTGTCGAATTTTAGTTGATTGAGTTACCGAAGGAATTTTATTAAACATTAAAATTAATGAAGCATGAAATTGGTTCATTCTGGAAAGATGGAATTAAGACTGAGGAAATGAAAAACTTTTATGAGTATAATTTATAACTCAGGTATTTCCAACTCATCTTTGATAAACAAACATCATCCCTATGTTTGTAAAACATATTTATTTCCCCCATCTCATACAAAGTAAATATGAATAAAAGGGATGGTGAAAGGAAATTCAATTGGGAAATAAAGATATCTTCATCGGGGCTATAGACACTCGTTGGCAGTGAAGCAAGGCATGTGATGTCAGGATGACTACACCATAGGTTATGGATGCTTTTTGGTAGTGTAGAAACGTTATGAATATGAAGGAGTTTTATCAAATGAGTATATTTATCTTATTACTCAATCAAACTAGTTTCCTCAGGAATAACTTTATTCTGACCTTAATAAACTATAATATAAAATTTTACTTCTTAAAGCCTTTGGTTGACAAATATTAGTTAGGAATTTGACTTTTGAGCTCAAATTTATGATTCAATTATCTTAGATAGCCCTTGAGTAATCTTGAGTGAAAGAAAATATTTTTATCATTTTCTGGTCTTATTCTCTTAAACATGTTTAAATATGTAATTATTAGTAGTTTTGTCTCTTCTATTATAGATTAATTTTTACAATTGAGAGAAAAGGTTTTATTAATTGTTTAAAAGAGAGGTTGATATTCTCTTTAAAAAAATTAGAATAAGTTTTGTTTTCAAAATAATGAATCTATAACCCAATAATGAAGGCACATGGTCTATTGTTCTTTAGTTCCTCGCAAGGAGACACGATCCCTAGATGGAGCCTAATGTTGCAACTTTATTTAAATTTGAGAAATTTTAATAAATTTATAGTGTTAATTGGTGTTTAGAATAAATTTGGATTTATTATGTGATTTGTATTATTAATAAGACTTTATTTTCTTTGTGAATATCACATATCAACGGTCCAAATTTGATTGGGCTCATCCAACGGTCTAGATTTGATCAATTTTATTGGACATGAATAAATGGTTTTGATCGGGCTCAGGATCAATGGTCCAGATCTAATTTTACCCACTGGGACTTTGAATATCACACCATCAAGCTATTGGCTCCCGGGGAGTTTAAGCCCACAAGCAAGATCACGATGTCTAGATATTTGATATCTGATATCACCACATCAGGATTGTGTCACCTTTCCATGTCATCTTCCATGTGAAGCCAACTAAGCACTCCAACAGGGACACCAGGAGGAACCAGTGACAATGTGGCATGCCAACATAACATTTTTCATAGAGAATACAAAGGTGTCATGTGTTAATGGGACCATGCTCGTATATCTCATATTAGATATATGCAATGTGCTAATTGTTATGTTATAATTTAATAGATACTCGATATCTGATACACTTGATATCGAGATATCAGATATCGAATTATCCTAAGTCAAACTTTCATACATTTTTCCAGATATTCAATACTTTGGTACCTAGTTGAGGTGGGCCCCGCGTCTAAAAATTAATGTTATGTTCAGCGTTCCATAGTCTCTCCAATCAATTACGAACTATGTGTGAACCTATTTTCAATATAAACCCTTTGAAAATCAATTCTGCGATGAATGTGCGATAAAGGATTAACCTTGAAAATCGACCATTGTCATTTCTTCCCAGACGAATCTTACAGTTGTTGAATCTTCTTCTCTTTCATAGGTGAATTCGGGTTTCTAGAAGTTAAATCTTGAAAATCAATGCAATATTGATGTTGTTGGTTATAAAATGTTGTTGCATGGAGAAAAAAATCAACCCCAATACTGTATATTTTAACCTTATACAATATTTACTACAAACATATTTTCAGTAAAAGAATAGAAAATATACAATGGCAAATACAAGCATTACACAGAAATTTTTCCCCTGGAAACCCAAATCGGGAAAACCAACATATTCAATATTCATTCATAGTGATACATTGTTTACAATACAATATACATATAGGAGCCAGCGACATCCAAAACCCTGATCCAATGACTTGGATTAGTCAACAACCCTAATTCCTTAACCGGAAATAGAAAATCATCGGCAAAAAACCATGTGCCGAAAAGCCGCCCAACAATGTACATGAAAATCGAGGGAAAATGTGACATGTTTCTTGAGGAAAAAAAAAATATCGGGGGCGCTGCCCCTAAACCCCAGTGCAAGAGGATTTTTTCCCCCTGCACCCCCCCTATGTGCCCGGCACAACTCAAACACTAATTCTCGTGCAAAGAATATAACACATACCCAACATTCTCCCACTTTTTGTTTTCTTTTTGTTGTTTTCTTTGCATACAGGGGGTTATAGGGTTACATAGTCAACAATCCAGGGAAACAATGCCCATGGATCCTCTACACCAAGAGAACTTCTTAGTGCTCACAGATTTTGTTAATGAATCTGCAACATTCTTCAAAGTTTCCACCTTCATCAACAATACTTTATTTTCTTCAACCATGTCTCTCACAAAGTGATATTGAATATCAATATGGTTTGTCTTTGAATGATAAGTCGGGTTCTTCACCAGAAAAATTGCACTCTAACTATCACAATCTATCCTTACAATTTTTTATACCAACCCAATACATGAATACAATCTTTGTAACCATATTTCTTTCTTACTTGCATGAGTGGCTTCCATGTATTCAGCTTATGTAGTTGAAAGTGCCACTATAGCCTGTCTTTTGCTCATCCAACTTATTTCTCCTCCAAACAGGTTAAACACATACCCACTTGTATATCTCCTACAATCCAGATCTCCATCCCAGTCTACATACACAAAGCCATGTATATCCACCACTCTGTCCAATCCCGTTCTTCCTTGGTATCACAATTCATAGCTAGAAGTGCCATGCAAATACCTAAAAACCCTTTTTATTGTTGTCTAATGCTCCTTCCCTAGTTTTGACATATACCTTCTCAAAACACCCAATGCATGTGCAATTTCCAGTCTAGTACAGACCATTATATACATCAAACTACCAATTGCACTCGTATATGGAACATGAGACATGTCCTCCTCCTCTTCCTGTGTCTTGGGACATTGATCCGCAGATAACTTTACACCAACAGGAATAGGAACCTTTATCGGTTTACATTCCTGCATATTAAACCTCTACAATATTGTCTCAACATATTTTCTATGATTTAACCATAGTTTCCTCTTTTTCTAATCTCTTTTAATTTCCAAGCCCAAAATTAAATTTGAAGCATCGAGATCCTTCATGTCAAATTTAGAGGACAACTAAGTTTTCACATCCTGGATAATCTCCTTTTTGTTTCCTATCAGCAACATGTCATCCACATACAAGACCAAATAAATCAAATGATCACCAATTACTTTAAAATACACACAATGATCCTCTTTGCTTCTTGTAAAACCAATTCCCAACATATAAGTATCAATTTTTTTATACCACATCCTTGGTGATTGTTTTAAACCATATCGAGACTTTTTCAGCTTGCATACCAACTCCTTTCCCTCCACAACAAATCCTTTTGGCAGCTTCATATAGATTTATTCTTCTAGATCCCCATGTAGGAATGTTGTCTTCACATCCATTTTTTCTTCTTCAAAATCAAATGCAGTAGCAACAGATAACAAAAATATTATAGAGGTTAACTTGGAAACATGAGAAAAAATCTCACCAAAATCAATTCCCTCAACCTGGAAATAACCCTTTGCTAATAACCGAGCTTTGTATTTCTCCACTTTTCCTTCTGCATTCAGCTTCTTTTTAAATACCCATTTGTTGCCAATGGGATTTCTTCCAGTTGGAAACTCCACTAGATCCCAATCCTCATTCTTATCCAAGACTGCCATTTCTTCATCCATGACCTTTTTCCATATATTTCCATCTTCTAAATCCACTGCCTCCCTGATAGTTCTAGGATCATCATCAGTAATAGACAAAGAAAAATTTGAACAGAAATTAGTTGGAGCATACCTTTCTAGTAGCCTTATTTCTCGAACCGATCTCCTCAATACTAGAGTATGAGGATCTTCTTCTTATGATTCATGTTCTTTTGTAGAGTCTGATTCATCATCCTTTAAATCAAACTCTATTTTCTCTAGTTCTTCCTTACTTGGTAGGACTTCATGTTTAACAACATCCTTCATTTCTCTAAATACCACATCTCATCTATACACTACCTTCTTAGTTTCTGGGTTCCAAAGATTACAGCCTTTGAGACAATATTTATATCCAATAAAGATACAGTTTTTAGCCTTCTTATCTAGCTTACTCATGTTTTCCTTTGGAACATGAACATATGCATCACAGCCAAATACCTTGAGATGTGTGAGAGAAGGTTTATTACCAGTCCATACCTCTTGTGGAGTCTTTTCATCCAGCGCTGATGAGGGTGATATGTCGACCAGGTAACATGCAGTACCCACTGCCTCTACCCAGAATTCTTTCCCTAACCCGACACCACTGAGCATGAACCTTTATTTTTCCATCAGCATCCTATTCATCCTTTCTACAACTCCATTCTGCTGAGGTGTATATGGAGTAGTATTCTTCCTTGATATACCACACTTCTTACATAATTCTTCAAATGCATTCCTGCAGAACTCTCTACCATTACCTGTCCTCAACACCTTAATTATTTTCTCTGTTTGATTCTCAAGAAGAGCCTTAAAATATTTAAACCTTTCAAAGACTTCAGATTTATTCCTGAGGAAATATATCCAATTATTCCTCGAGAATTCATCTATAAATGAGACATAGTACACAGATTTTCCAAATGATGGGACCGATATAGGTCCAAAAACATCACTGTGAACTAGCCGTAAAATTCCTTATGACCTCGATGCACCAGAGGGGAATATTTCTCGATTATGTTTCCCATATACACAATGTTCACAGAAATCAAAATCTCGAGAGCAGTTAGACATACCTTCAACCATACCTTTACCGTGTAGTAGTCGAATACCCTTCTCTCCGATATGCCCCAATATTTGATGCCACAGCATAACCTTTTCTCCAAAGACTATAGGAGTTATTTCTTATTCAACTCCAATATCAGGAACAATGGAACTAGTACACCCATCACTAATAGTTCTTCCTTACAGCTTATACAAAGTTCCAAACCAAACTCCTTTCAACAACATCATTGCTCCTCGAACCATCCTGCAGATTTCCTTTTCAAATATTGTTTTTACCCCTACATCGTCCATTTTTATTACATAAATCAAATTTATGGCCAATCCGAGGATGTGAATAACACTAGGTAGTTTTCTAATCCTTCCATCTATGAGCCTCAACTTGAATTTTCCTCGACCTATGATTCACGTTGTTGAGTCATCACCTAGGAAAACATTACCTCCATCATACCTTTCATATTCACATAACCGCTCCTTGTGGGGAGTCATATGAAAGGATGCACCTGAGTCAACCAACCATGCCTCATGATCTGCATGTGTTCTTGAAGAATCCAAGTACACATCCCCTCCTTCTTCCTTGGAGGTCTTTTCTTCTGTAGAAGGAGATTCTTTGGATCCCTTCTTTTTATCAACTTTGGATCTACACTGCTTCTTATAGTGCCCTTCTTTTCCACATCTCCAGCATACCTTTACAAAAAATTTGGGAGATTTAGATCTACCCTTAGACTTAGATCTCCCACTTGAGAACTCAGATCTATTTCTTTCTTGGGAGCGTTCTCTTGCAAATAATGTGTTTGTGCTCTGTCCTTCCATATTATTTTGCCTCATCTCCTCTGAAAACAAGGATGAGACCACTTCATCAAACTTAAAGGCAGTTGTATTACTACCTATGGACACAACCAGACTATCCCACAAGTCTGGTAAAGAACACAATAAACTTATACACTTATCTTCATCTTAAATTTTAATCTCAATAGATACTAACTGACTTACCACAGTATTGAAAGCGTTCAAATGCTCTGCCACCAAGTCTCCATCTCTCATCCTCAAATTATACATCTTCTTTCTCAGGAATAGTTTATTTACTAGGGACTTAGACTGATACAACTTCCCTAATTTATCCCATAAATCCTTGGTATTAGCTTCCTCTGACACATTAAGTAATACTAAATTTGAGAGAAACAATTGGATTGTGCTCTTCTCCTTCCGATCCAACTTTTTCCAGTCATCTGTTGAATTTCCTGTAGGTGTGGTACCTGGATATACTGTGATCCACTAATCTCTGTTCACCAACAGATCTTCCATCTTGAGCTTCCACAGCTCAAAAATTTTCCCATTAAACTTCTCTATCTCCATTTTCGAATTTCTTGCCATTTATTTTCACCTGAAAAATCAATACCACGGATCTCCCACTGTAACAAGGCTTATCACAGTCCCGAGCCAAACCCTTGACCACAAAGGCGTCCCCCTGAAGCTAACAAATATCTGATACCAAATGTAGATTTTAACCTTGTACAATATTTACTGCAAACATATTTTTAGTAAAAGAATAGAAAATATACAATGGAAAATACAAACATTACACAGATATTTTTCCCCTAGAAACCCAAACCGGGAAAACCAGCATATTCCATATTCATTCATAGTGATACATTGTTTACAATACAATATACATATAGGAGTCAGCGACATCCAAAACCCTAACCCAATGACTTGTATTAGTCAACAACCCTAATTCCTTAACTGGAAATAGAAAACCATCGGCAAAAAACCATGTGCCAAAAACCCGCCAAACAATGGACACGAAAATCGAGGCAAAAATGTGACACATTTCCTGAGGAAAAAAAATCTCAGGGGGTGCTTCCCCCGAACCCCTGCGCGAGGGGATTTCGCCCCCCTACACCCCCCCCCCCCCCCCCAAACCCTCCTGCGCGCTCGGTGCAACACAGACACTACTTCTCGTGCAAAGAATATAACACATACCCAACAAATACCAATTAATTTGTTAATTTTAGAAAATAAAGTTTGATTATAGCATTGTTGACTTTGGAGATGTTGATATGTCTTCCCAAAAGAATTTGTGGATCTAAGATTCATTTCATTATTCAATTTGTAAAAATAGCAAGCTTCAAGGTTATAAGAAGGAGAAATTCAATGTAAAAACTAGAGGTTGGACTTTTGGTTGGAGGCAAGGCAAGATTTTAATAAAGAAGGACTTTGTTTTTAGATATCAATTGGATTCTTGATTTCATATTTTAGTACATGTTTTTCTTAATTTCTCTTATAAAAAAAATTCCATAATATTTCTTTCAAATAATGTACCTGGTATTATGAATGTAACAACTTGGTACAACCACCACTGCTACAACTGCAAAGGAGTCATAAAATTCATAGATTTCTTCAATTATACTGTAAGTATAATTTAGACCCGTGTTTTTCATATTTATCCTTGTGAATAGTAATGAGATTTTCACTTATGTTCACCTAGTATTGTTTTAAAATCGGATACAATTTATTATAATTTATGTTATTGAAAGTAGAACAATATTTATTTAGGATGAATGCAATGTAATATTTTCAATTCTTCTCTTGGAATATCTTCTTTCCATTCATTTCAATTCAAGGATAGTCTAAAATAATGAAACCAGACCCCTTTAAACTTTGAAATTTAGTCTATTAAATATTACTGGTTAAAACCAAAGGTAAATAGTTCAACATTCTTTCTCTAAATAAAAAAAATAAAACTATTTTAAATCAAGAGTAAAAATGGATGCCTTGACATAGTTTACTAGCCAGAAACATCTCAAGGGTTACAACAACACCAACAAAACCCTTGTATATGTAGTAATTGAAATGATACCACAAACACCAAAACAAGAAGAGAGGGATAATCTCCCTACCTATCCCAATGTGACCTCGTGTTTGACTCCTATGTTAGAGGAGCTTCCTGATATACTGGTTGCAAGAATGGGTTTTACACTCTTAAATGACTTCTAGGTTTCGTTTTGGTGGCCTTGGATAGTTTTACTCTCCAATCATATTCCAAGGCCCTAATTCTATCTAATGTTGGTTTGCTAACAAACAAAAGAGTCTAATTGATTTTAATTTATGAATTCATTTCTTATGGTTGTTGTTTATGTCAAAGGGAAAATAGATGAAACTTTTTGTGATGTTTACTCTTGACTCAACCAAAGCAATGCAAAAAATCTAATGCACTTGTTCAATTCGATGAATTCTAACTATGGGAAGGAAAAGAGATATTTTTCTTTGTAAACTTAAAATGCAATCTCTCAAACACCAAGGAACCATGCAAACAAATCAGATCCAAGCTTTTGACAAGATCTCAAACCAAACACTTCAACAATGCACTTTGTTTTTAATGCTTCAAAATCTTGTAAGAATGCAAATATTTTTGTTTATTTTTTCGAATATGATACAAAGGGTTTCTTAATCTAATCAAGAAAACAATCTACAAATGGAAAACCAACAAATCAACCAGCAAGGGCTGTAGGAAATTGGTAGTGATGATGAAAATCCTGCTCCAATGTCTCTACAAGAATCTCAACCCAAAAGTTACCTATGAAAAAGGATCTGGTAATGAACACCAATCACAAGAGGATAAAAAAACCAAATGTAATCAATATAGGAAACTACCAGATATGAACAGATTTATTGGGTGCATTTCCCAACTTCAATGGATCACTAGACAACAAATAAGTGTAAACAAGCAATCCAAGAAAGCCACACAAACACACTTCAAATTGAAATAGAAGACAAAAGGTGTGACAAACAAACTCAATCAGAGACAAGATCCAAAAATGCAGACCAATCACGGATTCTTGAGACCAAACAAATCATATTTGATCACATGAATCTGACAATTCTTCAATTTTCTCAATTTACAGGGGGTGATGCAGGTCAAATGACCTGCAACACACGATTGGTCCCTTTTCAGCAATAGTGCAATAAGTGACACCCTAAAAAAATTTCAAAAAAGAGAGATTTGACTTAGATGCAATAAAATCTAAGGGATCCTATGTAATATTCCAGATATAAAAAAGTATGCAGAATGGATATAAATAGCTAGAAATGGCAGATGAACAACAATATAACTAGAACAACACCAGAATAATACCAAAATGATACCAGAATGACACCAGAAAGAGAACTTTGATTACTGAGAGCAATGTTCACTTTCCTCTTCGAGGGAGCAACCTCCAGCAAAGCAGAGCTCAATTACAATAATATCCAAGACAAAAATTCTCATACCCTCGACTCCTATTTATACTAAATATGTCTATCAAAAGAACCATCTAGAGGAAGATCCTTCTAGAAGCGAAAGCTTCTATTAGGTATTCTTACATTGGACTTATTCTTCCTTATTGTTGGGCCTTATTAATATTTACCTTTAGTACATGGAAATATATTATTTTACCTATGTGAGGGGTTAGGTCCCTAACATGTCCTCCCCCTTAAAAACAGCCTTGTCCTCAAGGCTTGAGATGGGGAAATTGTTGCAGAATGGTAGTTGGTTCCCAAGTGGCATCTGCTAGAGTTGTATCTTTCCACTGGACTAACACTTCCTGGATGGTTTGTTGACGCAGACAACACTCATGCTGATCAATAACTACTTGTGGTTGTAGCCAAATGGATCCTTCTTCGTCCAACTCGGAAAGGTTGGTTTGAGTTTGGAACTTAGTTCCAATCACCTTCTTTAAGCAGGAAACATGAAAAACAGGATGGAGCTTACAATGACTAGGCAAAGCTAACAGATAGGCCACCTATCCCACATGCTTGAGAACGGTATAAGGACCATAAAATTTGAGTGCCAGTTTCTGAAAATGATCAACCTTGTGGAAATTTTTCTTGTAAGGTTGCAGTCGAAGAAACACTCGATCCCCTTCTGCAAATTGGCATTCAGAGCGACCTTGATCTGCTTGTTACTTCATGTGGTTCTGGGCCATGACCAAATTCTCTTTGAGGGTATAGAGAATAGCCTCTTGAACTGTAAGCGTTTGGTCAACCACCTGGACCTTCAAGACACCTAGAAAATATGAGAGAACTGAAGGTGGATTTTTTCCATATACTACTTCAAAAGGAGTCATGCAGGTAGTTGTATGGTACGAAGTGTTGTACCACCATTCAGCTAGTGGTAACCATTGATCCCATTGATTTGGCCTTTTTGATGCAAAACACCTCAAATATGTTTCCAAACACTTGTTGACAACTTCAGTTTGACCATCAGTCTACGGATGATAAGATGTGTTGAGATGCAATTGGGTGCCTTGTAGCTTGAACAATTCTTGCCAAAAATTGTTGGTGAAAGTTGGGTCACGATCATAAACAATAGAATGCGGCATGCCATGAATATTGAAGACCTGATTCATGGAAATTTGAGCCACATTGGATGTTGTAAATGGGTGTTGAAGAGAACATAAATGAGCATACTTGGAAAGACGATCAACTACCACCATGATGATTGATTTATTACCCAATTTAGGTAAGCCTACAATAGAATCCATAGAGATATCCCGCCAAATAGCAGGTGGAATCGGAAGTGGTTGTAGTGTGCCAGGAGATTTGAATGTTTCGCCCTTATTTCATTGACACACATCACATTCAGCCACAAAATTACGAATGTCATGTTTAATACCATCCCAGAAAAAAGAACGTTTGACCTAGTTATAGGTTTTGGTAAACCCGGAGTGCCCAACTGTGGGTGTAGCATGAAGCTCAGAAAGTACCATGGATTTAAGTTTTGACTATTTACTTAAATACAAAAGGTCTGTGTATCGAATCTCATCATTGATCCAAGAGTACCCTGGGGAAACTAGAGAATTGGACTACAATTGTTGTATCAGATGCAAACTTTTGGGATCGTGTAGCCATTCCTAGTGAACAACTTGGATCCAATCTGGTAAAATGAAGGAGAGAGAAAAAAGGGACCCTTCATCTTCATATTTTCTGGAAAGTGCATAACAACCACATTTTCTTTTCCTTTCATGTAAATGATCTCATAATCATATCCAAAGATCTTAGTCACCCATTTTTGTTGCTCTGGGGAGGAAAGGTGTTGTTCCAGAAAATACTTGAGGCTTTGATGATCTGTCTTAATTTGGAAGTGTTTCCCCAATAGATAAGGGCCCCAAAGATCCGCAGCATTCATAATAGCCAACATTTCCTTTTCATAGATTGATTTGACCAAATTTTACTCGGACAGTTGTTTGCTGGTAAAGGCCAAAGGCCAACCCTCTTGCATAAGGATATGGTGAATTCCTTGCCTGGAAGAATCACATTCTAGGACAAAGGTATTTGTGAAATCAGGAAGGGCCAGAACTAGAGTGGTGCACATGGCCATCTTCAAGGTTTGAAAATCCTGAGCAACTATTGGAGTCCAAGTGAAAGAATTATTTTTAAGGAGAGAAGTGAGAGGTGTCACAATCTTTCCATAATTCTTAACAAACTTGCGATAATAACCTGTTAAACCCAGAAATCCACGCAATATTTTGAGAGTCTTTGGGTGAGGCCAATATTGCATAGCTTCAATATTTTTAGGATCCACCCTGACGTCGGCCTTGCCAACAAGATGACCCAAGTACTCGACTTCTAAGGTGCCAAAATCACATTTAGATTGTTTGAGGAAAAGTTGGTGCTGAGAGAGTAGATGGAGAACTCGATCCACATGAGCAAGATGGGTTGTCCAGGTTTTACTATAGATGAGGATATCATCAAAGAAAACTAAGACAAAATGTCAGAGAAAAGGATGGAAGACATATTCATGAGGCTTTGGAAAGTGGAGGGAGCATTACACAAGCCAAAGGGAATGACCAAAAACTCATAGTGTCCCTCATGAGTTCTACATGTAGTCTTAGGAATGTCTACCTGTTTCATACAGATCTGGTGGTAGCTAGAATGAAGATCAAGTTTAGTAAAGAAATGGGTGTCGCTCAATTCATCCAAGAGGTCATCAAGGACAGGAATGGGAAATTTTTCTTTAATGGTGAGCTTTTTGAGGACGCGGAAGTCATGACACATGCACCAAGAACCTTATTTCTTAAGGACTGTGACCACAGGATAATATTAGGGGATCGTACTAGGGTGGATAACACCTGCATTGAGAAGTTCTTGAACAATTTTCTCAATTTCATTTTTTTGGGAAAAGGGATGACGATAGGAACCGATATTGGGAGGAAGGCTTCCTGGGACAAGGGGAATGGAATGAGCATGAACACCATGGGAAGCAAAGAGTCTATGGGGAGTGGAAAAAACCACTTGATGTTTATATAGGATGGATTGGAGGTCCTACGACACAGAGGGTGTCTCAGTTGCTTGTATGGCATGGAGTTGGGAAATAATTCCAGAATGACCTTTTCTGAGCAGATTTTCCATGCGATGGGAACTAATGATCTCCGAGGAACTGGTGATGATGCCTTGGAACTTATATTGTTGGCCCTCATGGTCAAATTGCATGGTTAATTCCTTAAAATTCATGATAATGGGATCCAAAGTCCTTATCCATTCTTCTCCCAACACAATGTCACAACCACCCATGTCGATAGAAAACATATGAGATTTTAGGTGGTATTCACCAATTTGGAGATGCACATTTTCACAATGCCCTCCACATTTCATGGACTCACCATTGGAAATCATGATTTGAAAATTATTGGTTGCATGGATATAGCAATTAGTTTCTTGGGAAATGTAATGATGAATAAAATTATGGGTGCTTCCACTATCAACAAGAATGATGACCTTCCTATGCTTGATGTAACCAATTAGCTTGAGTGTTTGGGGAGCAGAGAAGCTAGTGAGAGAATTTAGGGAGATGACCAGTTCTACTTCAGGAGGGTCTGAGGGAGGGTTTATGTTAGTGGGTTCAAGTGACACGAACACAAGGGGAGAATCAACATCCTCTTATAAAACATCCTCCGAGATGGCCAGAAAAATATTTTGTTCCTTACACTTGTGTCCCGGAAACTATTTGTCATCACAATTATAACAATGGCCTTTCAGTTGGCGTTCATCCATTTCGGCCCTGGTCAATTTCTGAATCTTTAATGGAGTAGAATGAGTGGGAGTTACAAGTTTAGTGCGAGGAATAAAGGAGGGTTTTTTGTTTTGAGAAGAGACAACCTGTTGTGCTTCCTTATCTCTTTTAGTAGTGTCCACCCAACTCTGAGGCTGAGCCATGAGGACATGGGAATGAATCTCATCCTTGAGGCCACTGATAAAACATTCTCAAAAAAAAGCATCAGACATGCCCTCTGTATGAAAAGCCAGTCACTCAAAAGAAACTATAAAGTCTTCCACTATGCCAAATTGTTTCAACTTTGTCAAACGGCCTAAAAGGTTGGTGTCAGTGTCAAAGAATTCATAAACCTCTGCAACAAAGTGTGTCCAAGCCACATACCCTTGGCGGGCATTTTTTCTCCATTTCCACCATTTCCAACGTTCTTGATCTAGATGGAGAACGCCATAATGGAGTTTGGCCAACTCATCTGTAATGCCATACAAAGAGAAATAATGTTCCATTTGAGTTACCTAGCTAGTGGGATCTGAGCCATAAAATATGGTCACATCCACACGTGGAAGGCGTAGGTCACACTGAAAGTGATGGGGTTGAAAATTATGGGAATGAGAGGAAGTTTCACCTTCGGTATGCAAAGGTGGGTCAGATAAGGGAAGATCTGCAGGGATATGCATCTTGGCGCAAATCATCATAGTGACAGATTCAAGTTGGGTAGTAATGTCTTGTTTGAGTTCCTCGATTGAGGCGTCGATGGAGGAATGCATGTTTTTATTGATGGTGGAAATAGTAGCACTGAGTTGTCTCACTTCTTGTTGGGTTTCTGTGAAATTAGAGTGCAAGGTATTGAAGCGAGCTTCCAAGTCTTGGCTACGGGTATGGACCATGATGACAAGGGAACACGAAAAGGGGTGGGTGGGACCACACAAAAAATGGGTTATGGGTGAAGTGTATCACAATGATCAGGGCGACTATTTGAATCCAATGGGGTAAAGAACAAATAAGGGTGTTTGAAGGGGGTCGGATCCACGAGAAAAAAAAAATTGTTGAAAAATGATAGGTATGATTGTGATAAGGGAGAAGAGAGAAATCCAACGGAATAGGTCTCAAATAATGGTTCCAACAGGATCCATACTTTTTTTTTTACTCCTACAAAGTTATACTCTGATCTGAATAATACTGCAGTGATGAAATTCCCAAATGCTTAACATGAAGAAATGTGTAGTAATTTCACAACTCGAATGTAGGAGACACAATTTGTCGGCAATAGATCTCGTTTGTTATGTTTTTTTTTTCGTCCCAAAGGTTAGGTATTCAAGGGTTCTACAAACAAGGGTTTTCCCTATTCTATATCTCTTTGATATACATGCAGGTTCCAACAGTAGTACTCAGCCCAATATATCAAGGAACCAACTAAGGAGGCTAGACCATGCCCTTAGTCATACTACCCGATGACCCAGGTACTATAGAGTATCTTCCCGAGTGTTGTTCTCGGTGACACTATAGCATTCACATGGTCGATCGGTTTATCTATGGATGGATTCATGAGATCTAGGTCGATCTGTATACATGTGTTGTCTAATGCGCTACCACTCGAAGGGGTACCAACAGGGGTTGCAAGGGTGGACAACAGATGTGTGATTAAGTACCACTTGTATTTCCTGCATGTATGAATCCATGACCGCAGGTTTATGTGTGTAACGACAGATCTATGTAGCTTAAAGACACCAGAATACGTCTCTACCCTGGAAAAAAAAATTAACCCACAATTTTCTGTCGAGGAAGGTGCTATGATACCACTTGTAATATTCTAGATATAAAAAAGTATGCAGAACATAAATAAATAGCTAGAAATGGCAGATGAACAACAATATAACTACAACAACACCACAATAATACCAAAATGATACCAGAATGACACCAAAAAGAGCACTTTGATTACTGAGAGCAATGTTCACTTGCCTCTTCGAGGGGGAAACCTCCAGTAGAGAAGAGCTCAATTACAATAATATCCAAGACAAAATTTATCATACCCTAGACTCCTATTTATACTAAATATGTTTATCAAAAGAACCATCTAGAGGAAGATCCTTCTAGAAGCGGAAGCTTCTATTAGGTCTTCTTACATTCGACTTATTCTTCCTTATTTCTAGGCCTTATTAATATTGACCTTTATTGCATGGAAATATATTATTATACCTACGTGAGGGGTTAGGTCCCTAAGATCCCACCTCTGAGGAGTACTAGGGAAGTAAAAAACCAAATGAAAATAGACAATAATAGCCAAGGGATACTTAACTAGAGAATAATCAAATGTTCTTCCCGAGTGGAGTCACCAATTCTGTTATGGAGAAAATCTCATGGGTGGATATTAAGATCTCCCTAGGATATACCTATTGATCCTAGACATATAGAGGGATAGAATTATGTGGCTTTCCTTTAGACTCAAGCAACTTGATTCATAATTACACTAAGAAGTGGTGGAATAGAATACATTTTCCTAAAGGTTGTCCTTCATATGTCCTAGTTGTTGCAGTCTTAAAGTTCTAGCTCCAGCCTCTACAACTTGCTCCCTACACACAAGAGACAAGCAATGCCTTCCTACTTCTCTTATAAGCATTAGAATCCTAGATATAGCTTGGATCTAACTTGATCTATGATAAAACAAATCAGATTTCAACATTCATGCATGAAAACAAACATTCATAAGGGAAAACCAATGATCTATTAATTTGAATAATGAAATTACACCAATACAATTACCTCTTAGTGTAGATGCATTGTTTTTTTCCCCTTGTTCCTTGCTTCTCCTCGACTATTCAATCAAGCTAGGAAACCTACTTGCAACTGATGTAGATAGAGAAGTACCTTTGAATTTTGGCATAATAGATCTATAAATGATTCTCCCCCCTCATGCCCAATATTTGTCTTCTTTATATAGATTCTTAGAAGAGGCTTGGGAGAGCTTCTAGATGTTCTAGAAACCAATTGAGACTCAAATGATGTGATTTCCAAGGCTCATTCCACAAAGAACCAACTCATTCCTCGCTTGCCTCTTTGAAACTCTTTGAATCTAGAAGCTTACATAGGGTGTCATGAGTTGAACTATAGATGACCCATGACGTGTCACCCTTTGTCCATGTATGACAAGTGACACCCTGCAAAAATTCTATAAATCTTAAGCCAGAAATGTGTCTTGGCTTTCATCTTTTGTTGTATTCCCTTCTATAACTGTAGGGTGGATATTAAGGCTATAACAGAGAGTATATTTCCAATAATGAAATATATCTTGGCACAAAAACAACGATATAAAGGTCCTTGGGCATGGGATCAAGAAAATCCAAAAATCTAGGTATTTATACTCCATCACAAGGTGAAGGACAAAAATCCGGAGGTAAATAACATTTTTTTTCTCTTGGAACTGTGGAGGATTGGGAAGCATGTACAAACAAGAGGTGTTAATATATCTTGTCAATGAATAAAAACCAAACATACTCCTCTAGGAGACCAAATTGGAAGATTCAGAAATATTAGCAATAATCAAACAACAATGGAAAAAATGTGAAGGGATAGTTATCAGCTTGAGGGGTGCCTATGGTGGACTTTTCACTCTATAGAGAAGTCATCTTCTCCTCCTAGATTACACATATCAAGCACAACATTGAATATTGTCAAGATTTACACATCAATAGATAGGAAAATGCATTGTCTTTAATTTCTACATAATAGTGACCTATAGGGAAACACAAAAATTGTTGGTCTTCTCTCATGGCCTTAAAGGATTCATAGTTTTCTCAAAATTGTATTATAGAAAGAGACTTCAATGTTACTCTAAATAGGAAAGAAAAACATGGAGGAAGCATTGTTAAAGACCCATTCCATGAAAAAAAGGAGTATCTCATAGAAGAATGGGGTCTAATGGACATCAAGTCAACCAAAGGAAAATTTACTTGGTCAAATAGAAGACTTAGTATAGGTCACATTATTGAACAATTGGATCAATTCCTTATACAAAACGATTTCCTTCTAGATAATACCATCATTTCCTCTAAAATCATTATCTCGTCTATTTCGTATCATAATCCCATAACTTTGGTGATCCATGATTCTCCATATTATGGGCCTCTCCCCTTTAGATTCAACCCTCTTTGGCTTCAATATCCCAAATCTATTGAGATAATATCAACAAAGTGGAAGAATTGGATCACTAGATCCCCAATAAATGTCTCGGAACAAAAATTGAAATTAGTCAAAACAACTCTTAAGAATTGGGCGAAGTAATTCTAGTCTCCGGCAAAGAAAGAAAAAGAAGAAGTCAGTAGTGAGAAACAAAAAACGGAGTGTGTGATCTCCTATAAACTACATAAATCCCTAAGATTTGAGGATGAAGCACGACGATTAAAGTCACATCGTATGTGGCTAAAATTCATGGATAGAAACACATATTTTTCCATTGGAAAGAAAAGGATAGAACCCTAAAAAGCAACATGAAATAAATTACCTAGGATGATGGATCCAATATTGACAATTTCTTGGAAATCAAAGAGGCAAACAAAGCTCATTTTGAAAATGTATATATAGAGAAAGAGGGAGCCAATATTGAAATCATAGACTCCATGTTAGAACACATCATAATGGTTATCACTCAAAGGGAGAATGTTGAGTTGATGAAGGAGATAGAGGAATATGAAATAATTAATGCACTATGTAGCCTACACCCTGACAAAGCTCCAGGACCGAACATTTTTTTCTATTAATTTCTATACAACCTACTAGTCTAGTATGAGAGTTGACGTTAAGAGAATGTTGCAATATGTCCAAAAATATTGCAATATGGGTGGAAATACACACTCCTCATTTTTAGCACTCATTCCCAAAGAGGTAAGCCCATCCTCTTTCACCAGATTCCAGATCATCTCCCTCTGCAACTCCTTTTACAAAATTAAGACAAAGATCATAGCAAACAAAATAAAAAAGATCCTATAAAAAGTCATATATGAAAATTAGGGTGTTTTCATGTAATGAGGCAGATTGATGATAATATAATTATGGTCTAGGAAGCGATCCATTCAAGTAGGGATAAGAAAGATAGAGGTATGATAATAAAAATGGATATGTAAAATTCCTTTGATAGAGATAGGCATTCTTTCCTATCTGACGTTTTGTTTAAATTTGGCTTTTTCCCTTCATTTGTAAAATGGGTCTCCTCATGCATTAGTAACCCCTAGATAGCCCCTTTGGTCAATGGGAGGTTCACATATTTCTTTAAATAAATCCAAGGGATGAGGCAAGGTCGTTCTCTGTGCCCTTTGCTTTATATCATTATGGAAGAATAATTCAACAAGAAGCTAAAATCTGACTGATTAGATGATGATATCTCATGGATCAAAATTGTTTATGGATTCAAGAGTATTAATCGCTCTCAATTTGTAAATAATATTGTGTTGCTAGGTGAAACCTCTACTATCATTTTTGAGAGATTTAAGCTTTCTGGACTTATTTACTTATGCTTCAAGGGAGGATATCAATAAGCAGAAAAGTTGAATTTTTTGGTTGGAATGTCATATCTCACCTTATTCAAGTCATATCTCTTATTTTCATGTTCCCTTTTCATGAAACTTGGACCTCCTTTAAATACTTGAGGATGCCTATATCATTAAGCAATCTATCAACACATTCATGGTGCAATGCCATCATCGAATAAAATCCAAATTACATTAATGGGGCTCTCGGTGGTTGAATCCTGCAAGCCAAGTCATTTTTATAAAATCAATCCTCTCTTCTCTCCCAATTTTTAAGTGCTCAACCATGCTTTCTCCTATGGGAATAATGCAACAAATCGTTCAATAAGAGACAAATTTCATATGGAGAGGAGGAGAAGCTAATTCAAAGAAACTTAGAAATATCACTTGATAAATTTGAATATTGTAAGATACCTAAAGGATAGAGGTAGTATGGGGAATAAGGATCCTCGTCTTATGAATCTAGCATTGAGTGCAAATCTTATATGGTGGATGATCTCTGACAAGTTGGTTTGGTGAAATAAGGTTATTTTTAAAAACTACTTCCAAGGGGACCGAAACCAATGCATCGATGGCACATTGGAATTCAGAAGAGGATCACATATATGGAGACTCCTAAAGGATGTATCTCCAATCATCCAATCCAATATAAATTTTATCCTTGGAAACAAGTAGTTAAAAAAATATGGAACAATAGCATCATGGGAAATAATMCACTTGAACAAAACCAAGATCTCATCCCCTTAAAATCTTGGATGGATAGTCAAATTCTACTCACAATGTATGACATTTCAAAGTGGTTTGAATCTTCTGATATATGGATCAAGTGGTCCATTGGATCACCTTCCTCTCATTTAYAGACTCTTATTCCCATTTTGTTCCCAACCCTTAAAGGATACATTCCATGAAATTTATCCACTCCTTATCGATGGGTTGGAGAAACTCTGAGTGTACTATAAAGAATGGGTCCCTGCAACAAATTCAAACATTATCTCTCCCTCCACAATCAAATATCTCGAAGTAGATTTGGCATCTGGATGATATTCCTAAGGTAAATATTTTCTATTGGTTAATGGTGCATGGAAGATCCTCACAACTAAAAATTTATAGAGAAAAGGAATTCAATGTTTGTACAGATGTGTGTTATACCTTAAAGAAGAAGAAATGATCCACCATCTCTTCTTTGGTTGCCACTTCACATGTTAGGTATGGCGATATAACTTTGCTTAATTAATCATTGAGTTCAAAATCCAAACACTTGGAAATAAATGTTTTCTCTATGGAACAAAAACTACAAGGGCACTCTAAAAATAAACCTATTTTCAATAATCTTTGGATGGCTCTTCCTAAATATCTTTGTTGGATAACTTGGCTAGCACAAAACAAAGTCATTTTCAAGCAAGAGAATGACAATCCAAGATCAATTGCAACCAAAACAAAAGGCCTTCTTGCAGAGTTCATCAACTCAAATCAAACTATAAACTTAATGCACGAAACTCTAGACTCAAAGGAGGAAAGATGTACCACTCAATTCTCTATCCTAGATCAATGATCTTCACCATATATGAGAAAACCAATCTTAGGTAGAACTTATAAATTAAGAATGAGTAAATAATAATTCCAAAGCAGACAATGCTTACAAGGAACACATATCATATTTTTTTATGGAGCTTCCAAAGGAAATCTAGGGGTGGCATGTGCAGGGGGATCATTTGAGATATCGAGGTAAATCTAGTAGATTCATTTTCTTGGGGTCTAGGGAGGGCATCAAATAATCAAGTAGAGGCTTATGCTCTATGCCAGGGTATCCTCCTAGAAAAAAAGACATTTTGAACTCCTTAATTGTCATTGGAGATTCAAGCACAATTATCAAATTAATGGTCTCAAAAGACAACCCCCTCATCTAAAGAAACTTGAGTGTATTATTCAACTCCTTTATTTTTTATTTATTGGTTTAATTTTATTTATGTTTCTTAATCGTAACACTTTCCATAAAGTCGTCTAGTTAAACACTCCTACAAATCTAATAATTTTATTTGCTTTGACCAAACTAAAATTATAGGTTCATAATCCTATTACTCCTCTCTTATCATTAGTGAGTCATTAGAAATTGAAAAACATCCTAATAATTTTAATAAGAAAGATGGCTACAAACTTATCCTATCTTGGAAACCCACTATTCATTGTATTGATCATTAGCCCTTTTATTTTCTAAAAAATATTTTATTTATTTTTATTATTATTCAACTCCTTTCTTTGTGATTTATTGGTTTAATTTTATTTACTTTTCTTTTAAACTTCTTTTTTAACTTTTTACTCATCTTCCAACGCTCCTTTACTATTTTAATCATTTTTCATAACATGTTGTAACTATTTCTTCCACAATGGTTAACTTTAATGTTTAACCCTATAAATATCTACCCAAACACTTTTTTCTATTATTATTTCAATTTTATTTGTCCTTGATGATTTGTATGTTTCAATTTTGTTTTTACACAATTTATTTCCAAAAATTTCAAGCAACATTATGACTAATTGTAAAAAACGACACATTCAAAGACTAATATAGATCATTCTTACTCCAAAGTTATTAGCATTATAGATGTGAGACATTTACCTAGCTTTAGATCCTCACTATTCTTGATCCAAACTAGATCACTATATAATTTGCCATCTTTTTTGGTACCTTCTTAGTGGAAAATTGGAGCTAGTGACTTGTAGAGTCCATTTTAGGGGTAGGTCTTATTTTGGTGATTTTCAATCTTGAAACTTCCGAAGCACGTTTGGGACATTAAATGCCATTTTTGGATCAAAAATTTTGCAGGCAAAGTCTCCAACCCTTTGACATTGTTATACACATCAAGAGATTTCCATAAATGCAAAGATCACCTCAATCCCAATTCATGTGAGGAATTTATGCCTCATGTAATTTGACCTATGCTTTTGACCACAATGATACCAAGTGGATGCCACATCAACACCCTTTACTCACACATGGGGAGCTAGTCAAGTGTGGACTTTTAAGAAGAATCTAAAGGGTCCAAAACCCTAACCCTAATTGAGATTTAAGGCATGCTAAAACACTAACCTTAATCCTAGATGGCTATTAGGACATGTAAAAAATCAACCACTAGGAAATGGAGGGGTTTCATTCTCATTGTATTGATTTACAGTTTCATAGTTGAGGAGAGCAAGGGGAGTGGGATATAGTGTTAGCATAACGAAGGTTGTAGAATAACTTGTAGGAACTATATAGGCCGTAATGTCCATGGCAATGTCATAATGAGTTCATCTTTCTTTGTATTTTCATTTCATATCTTAGAAGATAAGAGTAAGGCATAGTCCTTACCTTTTAGTAGAGTTTTGTCCCATTGGGTTTCTAAAGCTACATATTGTGCTCAGTGTGTGTATGATGTCAAATTTGTGATCAGTAGTGAGAAACAAAAAATGGAGCGTGTGATCTCCTATAAACTACATAAATCCCTAAGATTTGAGGAAGAAGCACGATGATTAAAGTCACATAGTGTGTGGCTAAAATTCAGGGATAGAAACACCTATATTTTCCATTGGAAAGAAAAGGATAGAACCCTAAAAAGAAACATGAAATAAATTACCTAGGATGATGGATCCAATATTGACAATTTCTTGGAAATCAAAGAGGCAACCAAAGCTCATTTTGAAAATGTATATATAGAGCAAGAAGGAGCCAATATTGAAATCATAGCCTCCATGTTAGAACACATCCTAATGGTTATCACTCAAAGGGATAATGTTGAGTTGATGGAGGAGATAGATGAATCTGAAATAATTAATGCACTATATAGCCTACACCCTGACAAAGCTCCAGGACCGAACGTTTTTTCTATTAATTTCTATAGAACCTACTGGTCTAATATGAGAGTTGACCTTAAGAGAATGTTGCAATATGTCCAAAAATATTGCAAGATGGGTGGAAATACACACTCCTCATTTTTAGCACTCATTCCCATAGAGGTAAGCCCATCCTCTTTCACCAAATTCCAGATCATCTCCTTCTGCAACTCCTTTTACAAAATTCAGACAAAGATCATAACAAACAAAATAAAAAAGATCCTATCAAAATTCATATATGAAAATTAGGGTGGGTTCATGTAATGAGGCAGATTGATGACAATATCATTACAGTCTAGGAAGCGATTCATTCAAGTAGGGAGAAGAAAGATAGAGGTATGATAATAAAAATTGATATGTAAAATTCCTTTGATAGAGATATGCATTCTTTTCTATTTGACGTTTTGTTTAAATTTGGATTTTTCCCTTCATTTATAAAATGGGTCTTTTCATGCATTAGTAACCCCTAGATAGCCTCTTTGGTCAATGGGAGGCTTACATATTTCTTTAAATAAATCCAAGGGATGAAGCAAGGTTGTCCTTTGTCCCCTTTGCTTTATATCATTATGGAAGAATCATTCAACAAGAAGCTAAAATCTGATCGATTAGATGATGATCTCCCAGGGATCAAAATTGTTCAGGGATTCAAGAGTATTAATCACTCTCTATTTGTAAATAATATTGTGTTGCTAGGTGAAGCCTCTACTTTCATGGTTGAGAGATTTAAGCTTTCTGGACTTATTTACTTATGCTTCAAGGGGGGATATCAGTAATCTGAAAAGTTAAATTTTTTGGTTGGAATGTCATATCTCACCTTCTTCAAGTCATATCTCTTATTTTCATGTTCCCTTGTCATGAAACTTGGACCTCCTTTAAATACTTGAGGATGCCTATATCATTAGGAAATCTATCAACACATTCATGGAGCAATGCCATCAACAAATAAAATCTAAATTACACTAATGGGGCTCTCGACGGTTAAATCCTGCAAGCCAAGTCATTTTTATAAAATCAATCCTCTCTTCTCTACCAATTTTTAAGTGCTCGGACATGCTTTCTCCTATGGGAATAATGCAACAAATCGTTCAATAAGAGAGAAAATTCATATGGAGAGGAGGAGAAACTAATTCAAAGAAACTTAGAAATATCATTTGATAAATTGGAATATGGTAAGATACCTAAAGGATAGAGGTAGTCTAGGGAATAAGGATCCTCGTATTATGAATCTAGCATTGAGTGCAAATCTTATATGGTGGATGATCTCTGACAAGTTAGCCTGGTGAAATAAGGTTATTTTTAAAAACTACTTCGAAGGGGACCGAAACCAATGCATCGATGACACATTGGAATTCAGAAGAGGATCACATATATGGAGACTCCTAGAGGATGTATCCCCAATCATCCAATCCAATATACCTTGGATCCTTGGAAACAAGTAGTTAAAAAATATATATGGAACAATAGCATCATGGGAAATAATCCACTTGAACAAAATCAAGATCTCCACACCTTAAAATCTTGGATGGATAGTCAAAATCTACTCACACTATATGACATTTCAAAGTGCTCTGAATGTTCTGATAGATGGATCAAGTGGTCCATTGGATCACCTTCCTCTCATTTACATACTCTTCTTCCCATTTTATTCTCATCCCTTAAAGGATGCACTCCATGTGATTTATCCACTCCTTATCGATGGGTTGGGGAAACTTTGAGTGTACTATAAAGAATGGGCCCCTGCAACTTCTTCAAACACTATCTCTCCCTCCACAATCAACTATCTGCAAGAAGATTTGGAATCTGAATGATATTCCTAAGGTAAATATTTTCTATTGGTTAATGGTGCATGGGAAGATCCTCACAACTAAAAATTTATAGAGAAAAGGAATTCAAGGTTCTTACAGATGTGTGTTATGCCTTAAAGAAGAAGAAATGATCCACCATCTCTTCTTCGGTTTCCAATTCACATGTTAGGTATGGCGATATACCTTTGTTGAAATTAATCATTGAGTTCAAAAGCCTAACACTTGGAAAGAAATGGAGTGTCTATGGAACAAAAACTACAAGGGCACTCTAAAAATAAACCTATTTTCAATAATCTTTGGATGGCTCTTCCTAAATATGTGTGTTGGATAACTTGGTTGGCACAAAACAAAGTCATTTTCAAGAAGGATAAGGACAGTCCAAGACCAATTGCAACCAAAACAAAATCCCTTTTTGCAGAGTTCATCAACTCAAATCAAACTATAAAATTAATGCACGAAACTCTAGAATCAAAGGAGGAAAGACGTATCTCTCAATTCTCTATCCTAGATCATTGATATTCAACATCTATGAGAAAACCAATCTTAGGTAGAACTTATCAATTAAGAATGAGTAAATAATAATTCCAAAGAAGACAACGCTTACAAGGAACACATATCCTATTTTTTTACGGAGCTTCCAAAGGAAATCTAGGGGTGGCATGTGCAGGGGGATCATTTGAGAGATCGAGGGAAATCTAGTAGATTCATTTACTTGGGGTCTAGGGAGGGAATCAAATAATCAAGCAGAGGCTTATGCTCTATGCCAGGGTATCCTCCTAGAAAAAAAGACATTTTGAACTCCCTAATTGTCATTGGAGATTCAAGCACAGTTATCAAATTAATGGTCTCAAAAGACAACCCCCTCTAATAGAAAAATATCTTCGATTGTTTCCCAAGTTCAAAAAGAGATTGATGGCTTTCATAAGATCTTGCTTCATCAATATTTTTGAGAACATTATAACTAGACTGATATGTTGGCTAACAAAGCAGTAGTTTATAAGGTGGGTGTCATTTAGACAAAAGTTGGGTGGAACATGCACCCAATTATTTAATAACCCAAAGTTCCTATGGGGTGGACAATGATAAAAGTCATCAATAGCCACTTGTCAATCAATATTCGATGATGTGTCTTATGTAAAGAGCTTATATACTAAAGGATGGGCATTTCCTTCTCTAGCATGTTGGAAGTAATGGTTGCTCAATATTTTGAATCCTATGTTGTATAATTGCTTTGTCATTGTTGGGTTATGAATTGTTGCAGGGATCATGCTTGGGAGGATGAAGAGGATGAAGACCTGTACATGGATAAGCCACTGTAAGACCCTCTGAGCCACTGTAAGACCCTCATCAAGCCATTGGTTATCTCTTTGGAATCTTGACCTATTTGATTTTTTTTGTAAATAATGAGAAAGGTTATTTCTTTTGATGGTTTTGGCTATTGGTCCTTAAACATTAATTAGCTTTGGGTTTTTGGTTATATCTATTGATATTCCCTCATGACTCTAATGCATTGCAAAATTGAGTCAACACAAGTTTGTCTTTTTTCTTTAAATTTGTTGTGTGTCTTGGTTTTCTTCTTTTGGGTGATCTAGCAAATATTGTGCCCTGGTCTTTCAATCGCCCTATCTTTTCGTCTTGGTAAATCTCAACCCAAACCTTTGCTTCAACTCCAGTGGAAAAGAATATTCCACCTTCATGAAGTCCTACATTCCCCCTTGTATTCTAAATCAACCTTTAGGAAGTCTCCCATAAGTTTTTTTTTTTTTTTTTTGATATGTTCTCAAAATTGATTACATAAATGCAGGTATTCCAAAGAATATTAAAAAACCATGAAGAATCAATACAGTGCAATAGAAGCTCGATATTCTCTGTGATGTCCAAGGTATATGAGAATTAGCATCAATGCACATCCCATCCTAGATTACAATAATCATGAACTCTCTTGTCTAGCAAAAGCATAAATTTGATGAATTCAAAGTTAAGTGCAAACGACTGAAGAATAAAGACATTTCAATTTTTAACGAGACATTTCAATTTTTTTACATATTTTGATTGAAATAAAGACATTTCCATTTTTACCAAACATGTGTGTCATACGGCACAAAAAGATTTCGCACATGCATGTGTCATACAGTGAATGCACAAAAAGCTTTCACACATGTGCACATTTTGTGCATGGCACATGTCTTTTTCCCTCTAATCTCACCATCCCAAAATACAATTTCACCAATTCAAATATGCAATTTAAAAGTTTCTTCAAATTTAAAAGTTTCTTCACATATCTTTTTCCCTCCAATCTCACCATCCCAAAATACAATTTCACCAATTCAAATATGCAATTTAAAAGTTTCTTCAAATTTAGAAGTTTCTTCCCAAAATACAATTTCACCAATTCAAATATGCAATTTAAAAGTTTCTTCAAATTTAGAAGTTTATTCAACTTCACGTACTGTAAATAATCCAAAATACAATTTCAATAACAAATAAAACCTCAAAATTTATAATTTGATAAAACCTTAAAATCTATAATTTATCTAATTAAAAAAATTCTAAACCATATGACATTTGATAAGAAACGCTCAAATTACATATTTCAATTTGATAAGAAATAACAAATAAAACCTCAAAATTTATAATTTGATAAAACCTTAAAATCTATAAGGGTGGAATCACGAAGGTGGGTTACACTTTCGTGACAATCGGGTCTCCAAAATTTTGAAAAACCTTTTTTCGGCCGAAAGATAGTATTTTCGGCCGAACTATTTTTCGGCCGAAAACATAAACGTCAAATCGAATGGTGCAATAACCGCCCCCTCGATTTGTGTGTAGAAATTTGGTCGTTCGGATATTTTCTTTCCGGCAATAAGTTTTCGGCCGAAAGTTAGTTTGGCCGAAAGATTTTTCGGCTGAAAGTTAGTTCGGCCGAAAGATTTTTCGGCCGAACTAACTTTCGGCCGAACTATCTTTCGACCGAAAGATTGTTTATATATTACCCACACATCGGGTGTTGAACGTTTTGGAAAAATTGTGAATTCGTGAGCGTGAGGTTGTGGAGGACGTCGAGCGCAGGTGGAGGACGTCGGGTGGTTGCCAAGCGTAGGTGGAGGACGCTGGGAGGTTGCCGAGCGCAGGTGGAGGACGCCGGGAGGTTTCCGATCGCAGGTGGAGGACGCTGGGAGGATGTCGAGCGTAGGTGGAGGACGTCGGGAGGTCACGAGGTCATGGAGAGGTATTATTTCCTTTAAACTTACTAACTTGATCTTAATTTCTGTGCGATAACTCGAAACGATTTTTTGAATTCTATTAAGGATGACCAATATGAATTTCACCTGTAATTCACAACTTTAGATCAAACAGTTAAAAGGAAGGTACGTCTCCCAATGCAGAGTTATCCGTCTTAGTTTGATGTTCGACCTAATAAGCGAAAATACTCAACTTTTTCGACTAGTGGGAAAAAAAAAGTTTCTCCATTTATTAAGTTATTTCATTTATCCATATCCTCTATAGTTTTGGATACTGTGTTTGTGCTAAGTACAGGTCCAATTTTTAGTTTTGGATACTGTGTTTGTGCTCAGTAAAGGTTCATTTTTTAGTACTCTGTTTATAGTACATAAAGTTGTTAAGAAACTTTATCATTATCAAAATTGGAATCATGTTGCATCATGAAAGTATTGTTGGATCCTGGTAAAACTCCCTTGGTCAGTCTGTTTGTATATTGATATGAATATA
>ML778886.1:1456588-1503420 GCA_009831015.1 Picea engelmannii
TGACATTTCGATTTGATAAGGAACACTCAAATCACCACCTATTTGTTGTTCAGAATCCATTTCTGAATGCAGAAATAAATTCAGCATGCTGAAAAACTTTCAAGACACTCAGATTATATAGAAATAATCACTCAAATCTATGAATCCAACAATTTCTCACCTAATTTCCGGCAAATATCCTTGAAAAAAATCATCATTTAATAAAACCTTTTAACCCACTTCTTTTGAATATCCTTCATCAAAATCCAAAATAAGAGTTTTAAAAACATAGTTTTAATTAAGTTGTTTACGTTGCAGCTGCCCACTTCAACACGAAACCCTAAAAAAAAACATAAAAAAAAAACAAATGGTTTCAAGTCTGTCACAATACGTGAAACATTTTAGTTAACATTTAAACAGTGCACTGCCTCTGCTGTGGACTAAACTCTGACGGAAAACGTCACAGATTTCTCGATATGCTGAAAAAACCAAACCGCAATTTTACTTTTTTGTAATTTTAATTTCAGTAATTGATCACAACGTTCTGATGCTTAAACAGTTTTTAAACTGATTTTCAGGCTCGAAATTGTAAATGATTTTTTAGAGTTTTTTATCAATGTAAATTTAGATAAAATTTATATTTTATGTTGTTTAAATTGCATTTCTGAATACATAAATGGATTTAATGTACTGAAAAACCCTAAAACACTTGGATTATACAAACTTAACCATTCTAGATAAATAAATTATTCAATATACTGAAAAATCTACAATTCTATCGATCACATATTCCAAGCAAAGCTAAGGCGATTGACTTGTGCCTGCTCCCCTCTGCGTCTTCAGTCAGGCATGATACGCGGGCTGTCCTTTTTAGGTACAGCTTTATAAATTCAGCTTCAAAATGATTTTGATTTGACTTTTATTATTTTAGACCTAATCGTAGTCAGTCTGTAGGTACCAGGAATCGAGTCTCAGGTACTCCAATTTATTAGTCAGAAAAGTACCTTTGAACAAATGCAGTAGCTAGTCAGAAAAAATGATAGATTGCCAACCTGGTTGTACTCTAATTCATTAACTGAGACGCAATCGATATAAGGAAAACTGAATTTTGCAGAGATGATCTTTCATACTACCAGAGACCCAGACCCATCTTAATCGGGCTAGGGTTTGATATGCAGATCGACCCCGGGATTGTATATTTAGATTTCCAATATTTCATGAATCCAATGTTATCTTCTACATTCAATGAACAATTACATTCTCCATACTGTCAAAGGTTTGATTTTAATGGTTACTGTTTTCAAAATGTTTTCGTGTTCAAAGTGATTTACCTGAAACAGCATTATAGATTTGCGGGCTCCAGATTGTCAAGTATCAGCTTTGTGTTCAATGCACCAATGGTACATTTTCGCTTTCTGTGATTTTCTTTCATAAAGCCCGCTGCCCGCTGCCCATCCCTTCCAACGTACGTGACCAGTTTTCTCGATAAAAAAACACTAAACACAGTGACCAGTTTTCTCGATAAAACCTAAACTCAGTGACCAGCGAAGCAATGAGCGCGTAAAGCAAAAGCAAAGAAATGACCTTTATTCTGCTCTGCTCATTTGGCACAGCAATAAATCTGCTCTGCTCTGACTACAAACTAAATCAAGTGCGCTAATGGCGGCAATGTCGTAGGCTGGTCGTTCTGCCCGACACTCAAGCTCCGAACATAGAACTTATTAAAAATGTGGCTTAGGTTTAGTTTCTATGAAATGATGATTTTTTTTAGAATATTTATTCGAAATTTGGCAAGGAATTGTTGGATTTGTAGATTTGAGTGATTATTTCTGTATAATCCGAATGCTCTGAGAGTTTTTCAGCAGGCTGATTCCGTTTCTGCATTCAGAAATAGATTTTGAACAACAAAAAATAGTGATTCGTGTAAATTTATATGGTCGGATTACCGCTAAAAAAGTCATTTCGTAGAACAGCTAGCCAAAGCCAATGTTCAAGAACTTTTTCGGTTTGATTTTGTTTTGCTAAATCAGGTCATGAATGGTTGGATCTACAGATTTGAGTGGCTAAGTTTGTATAATCCGAGTGTTTCAGGGGATTTTTTAGCACGTTGAATCCATTTATGCATTCAGAAAGACAATTTTGCCAAATTTAAATGGCCAGATTCAGGCCAATTCCTACAGGAAAACCCAAAAAGTAGAATGTTTAGTCAACTCAGCAGTGATAATTAAACAATAAATTAAATGTTTGTCTTGTTTAATTGTTCTAAGTTTTGGTTTTTTCTTCTGAATCTGTATGAAATCACTATTTTTTGTTGTTTAAAATTTATTTTTGAATGCAAAAATAAATTTAGCATGCTGAAAAACTTTTAAAATACTAAAATTACATAGAAATAATCATTCAAAACTATAAATGTAACAATTTCTTGCCATATTTCGATCAAATATCTCTAAAAAATATATATAATTGAAAAAAAACTAAAACATAAAAGTTATTATTGTAAATTTCATTAAATTTGAAATTAAAAAACAATAAAGAAACTCAGTTATAACAAAAACACTAAAATAAATCAAATGAGAATGTCCATTTAATTAAAAATTATTTCAATTTCAATGAAAAACACTATAATGGGAGGATGTCCTTTCAATTAAAAATTATTTCAGTGAAATGAAATGAAATGTGTTTGAACCTTAAGATAGAAACAAGAACCAAATGTAATTTAGACTCAGCCTTTTAGTTATCATTTTTTAACTAGTGAATAGTGCTGATAAATTTACTGAGTGAGTCATGATCTCATATTTGGGTTGGTATAGGTTAAAGATTTTAAGAAATGAATATTTTTTTAGGGGATATTTATCAGAAATTTGGCAGAAATTGTTGGATTCATAGATTTAAGTGATTATTTTTGTAGAATCTGAGTGTCGTGAGAGTTTTTCAGCGTGTTGAATCCATTTGCATTCATAAATGAATTATGAACAACAAAAAATAGTGATTCGTGTAAATGAATTATGAACAACAAAAAATAGAGATTCCTGTAAATTTATATAGCCAAATTCCTGTGAAAAAACCATTTCTTAGAACAGCTAGCCAAACCCTATTTGGATTTGGATTGTATGTTAGAGTAAAATTCTCTTTAAACCTTATAAACAAATTTAAGGATTATTCTATTATAAATAAATATGATTTCATGTTTGTTCAAATAATTAAGGAGTTTAAAAAAATTCATTCTTAGTGGTGAATCATAATATTTTTCATAATCTTATATCTAAGTCAGCCACTTATAGTTAAACACTCTTACAAATCTAATGATTTCATTTGTTTTGACCAAACTAAAATTCTAGGTTCATAACCCTATTACTCCTCTCTTATCATTAATGAATCATTGAAAATTGAAAAATATTCTAATAATTTTAATTAAAAAAGATAGCTACAAACTTAGACCATCTTGGAAACCCACTACATTGTATTGATTATTAGCCCTTCTATTTTCTAAAAATTATTTTATTTATGTTTATTATTATTCAACTTCTTTCTTTGTGATTTATTGGTTTAATTTTATTTATTTTTCTTAATCATAACGCTTTCTATAAAGTTAGCCAACACTCCTACAAATCTAATAATTTTATTTGCTTTGACCAAACTAAAATTCTAGGTTCATAATCGTATTACTCCTCTCTTATCATTAGTGAATCATTAGAAATTGAAAAACATCCTAATAATTTTAATAAGAAAGATGGCTACAAACTTAGCCTATCTTGGAAACCCATTATTCATTGTATTGATCATTAGCACTTTTATTTTCTAAAAAATATTATATTTTTACTTATCTTCTAAGGCTCCTATTGGGTTGTTTAATCATTTTAAGTTTTGGTTTTTTCTTCGAAATCATGTTACATAAATCTGCACCAATTCACTATTTTTTATTGTTTAAAATCTATTTTTAAATGTTAATTTTTTTTAAAACACTAAAATTATATAGAAATAATCATTTAAAACTATGGATTTAACAATTTCTTACCAGATTTCAAACAAATATCCCTTAAAATATTAAAAAAAGAAGAACAAAAACCTAAAACATTATTGTTGTGAATTCCATTTAATTTAAAATTAAAAAAACAATGGAAAAACTCAAATGAAGATGTGCATTTAATTAAAAATTGTTTCAATTTCAATGAAAAACACTCAAATAACTGGAATGGGAGGATTTCCTTTCAATTAAAATTATTTGAGTGAAATGAAATGAAATGTGTTTGAACCTTAAGATAGAAACAAGAACCAAATCTAATTTAGACTTGACCTTTTGGTTATCATTTCTTACCTCGTGACTAGTGCTGATAAATTTACTGTGAGTCATGATCTCATATTTGGATTTGGATTGTATGTTTTTTTCAAATAATTAAGGAATTTACAAAATTTCATGTTAAGTGATAAATCACAACATTTTTCATAATTTTATATTTAAGTCAGTTATTTAGAGTTAAACACTTCTACAAATTTAATAATTTCATTTGTTTTTATGAAATTAAAATTTTAAGTTTATAATCTTATTACTCCTCTCTTATTATTATTATTGAATTATTGGAAATTGAAAAATATCTAATAATTTTAATAAAATAATTAACTGTAAACTTAGATCATTTTGAAAACTCACTATATATATTGTATTGATTATCAGTTCTTTTATTTTCTAAAAATTATTTTATTTATTTTTATTATTATTCAATTTCTTTCTTTGTGATTTATTGGTTTAATTTTATTTATTTTTCTTAATCATAACACTTTCCATAAAATCAGCCAATTAAACACTCCTATAAATCTAATAATTTTATTCCTTTGATCAAACTAAAATTCTAGGTTCATAATCCTATTATTCCTCTTTTATCATTAGTGAATCATTAGAAATTGAAAAACATCCTAATAATTTTAATAAGAAAGATGGCTACAAACTTAGCTTATCTTGGAAACTCACTATTCATTATATTGATCATTAGCACTTTTATTTTCTAAAAAATATTTTATTTTTACTCATCTTCCAAAGCTCCTTTACTATTTTAATCATTTTTCATAACGCGTTGTAACTATTTCTTCCACAATGGTTAACCTTAATGTTTAACCCTATAAATATCTACCCAAACACCCTTTTCTATTATTAGTTTCAATTTTTTTTTACCCATTTTATTTCCAAAAAATTCAAGCAACCTCATGACTAATTGTAAAAATCCACACATTCAAAGACTAATATAGATCATTCTTACTCCAAAGTTATTATAAGAGGGAAATGATTGGTTTATTTTTATTTTTTTCCACTGAGGTTTATTTTATTCTAATTTTATGGATTTTTTTTTTCAATGTAATTTATTAGCATTATAGATGCGACACATACTATAATTTGTCATCTATTTTGGTACTTTCTTAGTGGAAAATTGGAGCCAGTGACTTGTAGAGTCCATTTTAGGGGTAGGTCTTATTTTGGTGATTTGCATTCTGGAAACTTACGAAGCACGTTTGGGACATCAAATGTCATTTTTGGATCAAAATTTTGCAAACAAAGTTTCCAACCCTTTGACATTGTTCTACACGTCAATGCAAAGATCACCTCAATACGAGTTCACGTGAGGACGTTATGTCTCATGTAAGTTGACATATGCTTTTGACCACAATGGTACCAAGTGGATGCCACATAAACCCCCTTTACTCACACATGGTGAGCTAATCACGTGTGGACTTTCAAGAAGAATCTAAAGGTCCAAAACCCTAACCCTAATTGAGAGTTAAGGCATGCTAAAACACTAACCTTAATCCTAAATGGCTATTAGGACATGTAAAAAATCAACCACTAAGAAATGAAAAGGTTTCATTCTCATTGTATTGATTTACAATTTCAGAGTTAGGCAGAGCTAGGGGAGTGAGATATAATGTGAGCATAATGAAGGTTGTAGAAGAACTTGTAGTAACTATATAGACTACAATGTCCATGGTAACATCATAATGAGTTCATATTTCTTTGTATTTGCATTTCATATCTTAGAACATAAGAGTAAGGCATAGTCTTTACCTTTTAGTCAAGTTTTGTCACATTGAGTTTCTAAAACTATATCTTGTGCGAACATAAGAGTAAGACATAGTCCTTACCTTTTAGTCAAGTTTTGTCACATTGAGTTTCTAAAACTATATCTTATGCTCATTGTGTGTATAATATCAAATTTATTTTAGCTTCTTTTATTTTATTCTCAACTTATTAATTAATTTTAGTGCTAAACTTATAATACTATATTTTAATCTTAAGTAAACATTTCAAAATAATTATTTTTCTACAAAAACTTTTTACAAAATATATTGGGAGGAACTATTGTAATAAAATATCCACAATATCTTACAAATTAACTCTCAATGCAATAATGAACCACGAAATTGATTTTTCCCTTGTTTCCTAATAATGTTTCTTCAATGATCGATCCTTTGAAGAATCCATTCCACCAAATGGCTTTACCCAAACCACGTGACCTTCATTTTGTTACTGATGCATCGTTTGAAATCTTAGCTATAGGGTGGCGATTTTAGGAGGTCGTGCCTTGTATTCTTTATGTTGCTAGCGTATTCTTAGCCCTTGTTTTGACGTTGCTCATTGCACTATTATCCCATTCTCCCCCATTCCAACATTTGCTTGTGGTTTCTCACGGTGCATTCTTGCTAATGTTGCTTGTGGTTTCATGGTGTATTTCCCCTTAATTTGACAATTCTCATGGTGCGTTTATCCCCTCCCTATCATTCACTATTAGGTAGGTTGTTTGTTGGCTAGGTAAAAAATTTCAAAAAAAATTATGCCCTTAATACGGAGTTTGTTACTAGCGAACTTTTGAAAAGGTGGAAAGTTATATCAAAACTATAATATGCATTATTCCATCATTTAATACTTTAAAACTTTGTGTTCTTCTCTCATTTCTTCATTCTTAAATTGTTTAATGGTCTTGGATCCATGTGAGCCAATTACCTACAACAACATATTTGTTACAAATGAAAAGCCATAAGAGAAGACTCATTACAATGTCATCATATAAGTCTTAAATAACAATACTAAAGTAGTTTTTGGGTATTGTTGTTTGTGGGGGTGGGGCGTGAGTGTGATTTTTTTTTAGCCATCTAAGAAGAGTGTGAATACAATGATGTCTTTAAGAGTCAATTTACAAGTCCTTATGACCTCTTGTCAAAAGTGGGCTTCAAAGGACTGGAAATAAGAGAATGGTTTACCATGTCTATTCCTATTAGTGCTTGTTTTTATCTGCTCTATTATCTCCTTGCTTAAATGGAAATCTTGACATTGAGAGGAAGTTTCTCAATCGTGGTGCCCTTTGCATAGGAGTCTTGCATTAAAGTATTTATTTTCAACTTGTTTCTTCTTTGCATGATACTATTTTGAAATTTTAGTGACCCTTAGCCCATCATTAATGTAATTTGGGATTACTTATGATTTAAACTCATTCCAAGTTTATTGTAGGGAGAAGTCCCTAGTGAGTAGGGTTAGCTCATCGATAGAACAATCAAAGAACGTTACATTTTCATAAATGAATCTGACAAAGAGAGAAAAGTACCTGTAGTTAGATGACTAATTCTTTTTCCTTTCGTGAATAATCCAGATAATACTCTTCCAGCACCAAGTTCTTCTTTGAATCTACACACAAATAGAAAGACCGCCTTCCTCAAATTCTAATAAGCATACAAAGAGATAAACATAAACTTATATCAAATTGGTTCTAATTAACATTTGGTAAACAATTCAACCACAAATAATTAAACAGAAAGTGAATTGTTAGAATGTTGCAAAATGATTTGGTTGGTGGCGGGGGGAGGAGAGATAATCATATATATATCAAATGAAAACAATAGTAAGACAATATACATGATTATCGACACTAGCACCTGCATCACCCGAGTCTGGTTTCCTCGAGCCTGTACCACTTATTAGCTTCAACTCCTTTTGTAAATAGTAGTTTTACTCCATATTGGAAACACAAGGAAATTTTAGGCCCAGCTCAAACCCATACAATACAATCAAAACCAAGAAGTCTTGATGAAGAAGAAATTATAAAAACATGTTGATGCAGGAAAAATCGCCCTTTGTCAATAACAGGGGTTATCCCCAATAAGAAGTCTCAATTAAACTTCTCACCATTTGGAATAGGGAACCCATCTGAATTCTAGCCCGACAACCATTTCTAGTTTTGAGTTTACCAATTGCGGCACGGTCCACCGATGAAGGTGTCCTAAGCTAAAGAATGAAATGCAACTAATCTAAGATGCATGCACCCATATGAAACTAAGGTAACCAGAAAGTAAACATATAACTAGTCATGTTCTTGTCGAGGGCCTGAGAAATAGTTCAGATAGAGCAAAGACAAGAATATGAATAAAGAATTGTAAACACAACATAGTCTAGCATTTAAACAATCGTTTACAGTTCTACGCTCATGAATTCAGACAAATATTCTCTGAAGAACAGAAATAAGAATGCAACTATCATACATAAGAATAGTCTACAACATGAAGTACATTCTTACACAACCTGAGTGCTGAGCAAAACACAAAAGAATAGTCCAAAATATGTCCAACACAATAATCAAAGCTCTCCAGAAAATAACTTGGCCAAATTGGCTTCTCGTCATTAATAGTTTGAGTAATATACATCAAAACTCCAAGGGGTGCTTCTCAATTTTAGTTAACACCCTGTTCCCAAAATAGTTTAGAAAATGTACAATGTTTGAAGAGCCCAAAATCCCTTTACTTGGATACAATCCCCATATTTATTGAAGTTCTCCTTGACTCTTGGCCTTCCACCTTCCCCCCATGACCTTTCATTTACCCTTATTTGTCCTTATCCTCTTTGTAATGATAAAAGAACAAAGTAGCAGTTACATTTCAAATTTGTCTTTTAGTGATGATGGACCATCATAAATTCCGGCTATATTCTACCTCACCCGTCGTAATGACTGACTTGGACATTGGGAGATTCAATCGTCATAGGGTTGGGACTTCCTCTTCATTCATTTGAGTTCGATTCCCTTAGCTGCTCCCCACCATTGCGAAAATCATTGTTGTTGTTGTTGTTATATCATCCTTGGATGTAGATCACATTGTGAGGATATTGTTGCATACAGGTAGTTTCTTTGATGTGTGGAAGCTATGCCTTCATGGTTTGATTCACTCACACATTGACTATAGGGATTGTTGAGTATGACCTTCCCTTGGCATTGGTACTTGACACCATCCAATATGCAACAAATGAGTGACCTCAGAGTAGCATTAAAATAGACTATTAAAACAAAGCATTTGAACCCATAGAAATGAAACATTAATAGATTGAAATTTTGTATATGCTTTCCTAAATTCGGTTCCTAGTTCCTCTACTCACAGTTGAGGTGTCGTTTTTCTCAGGGTTGTTGATAAGCTACTAGATCTTAATACTGAAAAATGTAAACAATTGGTGAGGAATTTCTCCAATTACATAATTGGGAAGTTGTATATCTTGGAAATAACTTTCCAATGGTATAAGGAACGTGCAAAAAGGGCATCCAAGTCAAAAGTGACGGAAAAAATACCAAAGGTAGTTTGGTAGGGTCATGTCCCTATTTTGGAGCAGTTTGTGGGAACTCATCCGACGTGAACAGAAGTTCATCAAAGGAACTCTTCCATTGTGAACCGGAGCTCATCAAAGGAACTCTTCCAGTATGAACCGAAGCTCATCAAAGAAACTCCTTTGGTGTAAATCGACAAGGATGGCACAAATTGCTTTGGTTCATCGGTGAAGAAGGAACGAACTGCTTCAGTTGAGTCAACAAAGATTAATCGATTAACTTCAGTGTTATTAAGTTGATGGTTGAGGAAAGTCTCAGAACATTTGGGGAGCCTCAGTTGCATTATGTTGTATGCAATCGCAAATGATAGTTGTAGTGTCTGAGCCTAGACTAAGTTTTTATATCATCGTCATGTTATGTGCAAACCCAACTCAAATCGTCATGCATTGGGTTTGGTTTCATTTGTTGGTACCTAGTTTGATTGTAATTTTGAAAGGAGGAGAAAGTTTAATATTTAAATGGCTTAAAGATTAAAAATTATTAAAAAAGGGGGTGGTCCTCCATTTACCCCACCTTACACTCAAGTCACATGGCATGGATGGCATGGTTTATATAAAAAAAGGTTTTAATATCATTAGGCATAAGGGGAAGGGGGTGGCATGCCACGATCCTTCTCCCTCCCACTCCATAATATGTTAGCGAGTTTGTGAAGGTCATCATATATTTAAAGAAGTCCACCTTGAACCAATAAAAACAAAGGGGGGAGTCATGGGTCATGCCCCACTCCCCTCCTCCACCTCACATAATCAAACGTGCATTTTTTTTATGACATTGACGTTGACTGGATACCAAATTACGAATTCATGTTATGAATGTCAACGGGTGCACCAAAGACCACGTTACGAACATCAGTGGGTGTACTAGAGCACTTGTTAAGAACAACATCGCGTGTACTAAAGCACTTGTTAAGAGCAACGCCAGGTGTACTGGAGCACTTATTACGAAGATTGTCGATTGAGTGTTAGGTTCATTTTTTTTTTATTGTAGGTTGATTTAAGACAAGGTTATGGTGTGTAGTTACATGGGCGTGACTTTGTTGACCAATATCTTATCACATTCATTTATAAAATGGGTTTTTACATTGTAAAAAACAAAGTCAATATATTGTAGGTATTGAGGGATGTGGGGTTTCAAGGGGTTTATAGGTATTGGGGGTATAAAAAGGGTTATCTAGTGAAAATAGGAGTTTCATTTATTGCAAAGATGAATTGGGAAGGGGGTTAAACAAAAGGATTTTGGGAGATATTTACCAATATCTAGTGAAATTAGGGGTATTATTTAATATCCTGTGAACAAAGGTGCTATGTCACAAGTTCATAGAGTGAACATCTAGTGCATGTAGTATTTTAAAAAGAATAAAGTGGAGGGGGGCGTGTGGGCTATAGACCCTCCCCCTCCCTGTAACACTCCAAGTTTATTAAACTGAACCAACTCCATTTTATAATGTAACTTATCCCTCCCTTTTTCTTTTATTTAAATTAATTAATTTTCTTTTAATAAATTTAAATATTTCAAATTAAAATTAATCAAATTAAATATTTAAATATGAAATGATTTTGTAGCATTTTCCAGACAAAATTTGTTCATCGACGTGAGATGAACATTGCTAATTAAAGTTAATGTTTTCGGAGGGGACCTTGGCGTTATCTAACACGGTTTCAAAGACTCGCAACTTTCCCATACAACCTTTTATTGGGGTACCGTTTTTTGCGATAAAAAGAGCATAGGGAGACACTTTTAGTGAGATAATTGACCATGTTATTCAAACATAGGAGTTGTGGATAACAAGGCGGACTTGGACTAGAAATCCTTGATGATTGTTTTGACACTTTTGGGCCTCGTATTTTGATTCCATTAGTTGCGTTGGAATTGTAATAACATAAATCATACAATTGGCTTGTTTCAGGGAAGAAAAGTACACTTTGAAAAACACTGAAAAATTGCACTCAAAGGTGGTTTTTAATGAAATTACGGGTCATGTTCTTGTTGTTTCTTTGCCCGAATCTAGTTATGTTAGTTCCCGCATCATCTATGTTGTATAGGCTCTTATTTCATCCGTTGAAGTTGAGGTAGTCTGTGAGTAGAAGAAAAATATAAATCCGCGAAAACAACCAACTAACATTTGGAGAGTTTATCACTGTTTAGGAGCTTGGAGGGCCAATTTTTTTCAATATGCAATTCAGAGCCAAGGAAAGTCTTATAGATGTTGTAGTTAACCCACCTAATGATAGATGACACTTTCATGATCATGGTTTAGTCATAAAATCAAGAAATGCAAAATAAACAAGTTGGTGTGGGATTCACGATAAAAAATACTAGTGACAAAAACAGGCTTAATTATGATTGAAAATCAAGTAGATCATGTGAGATATGTGATCAGTCACCATTTATCCAGTTAGGCATAAACAACTTAATGATAGGATCCCAACTGACAGACGCAACGAGAAGGATATGAGTTGGAGGAGAATAGCGGAGTGTTAAGATAAACGAGAGTCATTGACAAGGTCAATGTCAGTGAGGAAAAGAAGATCATAGTTGATACACTCAGTGTCGATGAGGGGTCGACATCTCTCTAATGGCACATCAATGATAGAAGAGGGAAACTCATGGATAAACAATGCATCGGAGGACATCGGAGGAATGAGTTTGGCGAAAGGTTTTGCTCCATCAGAGGTGGTGTTCGGAGCTCTTCTGGTCGTACCGATAGAGTTCGTAGGAACTCCTCCGGTCACACCAAAAGAGTTCATGGGAACTCCTTTGATCACACCAGAAGAGTTTGTGGGAACTCCTTAGGTCACACTGAAGAGGATAACGGGAAGTGTGTCGATAAAGAGTTATATATATCAGATGACTTGTTTGGAACTCCTCCAGTTGCATTGACAAGTATGATGGGAAGTCCGTCGGTGTATTGACAGAGTTTGATGCAACTCCACCAGTATTTCCAAAACTCTGAGGAAAATGAAAGTAAAGAAACTTTCCAATTGAAGCATCATGAAGAATCGTTGCAAATGGTAAAGTACAATGGAGAGGTAAGAGAGGTTTGAGCTTTACCATTTGCACGAGAGAGTATGAGAGGCTTTCCAGTAGAAAATTTTAGTGGGGTGGGGGGAAATTTCATCTCTTATGGAAAAGGTAAGAGAGGAAATTAAGGAGGGTGTAGCGTGGTCATTACAAATGGAGACACATTGGACGAAGCCAAAATCTCTGCTAATATTCCCTAACTTATAAGAAAAAATATAGAGGGTCATATAATTACTTTTAAGATAAAAATTATGGAATAAAAGTGAAAAAATTACCCGAAAGATTTCATTGTGGTGGGCTCAATGGTGATGCTTGCATGCTGGCTAGTAGATCTTGTCTGTTGTAAATAGAGGATGAATGATGGTGAAATTTATATCCTCAAACTGCGCCGACCATTCAGGTTGGTATATCCATCATGGGGCTGATATAGGTTTGGGATATAAAAATATTTTCACCAGGTGCATATATATTATCTCTCATGTGTTGCTCCACTGCCCACAAACATCCATATCCCTGATGGAGGCACCACAAAATCATAGTCCTTGCTCCACTTCTAGCGAGCGTCCATAGCCCCGATGGAGATATTTGCATGTCCCCTAGTATGGTCAAGCATTATTTCCCATTCCTTCCTGGTTTATTTAGTGCATGCTTCGCATCCAGTGGATGGGGAAAATTGTGGCCTTTTATATTGATAGGGGATGACTTCTAGCTATGGATATTTATTTGATTATTTTCTACACTAGGCTAAATAAGGTTATCCCTTTTGATTTTTATCCTTTAGACTTTAACACTTCACCTTTCACATGAGAAACTACTTAGTGTGTGGCTGGTTCTCCCATTACGTAGGATCTGCTCACTAGACAATATGCAAGAATGATTGTTGATTAACCACTCTCTTAAATCATGGTTTTACCATTGTTACAATATTTCAAAACTATTATGATTCATGCTCAAACAAAGACCCCTAGTTCAACTCATAAGCTACGAAAGAGATGGAAGTTTACTCGAGAATGTTTCCAGTGCAAAGGTGTTTCTTGTAAAAGACATACGGAGGTGAGAGTTATGTATGTCATCAAATATAATCAATAATTACAAGATGAACAAACATTAGAGAATGAATTGTCTCCAAGGGGAAAGGTGATGAAGAAAGAAAGAGAAGAGACATATTCATAATTATATTATAGATTCAGCCTAAAACTTGCGGCAATTAAAAAATCAAACTTTGGGTAATTGATGATCAAAGATATGCAATCAACAAAGAGGGTAAATTGAGAAAGAGATCATGAATTTAAGTGTTTCCAACAACCTTAAGGAGGTTCACGCATCCTAACACAACAAGTGATTTGCAACCTCTTGGAAATACTAATCCATTTGAAATCCCATACGTGGATTATTTCATTTAGATGGGCTTATGTGCTAGCGTTGGCTGAGAATTGCATCTCTCATCATCATTTTCTGAAAACTATTAGTTCATCTTTGCAACCTTGTGCTTCAAAAAGTAAGGATTTGAAAGTGTTTTCATTTGTCACTCATCATATGTTTTTCTCTAGTTGTATTTGATCTTCACTCACTCTCTACATATTCCAACTCTAAAAATTATTCTGCAGCGTGACATGCTCATCTCTTCACCAGTTCAGATCAAGTGTGTGATACCAATTGTGCACTTTTACCCAGGTGACGTGTCCAATTTTCTGAAATCATTTATCTTCCTTGAGTCATGTCATTTTATTCAATAGAGCACAAAATTCCACGAGAGGGATCTGCACACAAGCGAAAAAAACATATCACCAATTAAGACTAGTGACCAATGATGTGAGTTGCTCTATTAGCCAATTTTGGACATAATTACTTGACCAGTTAGAAACTTGACCAAAAGTGATGTCAAATAAAATAATCCCCTCCCAGAAAATAATATTCATAGAGATTTCATAACATAAAATAGAACCAAAGCATGTATCCGGGCTAGCATGGAACAATAAACCAAAAGATGAATCTTTGAAAAAATGAGGAAGCATACCTATTGGGATGCATGAAGTCAAATCATGAGTCTTACCAGTTATTGTTTCCAGGATCCCAATAGAGAGATAGATTCAACTTAGCTCGAATAATTTTTTATTGAGAGGAGGCTCATTTTCGGGAAGTAAATGACTATGGTTGTAATGATCATCGTTTCTACCTCGAAACAATGCATTTGAGAATCATTTTGTTGATCGATGCCTGAGAGGTTGGAGTTCATTGTACTTGAGTCACAACGCTCTTTCTTGGGCAAGTATATATGTCACCTACTATATGATTTGTGATTTTGTGTTTGGCTAGGTTTTGAAAGAGTATTCATGATGAGCCTTCCCAAAAATTGTAGGTCAATGTCTTGAAGAAATCGGTTGAGAATTTCATAAGTTGGTTGTGAACTTCATAAGAAAACCAAAACAAGAATGTATCAAGAGAGAACAATGAAAACCAATCAGTTAGTCCAAGTCAAGATATTGCATTTGATTACTCGAAGAGTATAACAATAGAATGGGAAATCAAATCAAGAAGATTAGAACTAAGTCAAAGATATTCAAATAACACACCTTTAAACTTCAGTGGGCCTAAAAAAATTGTATGTCACCATACCCAAGTCATTAAAGGAGGCCATTTTGTAATACCCCAAGGGTGAGCCCCTGCTGAATTGCAATGATATTTAATGATGTTTATAGGTTGGTGAGCCAAGTGTTTATAAGTTGGGAGGCTTATTTGTTTATTAGGGCGGAGAGCCTAGATGCTAAGGCCAATGAGCCTATTTTTTTATATGTAATTATGCAGATCATTAATAAAAATACATCATTGCGTGTAGACCAACCACGAAGAAAGAGTTATGGGGGACTAAGCTCCACTAGGAAGGGAAAGGGAAGGGGGATGAGAGGCTAGGAAAAAGGGGCTAAGCTTGAGGGATTAACCCAAGGGAATATTATAATGTATTTCCCAAAATACTAAGGCTTGGGGAAATAAAACTTCTTATCCTAAGTTCCTTTGGGGAGAGGAATAAACTCCAAGTGGAGAGGAACGATATTTTGGAGAGCCATGTGTCATCAAGGGCGCATGTACTTTTACGGGGGAAAATATGTCATTGTGGGGGTTCGCCAACCATTCTTTCAATATTTCCTCACGATTTCACTCACCACCTTCTCTCCATTCACTCATGCACCAAGAAAATAGGAAGTCAGCCATTTTCCGCCATTGTTGAACCCTTTTCCATCGTGAACCTATGTAACTTGCACTCATTGGTATTTTGTTGCGTCATACCTTTCCTTACCCTAGTTTTGTTGTTGCCTTCACCCTTTCCCGTTTTTCTGAGGAGTTGGACAGAAGAAGTAGGTTGTCATGCCTATGGTTTTGAAGAGGCAGGTTCACAAGCTTGTGGTTTGAATAAGCAGGTTGTTAGGCATGTGAGCAACTCTCTCCAGGTGAGAGAGATTGTTGGGTAAGTGATTTCTCCTAGAGAGAGTCCAACAAAACCTATAGAGCTCTGAGAATTCTTGATCTGTCCTATTGTTGAAGCCCTGGAAGGGAAGTGGAACAATCGATGGACTGTGGAACAATGAAGGTGTATATTCACAGGGTGGGACATACATGTGGGGAATGAGAGTATGTGAGATGTGGGAGTAATTAGGCTCCTTGGAGGGAATCTGTCTTGTAGCATTGTGTAGTTTTCCGTAGTCTCAGCCTAGCCTAGGATTCCTTTATCTTAGGTGGAGTTTAGTCCCAACTTGGGGGTGACCCACTGCTGATAGCTTGGAGTAGCTTGGTCTAAGGCTGGGAGGTTCATGGAATGTTTGCACATAGTTGGTGTACTTGAATTAAAAGATAAGTATCATTTCTATGTTAATATCAAATGATGTGTTCAGTACATGTCTGTTATTTATGAGAATTGCATGTGTTTGTTGCATGTATGATTTAGTGTTAATTCTGCATGAATCTATGTATGAGAAAAATGTTTATATCTATTAAAATTGCATTATATATATATATATATATATATTAGAGTTTGAAAACAAAGTAGAGGGTGTTTTTGGTAGCATGCCTGGCCCTAGGATGGTTGGGTATGTTACAATGTGGTATCAGAGCATGAGAGATTTTTAAGTGGCATGGCCCAGCCTAGAAGGATCAGTATGTTACAAATTGGTATCAGAGCCCATGGATTCAATACTGAACCTGGATGGGCCACAAATATGGAATTTGAAGTAAATATTCCATAGGGATTTGATGTATAGAGTGCGAGAGCGGTGCTGAGAGAGCTCCTCGGTGGTATTGGAAAGCTCAGGAGGTGTAGCAATCTGATAAATCATGACAACCATGGTATTGGGCCACAAAGTTAAAAATTGGGCCGTAGGATCTTTTCAGAAGAAGATAGATCCCTCACAACCGTCGGATCCAGAGTTTAGCAGTATGGGGGTTGTGTGGTGTATCAACATGGAAATCCTCCAAAGTCCCATAGTGATTCTCATTCGTAGATCATTCTAGAGGAGGAGAGTCGTTGGATTTCCCAAAGTGTTTCGGCGGTTCGATGTTTAGGGAAATCTGTTGGAGATGGTGCGGTGAAGAAATCGTCGAAGTCCCGAAGCTACGAGAAGCAGTTGTCAGCAGTCAGCAATTCGAGAGTTTTGAAAATGTGTAGATGAAAAGAGATCTTTTGAAGTGTTGGAATCATGGAACATCGAAGTAACATAGACCTGATTGACAGTTCGTCAGTTCAGTGGTTTTGAAATGTTTTGATTTGTTTGGCATTCAGTAGTTCGGTAGTTCGGTAGTTTGACAGTCGACAGTTCGGTAGTTCGACAGTTTTGAGAAAGTGTTGATGATAAGAAATTACCGAATTCCTGAAGCATCAGATATGATGTGGCATGATGACATCACCTAGGGTGACGTGGACCTACCCTAAGTCTGCCATGTGTCACCTTTTTGTACTTTTGATAGGCCCTTAGTATCGATTGGGACCTGACACATGTCACTCATTGGTGGGGCCACGTGCCACCACCTTGATTGATGATAGTTGTACTACATGGACCCCGAGAGGTTAAGTGTTTTGATGGTTCAACATTCGGGGGAAAACTGTTGAAAGAACTTCCAGATCTCTGAAGTTTCGGAATCTCGAAGTTCTGAAGTCACGAAGCACTGAAGTGACGTGGCTTGATGATGTCACCTGGGGTGACGTGGGTACATAGGATGCGTGCCACGTGTCAGTGTGTTTTGTTCTTTTAAAAGGATGATTTTTCCAATTAGAACTTGACATGTGTCACCCCTCATATTGGTCCACATGTCCGCTTCTTGGAATCTTCCACATATCACCTGGGTGTGCAATACTAAGTGGACCCTAGGAGTTCTGCAATTTGTCGTTTGGAAGGAATGAAGTGTGAGGAAGGAAAAAACCCCAAAGATCCTAAGATCAAAGTAAATCCTCATCGTTGATCGGGAGAGGACACGCGATAGTAGATCCCGTATTCCGAAGGATTCAAGGCATAAAAAGTTGAGGTCGATGACTTTTGGAGTCCCAAAGGCCAGCGTCCATCTCGATCGTTGATCACAGAGGATGTGGGGTGCTAGATCCCAAGGTCCAGAGAAGTGGTACTCTCAAGGAATTGAGTTGCAAATTGTTGTGAGTAGAGAACTCCCGAAGGTCGAAGTTAATCTCGACCATTGGTCGAGAGATGAAATGTGGAGGCAAGACAGAGAGAATCTTCGGTGAGTCGACACTTCAGGAGATTTGTAGAGAAGTGATTTGGAAACCGTCGAAGCCCAGAGTCCCAGAGATCCTATCCACCGTAGATCTAAACAAACACTGGGGATTGTCAATCTGTATGTCCTCCAAGTATTCAGAGAATTAGCGTTCGAAGGAAATGTATTGTAATGAAGGAAGATCCTCCAAAGCCCCGAAGTTCTGGAGCTCCGAAGTACTGAAGTTACAGATAAGTGCCTATCATTCTAGCACTTGGTCACAGCCCGTGCTCACATGAATTTGGGGGCCGAAGAAAAGGGGCTAGCGCCCAAAATGTTGTTTTAAGAACAGGAAATGGCTTAGAGAAAGAGCCTGTGAGGTTCTTGATTGAGTACAGACCTATACCTAAATAAGTAAGGAAGGCTTGTAAACCTAAAGAATAGATCAAGTACGGATCCAAGAGCCAATTCGACTCTGAGTTGGAAGAATCCATGTGCAGGCATTGCAACACTGAAAAGACAAATTGTTCAAGTATCCATAACTTCCTACTCAAAACTCAGAATTGAGCATGGAAACATGCATTGGAAAGGTATTGAACAGTAGAAGATAATTATTCACCCAAAAATGGGATCTGAATAGTCAATTTCTCAAGGAATCAACAAAAAAGAAATCTGATATATATTAATGAATCATAATGGTTCATGTTTTCATGAAATTATTAAGAATAATTAGACTGACAAAGTTTTGTTGGATGCACATTTTTGCAGAATTAACAGTTGTCAGATCATAATTAGCACAGAGTGTAGAGTGAAGGATAATACACAAATAGTCCACAATCAAAAGGATTAAATCAGAGGGATGAATGTCCAGTTGGGTATGGAAGGAACCAACTCCAATGGACTTGGAGGAGGAAAGGAGGAAGACATAAATCTAGCCGAGAGCCTCATAAAATTGCAAACAGGTGTCCAAAGCCATAAGGCTAATAATGAGAGGCTTATGAAGACCAAGGAACAATAGGAAGACTTCAATATGAAGTTAATGAAAATCCTGGACATAATTGAAAAGAAGTTGGATAAGGATAGTGGCTCCAACAAATCAGGAAGCCACAAGACCCCTGAGGAAAAAGGAATATCAAGGAGTGGTATCAGACATCACCATCACTCCCAAAAGTATTCCAACAGGAGAGCACATAGTAGCTCAAGCCCACCCCTATCAGGAAGCATAGGAGGTTTGGGGTGGATGAATTGAAAGGATAAATGAATAATATCAATCCTCCTACTTTTGATGGTGAGCACAAGAAAGATGAATATGTTGAGACATGGTTGTTATGCATGAGGAAGTACTTCCAATTACATAACTATTCTTCCCATGTGGAAGGAAGAATTGTTATCTATTAGCTAAAAGGAAAGGCATCCATGTGGTGGGATCATCTTGTGCAAGTGTAGCACATTAGAGAGAAAAATGTGACTTGGGAGGAATTCAAGAAGCATTTTAAGAAGAAATATCCGAGTAAGAGGTATTATGAAAAAAAAATGAAAGAGTTATTTAAACGCAAACTGGGCAACATGACTATTGATGAATATGAAAGGAGATTTTTAGAATTGTTGAAGTATGTCTCCTTCATCAAGGATGAGACAGTAAATATTCAGAGGTATTTGAGTGGGATTCCATCTTTCATCAGTGACAAGATCCAATATGATGATCCCAAGACTTTGGAGGAAACCCTAAGGAGAGGAAAGTGTTTATATGATCAACAAAAAGGAAAGCCTACTTTCCAAAGAGCTTGGGAAGACAAGAATAAGTTTAAGAGGGAACAGAGGCAAAAGGGGAACAAGCCACCATTTTTCAGAAACATTCCTCAAGGACAACCATCTTTTAGAGAGCACATGATGGTTGAGGTAGGTGGGAAAAGGCCAAGGCAGACACCCATTTAATGTTGGTGTTGTAAAGAATACCATAAGTATATAGATTGTCATCACAAGAGTGACAAAGTGAGAGATGTCCATAATGTACAGCAAGCAGAAACAGTGAAGGACATGGGCAGGAGTGTACCTAGGATCTATGCAGCCCTAGACAACAAGCAAGTTGAGTTTCAATCACACATGAATGAAGTTGAAGGTATGATCAATAACCATGCCTTTACTAATTTAATAGATTCATGAGCTAGGCATATCTATATAGATCCTAAGGTAGTGGAAATATTGATTTTTCCAAGAAGCAAGCATGAGAAATATTGGTTGGTACAATTGGCTACATGAACCAAGAGAAAGTTTGTTCAGTTGGTTAAATCATGTCCAATGGACATGATTGGGCTAAGTACCAAGGAAGATTTGAACATCCTACGATTGGGTTCATATGACTGTCTAATTGGTATGGATTGGTTGGACCAACACCATGTTGTCTTAGAATGTCATAACAAGGAATTTAATTTCCTAGATGAGAAAGGGAACACAAGAACAATCCAAGGAATTCCTAGGGAAGTTACTGTCCGAGAGATGTCAACAATGCAACTAAAGAAGTATTACATGAAGGGCTTCCAATTATTTGCAGCTCATATGGAGGAAGCACCTAAGGATAAGGTGCCAAATTTGGAGGATCATGCAGTTATTAAATATTTTGAAGATGTGTTTAAGGAGATACAAGGACTATCTCCAAAGAGAGATATTGATTTCTCTATAAATTTGATGCCTGGAGAAGCTCCAATATCAAAGACACCCTATAGAATGAGTACACCAGAGCTGAAGGAGTTGCAAATGCAAATTGAAGATCTTTTGAAGAAGGGGTATATACGCCCAAGTGTGTCACCTTGGGGTTCCCTAGTCTTGTTTGTGAAGAAGAAAGATGGAACATTGAGATTGTGCATTAACTTCAAACAATTGAACAAAGTGACTATAAAGAACAAGTATCCTTTGCCAAGGATCGATGATCTCTTTGATCAGTTAAAGGATGCAAGGATATTCTCAAAGATTGATCTTAGTTCAGGATATCATCAAGTAAGGATCAGAGATGAAGACATTAGCAAGACTGCCTTTAGGACAAGGTATGGTCATTACAAGTTCACAGTGATGCCATTTGGGTTATCAAATGCATCGGTTGTTTTCATGTGCTTAATGAATGGTGTTTTCCGAGAATATTTAGACAAGTTTGTCATTGTCTTTTTGGATGGCATCCTTGTATATTCCAAGTCAGAAGAAGATCATGAGCACCACATGAGGATGGTGTTACAAGTGTTAAGAGAGCACCAATTTTATTCCAAATTGAGCAAGTGCTCATTTTATCAAAACCAAATTCACTATTTGGGGCATATCACATTCGAAGAAGGGATAACAGTGGACCTTGAAAAGATTGAATCCATTAAAGGGTGGAAAACACCTAAGAATGTGACAGAAGTAATATCCTTCATGGGTATAGCTGGCTACTATAGAAGATTCATTGTAGGGTTTTTCGAGAATTTCTCACCCAATTACTTCTTTGCAAAGGAAGGGGGTGAAGTTTCAATGGACAACAGAATGTGAAAAGAGCTTCCAACAATTGAAGTAGTTGTTAACCAATGCTCCAATTCTCAAGATTCCTGATCTGAATGAAGATTTTGTGGTTTGCATAGATGCATGCAAAGAAGGAATTGGTGGAGTCCTCAATCAAAATGGGTTTGTGATATGTTTTGAATCCATAAAATTGAAAGAGCATGAAAGGATCTATGCCACTCATGATTTGGAGTTGGAAACCATAGTGCACACCTTGAAGAAGTGGAGGCAAGAGGTTTGAGCTAAGGACAGACCATAATGGTATGAAATAATTTTTAGATCGACCAACTTTGAATGTTAGGCAGAGCAGATGGTTGGAATTCTTCTGTGAGTATGACTTTGATATCAAGTACATCAAAGGAAAAGAGAACAAAGTGGTTGATGCACCTAGCAGGACAGTGCATGAACTGCATGCTACAACATGTATCAAACTGATCTTAAAGGTAGAATTTGTGAGGATGCAAAAGTAGATTTGCAATACATGGAATTGGTAACAAAATTACAGCAAGGTAAAATGCAACAAAAAGTTGAAGATCATGAATTGGGAAAAGATGGAATTCTCTTGTACAAGAACATAATTTATGTACCCAATTCTCATGAATTGAGGAGCATGATTTTGAAAGAAATGCATAATGTACCTTATGTTGGACATCAGGATATCATAAAACAGTTGCAACAGTCAAGAGCCAATATTATTGGCCAGGAATGAAGAAAGAGATTGCTAAGTACATTGCTAAATGTTTGGAGTTTCAAAAGGTCAAGGATGAGCATAGACACCCAGCTAGGTTGCTGCAACCATTGCCCATTCTTGAGTGGAAGTGGGAAGTGGAGACAATGGATTTCATCACCAAATTTCCTAGAACAACAAAGCAACATGATGTTATCATAGTAGTGGTGGACAAGCTTACCAAAGTTGCCCATTTCATTCCTATGAAGGTTACTCACAAGGAAACCAGTGTTGTTGATATTTATATGAGGGAAGTAGCACACTTGCATGGCATACCCAAGACAATTGTGTCTGACATAGAGCCAAAGTTTACCTCAAATTTCTGGAAGGGATTATTCAAAGGGTTCAGAAAAAATCTGAACTTCAGCACAACTTATCATCCCGAGACTGATGGGAAAACATAAAGAGTGAACCAATTGATAGAGGATATGCTAAGGATGTATATGGTGGACAAACCATCTAAATGGAAATATTATATACACTTGGTAGAATTTTCCTACAACAATGGGTACCAAGAATCAGTGAAGATGAGCCCATTTGAGGCACTTTATGGCAGAAAGTGAAACACACCAGTAAGTTGGGACAACCCAGCAGATAGAGCAGTGATTGGGCCAGAGTTGCTCAGGGAAATGGAAGAGAAAATGTTGAAGATAAAACATAATTTAAAAGATTCCCAAGAAAGGCAAAAATGCTACACTGACAAGGGTAGAACTCACAGGGAGTTTAAAGTGGGTGATCATGTTTTCTTAAAGGTGAAGGCCAACAAAAGTTCCCTGAAGTTGGGAAATTGTTCTAAGTTGGCAGCTAGATATTGTGGGCCATTTGAAATCTTAGAGAGGATTGGACTAGTAGCTTATATGATTGCATTGTCTACATCTATGTCTATACATAATGTATTCCATGTATCATTGCTTAAAAAATATATACCCGATGCTAATCATGTTATTGATTGGAATGTGATTAAGGTGGAGTAAGAAAGCGCTTTTCAAGTGCATCCGGTACACATTCTAGACTGAAAAATCAAACATCTCTCGAATCGAGCCACGGGGCTTGTAAAGGTCCAATGGACCTGGTATGTTCCTGAAGACAAAATTTGGGAGCATGAAGATGCTATGCGAGCAGAATACCCGCATCGTTTAGAATATTTTTGAAAATCTTGTTGTAATATGTAAATATGATGCACTGAGGACAGTGCATAAATAAGGGGAGGGGATTGTAATACCCCGAGGGAGAGCCCTTGCTAAATTGTAATGATATTTAATGATGTTTATAGGATGATTAGCCAAGTGTTTATAAGTTGGGAGGCTTATGTGTTTATTAGGCCGAAGAGCCTAGATGCTAAGGCTAGTGAGCCTATTTTTGTATATGTAATTATGCAAATCATTAATAAAAATACATCGATGCGTGTAGAACAATTATGGAGAAAGAGTTATGGGGGACTAAGCTCCACTAGAAAGGGAAAGGGAAGGGGGCTAAGAGGCTAGGAAAAAGGGGCTAAGCTTGAGGGCTTAACCCAAGGGAATATGATAATGTATTTCCAAAAAACTAAGGCTTGGGGAAATAAACCTTGTTATCCTAAGTTCCTTTGGGGAGAGGAACGAGCTCCTGGAGAGCCATGTGTCATCCAAGACACATGCAACTTTATGGGGGAAAATCCGTCATTGTGGGGGTTCGCCAGCCATTCTTGCCATCTTTCCTCACGATTTCACTCACCGCCTTCGCCCCATTTACTCACACACCGAGCAGACAGGAAGTCAACTATTTTTCACCATTGTTGAACCCTCTTCCATTGTGAACCTCTGTAACTTGCGCTCAATGGTATTTTTCTGAGTCGTACTTTGCCTTACCCGAGTTTTGTTGTTTCCTTCACCCTTGCCCATTTGTCTGAGAAGTTGGACAGAAGAAGCAGGTTGCTAGGCTTATGGTTTTGAAGAGGCAGGTTGTTAGGCTCGTGGATTAAAGAAGAAGGTTGTTAGGACTGTGAGCAACTCTCTCCATGTGAGAGAGATTGATGGGGAAGTGATTTCTCCTGGAGGGAGTCCAGCAACAGCTACAGAGATTTGAGAATTCATGATCCGACCTATTGCTAAAGCCCTAGAAGGGAAGTGGAGTAGCTGATGGACTGTGGAACAATGAAGGTGTATATTCCCGTGGTGAGACATGCATGTGGGGAATGAGAGTTTGTGAGCGGTAGACGTAAGTAGGCTCCTTGGAGAGAATCCTTCCTGTTGCATTGTACAGTTTTCCGTAGTCTTAGCCTAGCCTAAGATTCCTTTACCCCGGGTGGAGTTTAGTCGCAGCTTGAGGGTGACCCACTACTGATAGCTTGGAGCAACGTGGTCTAAGGCTGGGAGGTTTGTGGAAGGTCTACATGCAGTTGGTGTACTTCAATTGAAAGATAAGTTTCATTTCCTTGTTAATATCAAATGATGTGTTTAGTGCATGCATGTTATTTATGAGAATTGCATGTGTTTGTTGCATGTATGATTTACTGTTAATTCCGCCTGAATTTGTGTATGAGTAGAATGTTTATATCTGTTAAAATTGCATTATATATATATATGTATGTGAGAGAGAGAGAGTTTGAAAACAGAGTAGAGGGTGTTTTTGGTAGCATGCCCGACCCTGGGATGGCTGGGTACGTTACAATATGGTATTGGAGCATGGGATATTTTTAAGTGGCATGATCCAGCCTGGAAGGATGGGTATATTACACATTTGATTTGAAAAATAGTATGTTTCACCCTCATATTGGACAATGCATGATGATAAAAAGATGATCTTTGTCAATTCGAGATCACAAGACCAAGGAAAATATGTATGTCTTGTTATTGAAGATGATTGGGCGAAGTGATTGACCTCAAAGTTCAGGCTTAGGAGTTTGTAATGGAAAAGACAACATTAAAGTGTTTGTGTGATGTGCTCTGTAACCCCTTTTGTTTCCGGGATACTCAACATAGTCAAAGGAAAACTGAAACTTGATGTTGTAGTCCAAGAGGTACATGTTAGAGATGAAATACACTATTTATTTTCTATAAATGAAAAATATTTTAAGGCTAGGAAAGAGATAAATGTATCAAGAGCCTCAAGAACAACCTCTTCATAGGACAACAAAAACTCGAATGATTTTACTCAATGGACATCACCATGAAAGAATTAAGTTACAAAGATCATGATCTGTTATAAGATTTTGAATTTTTTCCACACAAATCAATGATCTTCCTTTTACATTCTTGAAATCAACTCCATTACAAAAGGTTCAAGTCAATAGAAAAACATACCCGCTCAGAAGGTTTGTAATCATATGTTAACTCACCAATATTTGTTTTGAGAACCAATAAAATGAACTTGCGATACTGCAACATTGATTCAATGATCCATATGCCTTTGAGAGAAACACAACCACCGACATATTGATCAATAGGGTATGAATAACAGGACCATGGACAACTGATATTGTTCCTTCAACTCAGTTTCTATCTTCTCCAAGTTGTAAAGTATTCCTGAACATATATTCTTTCAACAACTCAGAATAATGAGTTGTCCAACTGTCAGTGTCAGATTGAATGCCATTGAAACAGGTGAAACTTCCAGTTGAACTTTTCAAATAATTATGCTCATGGCTTCCTCATGATAACCAAAGTTAAGCCAAGCTTTCAGTCAAATAAAAAAAATGAAATACATCAAATGAAAAGAAGAAAGCTTACATGCAAAAATAAACTTAGACTAAAACAAGCCATTGTGAGCTACGAACTAAAATAACAACAGTTGCTGGCTTTTATTCAAGAAAGCAGGATAAACCAAAATCTATGTTATACAAGCGAAATTAAAAACAAACATCTAAACTATGCACACAGAATGGAAGAAAATGAACTATGCTACTCCTATTCCTACTCTTAGATCCTACACTGGATAAAAAAATGGCTAAGTGAAAGCATAGTGCCAGTGCAACCAATCGAGTAACTCCAAACCAACAACCACATGTTTATCAAAATTCATTTGCAGAGAATGGAGAAGTAAGAGATCAAAGATAGGAAGAATTGATTCAAGCAAATATCTACCCAACATGTTAAATTCGACAACATTATGGATCATGGGAAATGTAGACATGTAGGATTCCTCCAACTAAAATTCAATTCTATCATAAAATTTACAATGATAACCATAGGATTGTTGGAAGGAAATGGAAAATGAATGACATACATGATGAGACCCATGAATGAAATTGGTGTGAAATGTACCTTGTGAGATAGTCTCGGTATGGGTGGCATCATTCATTTAAGGGGTCGAAGTAAGACAATGGGAACTTCACATAACCATCAGCCAAAATCGAAGTGCCTCATTATCCAGGATAGACTCCCCATGCCCACATTTTACATAACCTACATGATGACAGGAGAGACGATATCTAATAATTTGAGGGAAACATTGAGAGAAAGATGACTCCAAGCTTTCTCCTATGACATCAACAAAATCATGTGAGGAGTGATGGAGTATTAAGATAGAATCCAAGGACAAGTGATGCATCTACCCCTGAAGATCGACATGTGATTCTATAGAAGATTGAGATGATAGTGTTTCATGGATCAACTTGATGTTTTTTGTGCCTTGTATGGTGATGGGTTGTTCGTTTGATGTGACTTCTTCATGTGGATCGAGAAACTCATGCTCTAGATACTTTAAATTTTATGTTGTTAACATCTATGCATTGAGATAAAAAAAAATTCAAAATACACAAGATCAATGAATGCTAGGTTAGTACTCACATTCAATTCCAAAACAGAAAAGTAGTCATAAAAAATAAGGTTATCGGGGTCAAATTGTGATTCAACATGTTCCAGAAATGGAAAAGGACTTAGAAATTCATGCATCCTAGATGGAATGTCATGAAGAATAATTCTTTGATCGATCAAATCTTGGGAATATTATTGTTCTGATTTATCATTTAGTGTCCCATTGTAAGAAAAGTGTACAAACGATAATGCATGATAAAAATGTGGGTGCTCGTGTAAGTGATTAACATCAAACAGATTTGTATAAAGAGAATAGAAGTTTTCAGATTTTAAAATTGACAGGGTTTCTTCAATGAGAAATTCATCATAGACCAAAGTATATTTATGATTTTTTGAAGGGGAGACAATAGATGATTGCCACTCTAGGTCTGAGGGGTCTAAACTCTCGAGTGAAGATTCCCCCATAGCTGTAATAGAGTGTTGATTAGAGATCGTATATCCCCTATCCTTCATGGTCAGAATTGATTTGTGAATGAGAGATGATTTGATCATCCAAATTGTTCACTTCGGGAACAAAGATGAGATATGAAAACCAATCAAAGATTTCTTGGTCTAAGGGATTGTCATTTTCAGGAAATCTGCAATAAACATGCATGACTCTTTGAAAGAAATCATCCACAAATTCATCTTCGAGCCTACGAACTTCCACAAGTTCATCACAGAGTTCATGATAAACATAGTCTAGATGAGAAACGATAAAGATTTCCATGAATTGTTTCCAACTATATATATATTTCACTGGCAATGTCCCAAACTAGAGTTTAATCCATCCTTCAAATGCGAGGACAAATAATTGACAAATTTCATTGTCCCGAACAATCTTAAGATTTTGTCGAGTGATGTTAAACTGATTGAGATGCATGAATGCGGAGACATGGCCTTCAACATTGAATTTTGAGTTTGACAAGAGATTAATTGTCTCCACTGAGATGCCCCTGGTGGGTCTCGGAAGACTCAAAGGGTTATCCCATATGGAGATATGGAGAGGATCCATGGGCTAGTTAAAATTTAATGGAAATAACTCCACACGAGAAAGATTTTCATCCGACCCTCCTTCTAGCACCAATTCTATTGATACGAGGGAAATCACCTGTTGTCAATAGCACGGGTTACCCCCGATAAAAAGTCTCAATCAAACCTCTCATCGTTTGGAATAGGGAATCCATCTGGATTCTCAGCCAACAACCATTTATGGTTTTGAGTTTATCGATTGCGACCCGTTCCACCAATGAAGATGTCCTAAGCTAAAGAATGAAATGCAACTAATCTAAGATGCATGTGTCTGGACAGAACTAAGGTAACTGAAAAGTAAACATAGAACCAACCATGTTCATGTTGAGGGCTTGGGAAATAGTTCACATTGAGAAAAGGAATGAATATGAATAAATAATTGTAAACATAGAGTAGTCTAGTATTTAAAAAATCGTTTAAGGTTCTACACCCACGAATTTAGACAAATATTCTCCAAAGAACAAAAATAAGAATGCAATTATCATGCATAAGAATAGTCTACAACATGAAGTATATTCTTACACAACCCGAGTGTTGAGAAAAACACAAAAGAATAGTCCACAATATGTCCAACATGAGAATCAAAGTTCTTTAGAAAATAACTTGGCCAAATTAGCTTCTCCTCATTAACAGTTTCAATAATAATACATCAAAACTCCAAGGAGGGATTCTCAATTTTAGTTAGCACTATATTCCCAAAATAGTTTAGAAAATGTACAATGCTTGAAGAGCCCAAAAGTCCTTTACTTGGATACAATCCCCATATTTATTGAAGTTTTCATTGACTCTTGGCCTTCCGCCTTGCCTCCATGACCTTTCATTTACCCTTATTTGTCCTTATCCTCTTTGTAATGATAAGAGAACAAAGATAACAGTTACATTTTGAATTTTTCTTTTAGCGCTGGTAGGCCATCATAGATTTTTGCTATAGTGTACCCCACCCACCATAATGATTGACTTGGACATTGAGATATTCAATCGTCATAGGGTTCACACTTCTTCTTCAATCATTTGAGTTTGATTCCCTTAATCCTGCAAAATGTAAGCAATTGGTGAGGAATTTGTCAAATCACATAACTGAGAAGTTGTAGATCTCAGAAAGAAATTTCCAACAATACAAGGAAAACACGAAACGAGCATCCAAGTATAAAGTTATGGCCAAAATACAAGAGGAACTTTGGTAGGGTCCTCTCCCTATTTCAAAGCAACGTGTGAGAACTCCTCCTTTGCTTCTGGAGAAGTTTGTGGGAACTCCTCTGGTGTGAACCACAACTCATCAAAGGAACTCTTCTGGTATGAATCAAAGATCAGAAAAGGAACTTCTTTGGTGTGAACTGATGAGGATGGCGCGAACTACTCCAATTCGTCGACGAAGAAGGCACAAAATGCTCTTGTTGAGTTGGCGAAGATTAAGTGATTAGCTCCAATGTTATTAAGTTGATGGTTAATAAAAGTCTCATAACATTTGGGGAGGCCCAGTTATGTCACGTTGTACGTACTCGCAAATGATCATTGCAGTATCTGAGCCTAGACCGAATTTTCGTATCATCATCATGATGTGCATGGACTCAGCTCAAATCATCATACATTGGGTTTGGTTTCATGTGATGGTACCTCGTTTGATTGCGATTCTGAGAGGGAGAAAATTTTAATATTTAAATGGTTAAAAGATTAAAAATTGTTAAAAAAGGGGGGTGGTCCCCCATTCACCCCACCTTACACTCAAGTCACATGGCATGGTTTATATAAAAAGGTTTTAATATCATTAGGCATAAGGGAGAGGGGGGTGGCATCATGCATGCCACACCCCTTCTCTCTCCCCTCCATAGTATGCTAACGAGTTCGTGAAGGTCGTCATATATTTAAAAAAGTCCACCTTGAACCAATAAAAATAAAAACAAAAACAAAAGGGGAGTCTTGGGCCATGCCCCACTCCCCTCCTCCACCTCACATCATTAAACGTGCACATTTTGTATCACATCAGCGCTAACTGGAGACCAAATTACGAACTCATGTCATGAATGTGGCCGGTGCACGGGAGACCATGTTACGAATAACGTCAGGTGTACGTTAAGAACAACAGCAGGTGTACCAGAGCACTTGCACTTGTTACATGTCGTCGGTTGAATGCTGGGTTCATTTGTTTTTTGGTCGTCGGTTGAGTTAAGACAAGGTTGGGGTGCGTGTAGTATTTTAAATTAATTAATTTTCTTTAATTAATTATTTTTCTTTCAAATTAATTAATTAATTAAATTAAATTTAAATTAATTAATTTTCTTTTAATCAGTTAAAGTATTTCAAATTAAAATTAAATAAATTAAAATATTAAAATATGAATTCTTTTATTTATTTGTCAAACGAAATTTGTGCATCGAAGTAAGATGAACATTGATTACCAAAGTTAACGTTTTCAAAGGGGACCTTGGTGTTACCTGGCACGATTTCGAAGATTCACAACTTGCCCATACAACGTTTGATTGGGGTATCATTTTTTGTGATGCGGATAGACTCAGGAGACATTTCTGGTGAGATAGTTGACCATGTCACTCAACCACTCCATAGGTGTTGTGGCTAACGAGGCGATCTTGGGCTAAACATCCTCGACGGTTGTTTTGGCACTTTCGGGCCTCGTATTTCAATTTTGTCAGTTCTATTGGAATCCTAATTTTGTCAATTGCTCAAGTTGAAAAGCTTGAGCAACTGTTGGAGTCCAAGTGAAAGAATTCTTTTTTAGGAGTGCAGTGAGAGGTGTTGCAATCTTTCCATAATTCTTAACAAACTTGTGATAATAACCTGTTAAGACCAGAAATCCACGCAAGCTTTTGAGAGTCTTTGCGTGAATCCAGTCTTACATAGCTTCAATCTTTTTAGGATCCACCCTAACGCCATCCTTGCCAACCAGATGACCCAAGTACTCTACTTCTGAGGCGCCAAAAGCACATTTAGACTATTTCAGGAAAAGTTGGTGCTGAGAGAGTAGATGGAGAACTCGATCCACATGAGCAAGATGTTTTGTCCAGGTCTTACTATAGATGGGGATATCATCAAAGAAAACTAAGACAAAATGACGGAGAAAATGACGAAAGACATGATTCATGAGGCTTTGGAAGGTGGAGGGGGCATTACACAAGCCAAAGGGCATGACCAAAAACTCATAGTGGCCCTCATGAGTTCTAAAGGTAGTCTTAGGAATGTCTTCCTTTCATACGTATCTGGTGGTAGCCCGAACGAAGATCAAGTTTAGTAAAGAATTGGGCACCACTCAGTTCATCCAGGAGGTCATCAATGACAGGAATGGGAAATATGTGTTTAATGGTAAGTTTGTTGAGGACACGAAAGTCAGGACACATTCGCCAAGAACCTTCTTTCTTCAGGACCATGACCACAGGAGAAGAGTAGGGGCTCGTACTAGGGTGGATAACGCCTGCATTAAGGAGTTCCTGGACCATTTTCTCAATTTCATTTTTTTGGGAAAAGGGGTGACGATACAAACAAATATTGGGAGGAAGGTTTCTGGGTACAAGGGGAATGGAATGATCATGAACACCACGTGAAGGAGGGAGTCTGTGGGGAGTGGAAAAGACCACTTGATGTTTAGAAAGGATGGCTTGGAGGTCTTGTGGCACCGAGGGTGTTTTTGTTGCTTGGATGGCATGGAGTTGAGAAATAACACCAGAATGACCCTTTTTGAGCAGCTTTTCCATGCGATGGGAACTAATTATCTCAAGGGAACTGACAGTGATACCTTGGAACTTATATTGGTGGTCCTCCTGGTCAAATTGCATGGTTAATTCCTTAAAATACATGAGAATGGGACCCAAAGTCCTTAGCCAGTCTGCACCCAACACAATGTCACACCCGCCCATGTCTATAGCAAACATATGAGATTTCAAGTTGTAGTCACCAATTTGGAGACGTACATTTTCACAATGCCCTCCATATTTCATGGAGCCACCATTAGCAATCATGATTTGGAAATTATTGACAGCATGGTTGTAGCAATGAGTTTCTTAGGAAATGCGACAATGAATAAAATTATGGGTTCTTCCACTATCAACCAAAATGATGACCTTCCGATGCTTGATGTAACCAATTAGCTTGAGGGTTTGGGGAGCGGAGAAGCCAGTGAGAGCATTGAGGGAAATGACCGGTTCAACTTCAGGAGGGTTTGAAGGAGGGGTTATGTCGGGGGTTTCAGGTGACTCAGACACAAGAGGAGTTTCAATATCCTCTTTTGAAATATCCTCGAAGATGGCCATAAACATCTTTTGTTTCTTACACTTGTGGCCCGGGAAATCACTGTCATCACAATTATAACAAAGGCCTTTGAGTTGGTGTTCAACCATTTCAACCCTTGTCAATTTTTGGATCTTTAGTGGAGCAGAGGGAGTAGTGGGATTTATTGGTTTAGGGCGAGGGATACAGGAGGGTTTCCGATTTTGAGAAGATACAACCTGTTGTGCTTCTTTAGCTCTTTTAGTAGCCTCCACCCAACTCTGAGGCTGAGCCATGAGGACATGGGCTCGAATCTCATCCTTGAGGCCACTGATAAAACATTCTCAGAAAAAGGCATCATACATGCCCTTTGTCCGAAAAGCCAGGTGCTCAAAGGAAGCTATAAAGTCTTCCACTATTCCTGATTGTTTCAACTTTGTCAAACAACCCAAATGGTTGGTGTTAGTGTCAAAGCATTCATAAATCTCCGCCACAAAGTGTGTCCAAGCAATATACCCTTGACGAGAAGTTTTTCTCCATTGCCACCATTGCCAACGTTCTTGATCTAGATGGAGAACACCATACTGAATTTTGGCCAAGTCATCTGTAATGTCGTATAAAGAGAAATAATGTTCCATTTGGGTTACCCAGTCAATGGGGTCCGAGCCATCAAATTTGGTCACATCCACCTGTGGAAGGTGTAGGTCACGTTGAAAGTGATGGTTCTGAAAGTTATGGGAATGAGAGGAATGGTCACCTTCAGTATGTGGAGGTGAGGAAGAGGAAGGGTTATATGTAGGGATATGCAGTTTGGTGCAGAGTGCCGAAAAGACAGATTCAAGCTGGGTGGTGAGGTATTGTTTGATTTCCTCCATTGAGGACCGCATGGTTGTATTGATGGCGACAACATTGGCACTGAGTTGTTTCACTTCTTGTTGGGTCTCGATGAGACTAGATTGCAAGGTGTTGAAGCGTGCTTCCAAGTCTTGGCTACAGGTATGGGCCATGAGGATGGGGGAACTGAACAGGGGTGGGCGAGGTCAAAAATTTTACCGAAAAATGATATGGATGAATGTGATAAGGGAGAAGAGATGAATCCAATGGAATAGATCTCAAATAATGGTGAAAAAATTTCTAGACTATTTTTTTTTTACACCTACGGAGTTATACTCTGGTCTGAAGAATACTGCAAAGAGGAAATGTCCAAATGCTTAACCAGAAAGAAATGTGTATTTACTTGGAAACCCGAACACAGTTGCGCGGCAATAGATCTTGTCTGTTTTAATTTGTTTATGTTTCTGTCCCCAAGGGTTAGGTATTCAAGGGTTCTACAGACAGGGGTTTTCCCTGTGCTATAGCTCTCTGATATATGTGCGGGGTCCAACAATAGTACTTGGCCCAATATCTCACGACACTAACTAAGGAGGATAGACCTTACCCTTAGCCATACTACCCGACTACCCAGGTACTAGAGAGTATATTCCTGAGTGTTGTTCTCGGTGGCACTATAGCAGTCAAGCGACCAATCGGTTTATCTAAAGAGGGCTTTAGGAAATCTAGGCCGATTCATACACATGTGTTGTCTAATGCGCTACCACTTGAAGGGGTACCAACATGGGTTACAAGGGTGGCCAACAGGTGTGCACTTAAGAACCACTTGTATTTCCTGCGTGTATGAATCCCTCAATCACGGGTTTATGCGCGTAATGACAAATCTTTGTGGCTTAAAGACGTTGGAATACGTCTCTACCTTGAAAAAAAATTTACCCACAATTTCTACCAAGGAAAGTGCTCTGATACCACTTGTAATATACCAAATATAAAAAATATGCAGAACAGAAATAAAATGCTAGAAATGGCGGAATAACAACAATATAACCAGAATAATCACCACAATAACACTAAAATGATATAAGAATAACAACAGAATAACACTTTGATTCTAAGAGAAATGTTCACGAGCCTCTTCGAGGGGGCAACCTCCATCCTTGCCAACCAGATGACCCAAGTACTCTACTTCTGAGGCGCCAAAAGCACATATAGACTGTTTCAGGAAAAGTTGGTGCTGAGAGAGTAGATGGAGAACTCGATCCACATGAGCAAGATGTTTTGTCCAGGTCTTACTATAGATGAGGATATCATCAAAGAAAACTAAGACAAAATAATGGAGAAAATGACGAAAGACATGATTCATGAGGCTTTGGAAGGTGGAGGGGGCATTACACAAGCCAAAGGGCATGACCAAAAACTCATAGTGGCCCTCATGAGTTCTAAAGGCAGTCTTAGGAATGTCTGCCTCTTTCATACGTATCTGGTGGTAGCTCGAACGAAGATCAAGTTTAGTAAAGAATTGGGTGCCACTCAGTTCATCCAGGAGGTCATCAATGACAGGAATGGGAAATTTGTCTTTAATGGTAAGTTTGTTGAGGACCCAAAAGTCAAGAAACATTCGCCAAGAACCTTCTTTCTTCAGGACCATGACCATAGGAGAAGAGTAGGGGCTCGTACTAGGGTGGATAACGCCTGCATTAAGGAGTTCCTGGACCATTTTTTCAATTTCATTTTTTTGGGAAAAGGGGTGACGATACAGACGGATATTGGGAGGAAGGTTTCCGGGTACAAGGGGAATGGAATGATCATGAACACCACGTGAAGGAGGGATTCCTTGGGGAGTGGAAAAGACCACTTGATGTTTAGAAAGGATGGCTTGGAGGTCTTGCGGCACTGAGGGTGTTTCTGTTGCTTGGATGGCATGGAGTTGAGCAATAACACTAGAATGACCCTTTTTGAGCAACTTTTCCATGCGATGGGAACTAATGATCTCAGGTGAACTGACAATGATGCCTTGGAACTTATATTGGTGGCCCTCCTGGTCAAATTGCATGGTTAATTCCTTAAAATCCATCAGAATGGGACCCAAAGTCCTTAGCCAGTCTACACCCAACACAATGTCACACCCGCCCATGTCTATAGCAAACATATGAGATTTCAGGTGGTAGTCACCAATTTGGAGACGTACATTTTCACAATGCCCTCCACATTTCATGGAGCCACCATTGGCAATCATGATTTGGAAATTATTGACAACATGGATGTAGCAATGAGTTTCTTGGGAAATGCGACGATGAATAAAATTATGGGTTCTTCCACTATCAACCAAAATGATGACCTTCCGATGCTTGATGTAACCGATTAGCTTGAGGGTTTGGGGAGCGGAGAAGCCAGTGAGAGCATTGAGGGAAATGACCGGTTCAACTTCGGGAGGGTCTGAAGGAGGGGTTATGTCGGGGGTTTCAGGTGACTCAGACACAAGGGGAGTTTCAATATCCTCTTTTGAAATATCCTCGGAGATGGCCATAAACATATTTTGTTTCTTACACTTGTCGCTCGGGAAATCACTGTCATCACAATTATAACAAAGGCCTTTGAGTTGGCGTTCATCCATTTCAACCCTGGTCAATTTTTGGATCTTTAGTGGAGCAGAGGGAGTAGTGGGATTTACTGGTTTAGGGCGAGGGATAAAGGAGGGTTTTTTATTTTGAGAAGATACAACCTATTGTGCTTCTTTAGCTCTTTTAGTAGCCTCCACCCAACTCTGAGGCCGAGCCATGAGGAGATGGGCCCGAATCTCATCCTTGAGGCCATTGATAAAACATTCTTGGAAAAAGGCATCATGCATGCCCTCTGTCCGAAAAGCCAGGTGCTCAAAGGAAGCTATAAAGTCTTCCACTATTCCTGATTGTTTCAACTTTGTCAAACGGCCCAAATGGTTGGTGTCAGTGTCAAAGTGTTCATAAAGCTCTGCCACAAAGTGTGTCCAAGCAATATACCCTTGATGAGAAGTTTTTCTCCATTGCCACCATTGCCAACGTTCTTGATCTAGATGGAGAACACCATACTGAATTTTGGCCAAGTCATCTGTAATGCCGTATAAAGAGAAATAATTTTCCATTTGGGTTACCCAATCAGTGGGGTCCGAGCCATCAAACTTGGTCACATCCACATGCGAAAGGCGTAGGTCACATTGAAAGTGATGGTTCTGAAAGTTAGGGGAATAAGAGGAATGGTCACCTTCAGTATGTGGAGGTGAGGAAGAGGAAGGGTTATATGTAGGGATATGCAGTTTGGTGCAGAGTGCCGAAAATACATATTCAAGTTGGGTGGTGAGGTATTGTTTAATTTCCTCCATTGAGGACTGCATGGTTGTATTGATGGCGACAACATTGGCACTGAGTTGTTTCACTTCTTATTGGGTCTCGATGAGACCATATTGCAAGGTATTGAAGCGTGCTTCCAAGTCTTGGCTACAGGTATGGGCCATGAGGATGGGGGAAATTGAATAGGGGCAGGTGAGGTCAAAAATTTTGTCGAAAAATGATATCGATGAATGTGATAAGGGAGAAGAGATGAATCCAATGGAATAGGTCTCAAATAATGGTGAAAAAATTCCAGACGTTTTTTTTTTACACCTGCGGAGTTATACTCCGGTCTAAAGAATACTGTAGAGAGGAAATGCCCAAATGCTTAACCAGAAAGAAATGTGTATTTACTTGAAAACCCGAACACAATTGCGCAGCAATAGATCTTGTCTGTTTTAATTTGTTTATGTTTCTGTCCCCAAGGGTTAGGTATTCAAGGGTTCTACAGACAAGGGTTTGCCCTATGCTATAGCTCTCTGATATATGTGCGGGGTCCAACAGTAGTACTCGACCCAATATCTTAGGGCACTAACTAAGGAGGATAGACCTTACCCTTAGCCATACTACCCGACTACCGAGGTACTAGAGAGTATATTCCCGAGTGTTGTTCTCGGTGGCACTATAGCAGTCAAGCGACCAATCAATTTATCTAAAGAGGGCTTCAGGAAATCTAGGCCGATCCGTACACATGTGTTGTCTAATGCGCTACCACTCGAAGGGGTACCAACATGGGTTACAAGGTTGGCCAACAGATGTGCGCTTAAGAACCACTTGTATTTCCTGCGTGTATGAATCCCTCAACCGCGGGTTTATGCGCGTAATGACAGATCTCTGTGGCTTAAAGACGTCAAAATACGTCTCTACCCTGAAAAAAAATTACCCACAATTTCTGCCAAGGAAAGTTCTCTGATACCACTTGTAATATACCAAATATAAAAAATATGCAGAACATAAATAAAATGCTAGAAATTCAGAATAACAACAATATAACCAGAATAATCACCACAATAACACTGAAATGATATAAGAATAACAACAAAATAACACTTTGATTCTGAGAGAAATGTTCACGGGCCTCTTCGAGGGGGCAACCTCCAGGGGAGCAGAGCTCTATTACAATAATCTCCAATCTAAGGTTCTCATAACCTCGACTCCTATTTATACTAAATATGTCTATCAAAAAAAGCATCTAGAGGAAGATCCTTCTAGAAGCGGAAGCTTCTATTAGGTCTTCTTACATTCGACTTATTCTATTTTATTGCAAGGTCTTATTAATATTGACCTTTATTACATCCAAATATATTGTTTTACCTATGTGCGGGTTAGGACCCTAACATGTTGTTGCTTTGCCTGAATCCAGCTCTATTAGTTCTTGCGTCATCTGTGTTGTATAGGCTCTTAGTTTGTCCATTGAAGCTGAGGTAATGTGTCAGTAGCATAAAAATATAAATCTGCGAAAACAACCAACTGATGTTTGGAGCGTTTAACACTGTTTAGGAGCTGGGAGGGCCAATTTTCTTCTAAGATGCAATTCAAAGCCAACGAAAGTCTTATAGATGATGTAGTTAACCCACCTAATGATATATGACACTTTCATGATCATGGTTTAGTTATCAAATCAAGAAGCACAAAGTGAACAAGTTGATGTGGGATGTGCGATGAAAACTACTAGTGACACAAACAAACTTAATTATGACTAAAAATCAAGTAGAATAGGCGAGATATGTGATCAGTCACCAATTATCCAGTTAGGTGTAAACAACTTAATGATATGAGCCTGACTGACATGCACAATGAGAAGGAGCTGAATTGGAGGAGCATAAGGGAGGTGTCAAGATGAAGGAGAGTTGTTGACAAGGTCTATGTCAACGAGGAAAATAAGATCATTTCTGATACGCTCAACGTCGATGAGGGGCCAACATCTCTCTGATGGAACATCAACGATAGAAGAGGGAAACTCGTGGATAAGTAATGCATCAGAGGACATCAGAGGAACGGGTTCGATGAAGGCTTTGCTCCGTTGAAGGTGGTGTTTGAAGCAACTCCATTCATATCGGTAGAGTTCGTGGGAACTCCTCCATTTGCACCAAAAGAGTTCATGGGAAATCCTCCAGTCGCATCGGAGAGGATAATGGGAAGTGTGCTGGTAGCAAGTTAGATGTATCAAAGGACTTGTTTGGAATTCCTTTGGTTGTACCAACAAGTATGATGGGACGTTCACCGATGTATCGATAGAGTTTGACGCAACTCCACTAGTAATGCCAGAACTCTAAGTAAAATGCAAGTAAAGAAAATTGTCAAGTGAAGCATCATGTATAATCGCTACAAATGATAAAGTACGGTGGATAGGGAAGAGGGGTTTGAGCTTTACCATTTGCACAAGAGAGTACAATAGGATTTCTAGCAAAAACGTTTAGTAAGGGGACCCAATTTCTTCTCTGAGGGAAAATGTAAGACAAGAAATTAGGGAGGGTATAGTGTAGGCACTACAAAACCCTAGGTAGATCCTCCAAACAATTTCTCTAGCATGTATGTGCTCTAATTGATGACTACCCCTTCTCCCAATATAGAACTCTAATTTATACCATGAGAAAGTAGTTTAGGTCATTAGGAATGGAGATCAAGGTTGTACAAGTGTATAGCCTTCGTGACCTCCATTTAGGAGCACACATTTTGTGTATTTATTAGTTTTTGGGGGCCATTTTGGAGGTATTTGTGGGTTGCATGAAGAAAACACACAAGCAACACTTGAGTTGTCTAAAGAAAAGTCATATGCATCAAGTTGTAGGCTCAAAAATATATGAAGTGGAGAAATGATGGAATAATCATGAATAAATTGTTAACATAGCATCAATGGTCGAGGGTGACCCAATATAGTTATAACAAAGTCTAAAAGCATCAATGTTCAAGGGTGACCCAATATAGTTATAACAAAGTCTAAAATAATGAGTAATATTAAGTCTATACACACCTTGAGATACAAAATCTTCCAACTATACTTTTGCTTTTTTTAATTAATTCCTAGATATTTTGTTTGACCATTTATGTCAACTTTATCCACTTCATCAAAAGCATTCATCCACCCTAAATCCATGATGCAAATAAATCTACTTATGCCAACATCCCCACAACATTTTCATCATTTAGTAAAACACGTAAGTTTGTAAAAATACTAACCAATTAGTATGACCTATACATTTTATAGGAGCGTGACACATTTCTATTGCACACATTCTTCTTGTTGCCTCCAATATATTGCCCTCTTGCTTCGCAATGCTATTTCAAATGTTAATTGTTTAGAAGTATTTATATTACATGCATTGAACTCAAATGCCTTTTGTGTTGTCTTGTAGTTCCTTGTGATATATTTAATGCTAGAGGTTATGGCACATTTTCTTCCTCCACTTTTGGGGCACCGGCTATGTTAGGGCACTGATTATGTTAGGGGTAGCTAATTGTTATGTTTAATACTTTGTTGAGTAGATTTGATTATTTAGTCGTGTTTTAGGTTTAATTGTTATGTTTAATACTTTGTTGATTAGATTTGGATTATTTAGTTGTATCTTAGGTTTAAAAGAAAACAAAAATGGTTATTCAAGTAACATTTTTTTGGGGTTGCTACAATGTCATGTTAAGATCCATTTTTTTTTTTCCAGTTAGGAGCTTCTGTGAGAGATGAAAGGATTGGTGAATTCATTGTTTGTAGTGATTGGCCCTTAAACTTGAGATAATGAAGTACTAATGAGTGAAGATTGAAATTAATGATGACATTTAATGAATTATACTATTTACTTAACATTGTATTAACTAATTAATTATTGCATGCTAATTATGTTTATTTTTCTTTAAATTCCAATTAATAATTATTAGTTGGTTAGTTTAGGAGTAGAGTTAATAGTTACAAGTATTGATTTATTTCCTTGATTGCTTTAATGTAGAGTTAGTAATTGCTTGATTACGATTTGCTTGTTTAGAGATAGAATTGTTTAACTCTTACTTTGCTTGGGAGTAGAATCAATGGAAACTAGTACTTGTTCATTTAGTGTTACCTGTAATCAATATAATTACAGACACAATTGAATCTTGCATGACATTAAATAAACTAAACGAAGTATTTAAAGTAGAAGAAATCAACCCTATGCTCAATGGTGCATTCAAATAATTAAACCCTTTCCCTTCTTAAATGTTTGGATATTATCAATTGATACCAATAGACCATAAAAAAATTAATAATTAGGGTATAAACATTAGTGTAAAAAGAGAAAACCAATAAACCATGAAAAAATTAATAATTAGGGTATAAGAGAAAAATTGCTTTTCCAAAAATCTTTTTTTGGAAATTGAAACCCTAACCTTTCCAAATAAAACCTAACAAAAGATAAATATGTTTTTTTTTATTTTTTTTTTCCAAAGAATAATTCATTATGCATTCATTTCTTGTTTCTTTCCATTAAGAGAATGAGTAATTCACATTTAATATCTATTTGAAAAAAAGTAATATTTCATGGCCTATTTGTTTGATTTGGAATTATCAATTCTATACACATATAACCATGGACAACAATGTTTAAGTTAGTAAATGACCCACCAAGTTTATTAACAAAAAAATGTGTATGTATCCTTGTTGTCATGCACCTTCAAAACCTACACCCCATTGACATTACATTTAAGAACTTAAAAACAAACCCTAGAATGAAGACCCTGGACCCTTTTCCTGTCATACCACCATAAGCCAAGTCCATATCTCCAAGGAAAAGCATAAGGAAGCCATTCACTGTTGAGACTTATGAACCTCCTAAGAACATGAAGGAAAAACCATAGATCATGCAAGAAATAATAAGGTTGTGAGCAAAGAAAAAATATAGATATCATTGGCTTCCTTCCATTGTGGTATGAAAATAATGTTGATCATTTTCAATTTGGTTGATATATGTATTTATTTTGCAATAATGTTGTTATAAGAGTTGCATTGCTCTCTCTCTTTCTTTATAATTTCTTCTTGAATTATTTGTATGTGTATATTCTAGGTAACATATCTCAATGGAAACCTCTCAGACACAAATAACAATGCCAAGTCAACAACTCATGAATATATCATATATATCTCATCAATAATAAAATCACTAAGAGAAACATGCCACAAAGTAGGATTTGAACCTGAGTAGGGAGGGTAACAATTTTTCCTTACAACCACTCGAACTACACCTAATTAATACACACAAAAAACATGTGTATGTATTTTTTTTACTTAATGTACACTATATATATAATAATGACCATCTATATATACATACATATATACAAATAACATTGTATACATTGAATTATTCCGTGTACATGTGCTCATAATTTTATGTATGTGAGAATATATAACAACAACATATGCTAAATTTTTAGATTTGATTAATCCACGCATTATTGAATTAAATTAGAATATATAACAACAACATATGCTACATTTTTAGATTTGATTAATCCACACATTATTGAATTAAATTAGAATTTTATTTATGGTGACAAGGGCCTTTTGGCATGCCATGTGATTTTATAATACTATCACATAAATTCAACGTGAATGATTCCTATAATTGAGAAATATTCTTTATATAATGAAAAAATTAGATTTTCGTTCAACGTGAATGATTCCTATAATTGAGAAATATTCCTTATATAATGAAAAATTTGGATTTTCGATGCCCATCTTATTGTCAAATTTCAGTACTCTCACATAAATTCAACGTGAATGATTCTTATAATTGAGAAATATTCTTTATATAATGAAAAAATTAGATTTTCGATGCCCATGTTTATTGTCAAATTTCATCACTATTATAGAATTCAATTGTCAACATAGAATTTGCAAATAGTTTATAGGTAGAACTTCATTTCCTTATTGATGTAAAATTCACATTTTATTTATTGCTATGGGAATTTCTGTTTGAGTTAATCATTGAGTTTTAATTTTAATTGTCGTTGTCGAATTTTAAATTTGAGTTGATTATCAAATTTATATTTTTAAGGAAATTAATTTAGTTTGATATCATCATAATATTTACATTTATTTTTTACAATAGACAATAGACAGTAGAATTTTATATTTTCTTATTATTTCTAAGTCATCTACATAACATGCATGCATTGTATGTGTTAGGGAACACACTATTCCCAAGGATATCATTTTGTATCGGTTTGAGTGCATGGTTCACTCATCCCTAGTGGCATCCTAGGGAATCAATATATTTAAGGATTGGATAGTGGTTGAGTGACAAAGAGACTGCACTTTGGTGGATAAGTTGGTTTAGAAGTATATGGTTCGAAGAGAAGATTTCATATACCTATATCACTTGTTGTTAGAGCATAATTCGATGAGCTACCAAAGGCATTTAGGACATCTTTGAATTTTCTCCAAGTGCGATACATATCACCTAGTATAGGCATGGATACACACATTTGGAAGTAGAAAAACACTAGGTGATGTGCATTTAGTTGCGATGGGTATAGAGTGGTCTTACACTTGCACCTAAGGCATAAATCCATGATGAATGACTAAGGGGCCTCCTGTATTATTACAAGGTAATTGGGCATGGACACTTCTAGTTCATGGAACTAGAGTATGAGTAAGGGGACCATTAAGGAGCCAAGTTGACGAGTATCCATCCTACCTCTAAGAGATTAAGGGTATGTTTCAGAGTCCCTGGGATTCAAGCTAGAAAATTAGGGAAATATACCATTAGAGGACGAGGAACTTGGTCAAAAGGAGTCCCCTAAGTGTCACAAATTAGGTTTTGACCCAAGGAACATAAACATCCCACTTTTGGTGGGATCTGTTATAGCCTTAATTTCCACCCTACATGACATAAGGGAATCCATGAGAAGATGTAAGCCAAAATACATGTTTTTCCTAATATTTGATCCCTTTCTGTAGATCATTGTTGGACACATAGGGGACAACAAGTGATGACCTTTGCATGAAAGCAATGTTCAAGAAGCGATGACCCCTGGAACTTCTAGATTTGGGGAATTGCGAGGAGATAGGAGAGCGATGAGATGTATATTCGTGTAAAGGGCCTAATAAATCACATAATTTGAGTCTCTAGAATATCTAGAAGCTCTCGCAAGTCTCCTCAAAAGAACTATAATGAAGGCAAGTCTTGGGCAAGAGGGAGGGAGAATTCATAAGTATTGTTATGCTGTTCATTTGTAGAGGTGATTTTCCTATCCATCATATCCAAAATTCAGTGAGCCTAGCCTGACCAAGAAGATGAAGAGTGAAGCAAGGAGCAAGGAGTCAAGGGAGAATAGAATCAACATCCAAGATACAAAGTTTTGATGTATTTATATTATATTCATTAATGGATCAATGGTTTTCCCCAAATGTTTGTGTTAATCATGTAAGATGTTTGTATTTGATTCTATGAATGGCAAATCAAATTAGATATGAGGCATATTGATTATTTCTAACACTAGAAGAAAGAAGAAGATTGGTAGTGTTTGTTTTTTGTGTGCATGAAGCATGTGATAGGAGTTGGAGTTGGAACTTCAGATCTACATCATCCAAGACATTCATGAACATCCTTCATATTAAAAGGTATGTTGATCTACTCTTCTTTAGTGTAAAAGGAATTGTGTGCTCTAGATCTAGGGAAACCAGAGAAGTCTAAACCTTCTTCTGTCTAAGATTACTAAGCTAATCCTATGGAGATTTGTTGTGTATTCAACAAGATCCCTGTGAGATTTTTTCCCATAACAAGATTGTTAGAAGAGGAAATGAGGATGAATATTGGTTGGTGAAAATTAAAAGGCACATTATGTTGTATGATTTCAACCCCTTGGAAAAGACCAAGTTCACTAGATACTAGTTGATTGACATTGCAAACCTATGGTGGGACCACTTCAAGAAAAAATAAAAAGTGTATGAAAAGAACCTAAGTTGGGACAAGTTGAAGACACATTTTGAGGAGAAGTACTTAGGAGAGATGTAATATCAGAGGAAAAAATATAGCTATTACTCGTTCGGGAAGGGAAACATGTCAGGGGAAGAATACAAACCCAAGTTTGTATACCTAGAAAAATATTCTCTTGGAGTTAGCGACGAGTATTGAGTTGGGATATTCAGTGAGGGACTTAGGGACCATGTCAGAGATAGGTTTGAAACATTCACATTGAAGACCTTGACATAAGTAATGCAAATGACTAGGTTATTTGGAGTTGAGGCTTGATGAAAGAAGGATTTTAGTGGCAAATTAAATTACAAGATCAATAGCCAAAAGACTTGGAGGTGGAAGTATGATCAACAAAGCTTCAATATAACCCCACTAAATGAACCCTAGAAAGAGGGAAAAGGTCATGGAAATGAAGGACCTGTGCACTCTTAAGTCAAATGTTTTGAATGTGGATAATATGGCCACAATCCTACAAATTCTTGAAAAAATAATAACCAGACTAGAGGAGCTATGAACCACTTGGAACCTATATGAATTGTAGGGGATGCCGTAAAAGGAAAGTTTTGTGTAGTAGTGAACAACTGATAGGTGGAGATTCAAGCCTCCCTCATATAGGATAGATGTATTATTTCTAAACAACCCTTCACTTTCTTGATCAACACTATAAATACCCACAATTTCATATCTCCAACAATGGTGGCCAAACATAAGCTAAGCATCGAGAAGCTTAGGGACCCTTAGAAGGAACAAATGGCCAATGGTGTTGAGAAATGGATTACCTAGGAAATTGATGGATGCATAAAAGACTTGGGAGGACGTAGCAGTGGAATATGTTTCCATGAGTTGAATTTGGGAGATTATGGTGGGATAATATGATAGGGATAGTTGGAACTCCACAAGGCCAAGGTGGACTATTAGTAGAAAATGATTGAATGTGTGGAATATGAGGGCATAATTTGAAGAATCAAAGAAGAAAATATCCTTAGAGAAATAAAAAGATATCATCCACGTAAGCCAATTTCATTGTGTGCAATGGAAGTAAGGGATACCTACTTCATGCCACTAAATCCACAAAGGAATCAAGCATATAGGTAGGACAAATTCCCATAATTAAGGAATTTCTAGATGTATTTGCAAAAGATTTAATAACATTTTTTCCAATCTAAGAAGTGAATTATAAAATAGATTTAATGCCAGGAGAAACCCTTATATTGAAGTCACCTTACAAATTGGGAACTAATGATCTAGGAGAGATTAAGATGTAGTTGCAAGAATTGTTGGACAAGATATTTGTATAACTGAGTGCCTTGTCTTAGGAATCTCCCATATTGTTTGTAAGAATAAATATGGAACATTTTGAATGTGCATGAATTACAAAATGTTGGATACAATAACCATCAAGAACAAGTATCTTTTACGCAGAGTCAATGATCTATTTAATCAACTTAAGGGAGAAAAGGTGTTCTTCTAGTTGGACTTTAGATTTGGTTATCACCAAAATAGAGTCAAAGAAGATGATATGATGAATATTAATATTAGGAATCAATTTGGGTGTTATGAGTTCCCAATCTTACCTTTTGGATTGAAAAATTCCCCCACAATGTTCATGATATTGATGAATGATGTATTTCAAAAATATCTTGACAAATTTGTGCTAGTGTTCATTGATGACATATTGGTTAATTCTAAGAATAAAGAGGAGCATTAGGAGTGTAGTGTCCCCAAGGCCGAGCCCCAATGTAAACCATGATCTGAAAGAGATTGTAAATATGTGTTATAGGCTGGTGAGCCAAGTTTTGTATAAGCCGGTAGGCTTATGTATTTGATTAGGCCAGAGAGCCTAAGGGTAGAAGGCCATAGGCCTGGATTTTGTATCTGTATGTATGCAACACTTCAATAAAATATAAAAACTGCCAGGTGCAGACTGACCACGATGAAAGAGTGATGGGGGACTATGCGTCCACAGAGTGGGCAAGGGATTAAGGGCTGGAAGGTGGGAAAAAGGGGTTGGGTGTTGAACCTAGGGGCTAAGCCTAGGGGGCTTAGGCCTAGAATAATATTTTAATATTATTTCCAAAAAGAGCCATGTGCATATTATT